>PYAF01003910.1:307790-320317 GCA_007407185.1 Glycine tomentella | reverse complement strand
GATAATTTTTCTGTTTTATTTTATTTATAACTATAATTAATTAATTGTAGTAGTATGCGACTCCACATTGAGGATTTTTTCTTCTTCTTAATTTTAACTTTTTATTTATAATTTTTCTTTTTAAAAATTATTAATTATAACTATAGTTTGATTTAAAATTTAAAATTTTGATATATTGTATAAAATGAATATGTTTTTCTTTTATAAATACACTGAATATTAATATTACAGTAATATTTATCAATCCTAATTAAAATTTATTCTAAAAATTAAAATTATAAATTCAACGACAGCAAAGTCTTACGATCACTTAAAAAATCAACGTATTTTATTTACAATAAAATACTCTACAATTTTACACCACCAAAATATATTATTTTGAAACTTAAATTATATTTCTAAATTCGAATTATAATCCTTTATATATTTCAATTTCAATGCAATTTAGCAAATAATTAGAAAGAAGATTATAAAATAAAACAGAAAAATTATCAAATTTAATTTTACTTGATATTCTGATTTATTTATTTATTTTATTAGTTGTAAAATTCTTATTTGTTGTGCCTAAGAATGATTTGTTGGATTTATGTCTACCTAAAAAAGTTTTTCCAATGCTAATAAAGTACACAAATCAATAATTGAAATTTACCCAGGAACTAAAATTATATGTTTTTTAACAAATGAACACAAAATGTCACAATTAAAAAATGAGAAACTAAAATTATAATTTATTTTTAAAGTGGGGAACAAAACATTTTAATTAAGAAATGCAACAAATAAAATTGAGAATTTGAAAAAATAGGGAGATAAAAATTACATTTTAATCTATTTAAAAACAATGAAATCATATTAATGCTATATTTTAATATAAAAAATTATTTCTTAAGAATATTGATTAATATTTGCATATTTTGTCAAGAGTATTAATTAACATTTGTCATACTAGATTAGATAGCTAAAATAAGTTTTCTCAAAATATGTTGTTGCACGCATGCATCAAGAACGGAACACTAATGTGCATGTTTTCCTTCTTATTTTCATATATAAGATTCTCAATTCATAAAGTTGATATTGTGTATTAATTATTTTTTAATCAAACATTTCTTGATAGTTTGTAAGGGGCAAACTTAGGAAGTCTATTTCAATTTATTGAGTTATGTGAGTTGTCCCTATCTGAATTCGAATTCTTCTTCTCACTAATAAAAAAAGGAGCATATAACCGTACGATGAACATTGGGGCGGGTTTGTCATGGCTGATGATCGTGTTCAGACCCAGAAAACAGAATTAGGCCCAGTCCGGAAGGCTCGAAATGTATAAAATTGCGTGTAATTTTTGAGGCCCAAATGGGAAACAATTTTGTGTTCCATAATCCATGTGATGCTTCGTTACTTGGGAAAAAAGATAATAATGTTTTGTGATTTTAATATTATCAAAACTGGGCAAATGGAAAGATACAGTGGAATCTAAGTAGAAACTAATTGATGATAAAGTGATAAATTATAATTCATTTTTTTTTATTATGATGTTCACAACATTGTCTATTTAATTTTTCAACTATGAGTGATTAAATTAATATTTCTATATTTAATTTATTTTTTCATTTTATTTTCTATCATATCAATTATAAGATTTATTATTTTTTCTTATTTTCGCTCTACTTGTCTATTAAGATTATCTCTTACCAAATGTACTTATTAAAAACAAAGTGGGCCAAGAAATGCAGTCTGTTAAAAAGTTAAACCAGGTGAGACTTGTGGGATTGAAAAATTAAGACTTGTCAGATGTTTCCTCTGAAGTAACTTTCCAGTTTTCTTGAGAAAAATATTTCATTCACATTTTCTTTAATACTTTATTGCAAAAACAATGACTTTATCTGTTTCTTTATACACTGCATAATTTATTGAAAAAGGATTAAGACAACAGTGTTTGCTATATTATTGTGATTCGTGATCACTTTTATTAATTAACTCGATTAATTAATCTTATTAGTGCCGCTTCAAATGAGGAAAAGAAAGTAATAATAATTTAGATATATATTTACATAATTAGACCGATTCTACCATCGCAAAAAGAAAAAAAAAACCTAAACTTTTCATTTAATCTAACGACATATATTTACCTTTTTGTATGGTGAGATGCGTGAGAAGTTTACTTTAAGGATAGTAGAATCCGTCCTGTTTAAAGTCTGAACTCTGGACTCAATGCTTTTACAAGAAAAAAGACAAGGAGCCAAATCTAGTAAGCAACAGTTGCCATTCTTTTCTTTTCATCTACTGAATTTAATTTTTATGTGTTCTTAATACTAACATTTAGATTTTTAAGATAATTTATAATTTAAATTGAACTTATTTTCTTATTTGTTTCCTCTTCTGTGTGGCATCGTGATTTTGCTTTTATTACCTAAACTGATTCAAATACAGTGGTTTTTCTGTCTTTTGGTTTTAATTCTCCACTCTTCTCACTATCAGTGCCCCCACCCCATTTTCCTTCCTTTAAATTAAATTTAAATCATTCCATTTCATATTTATTAACCGCAAAATTATGATTTTTTAACGTTAGTATTAATATGAAATAGTATCTAGTATCTAGTAATAAAGAGTAATTTTTGGTAGAGACTGTGAACTGGCGCAGTTATCATCCATCTTCTCTTCTCTGCTTCCTCTGTAATGTACAAATACTTATATTATCACACGCAACCAAACACCACGCACCACATTTTGTGTTCTCTCAAATCTGAATGGCTACCTCCAAATTAAAACCCAAAACCCTACTTTCTCCTTGTAAGGTCTTTCTTCTCTTGTTGTGTCTCGCGTGCACCGCCATTGCCGACGATGGCCAGTTCATGTCGAAGCTCGCCATGGCGCTGAGCCCGACGCCGTCGGGGTGGTCTGGGACCAGCTTCTGCGACTGGAAGGGCGTGAAGTGCACCGCCAACCGAGTTACCACAATCAACATCGCTTCGCAGTCACTCGGCGGAACTCTTCCTCCGGATCTGAACTCACTCTCCCAACTCACCTCCCTCTCTCTCCAGAACAACGCGCTCTCCGGCGCGTTTCCTTCACTCGCCAACCTCTCCATGCTCGAAAGCGTTTTCCTTAGCAGCAACAACTTCACCTCCGTCCCCGATGGTTGCTTCCAGGGACTCACCAGCTTACAAACCCTCAGCATGACCGATATCATCAACCTCGCTCCATGGACGATTCCCCCCGAGTTGACTGATAGCAACAACCTCGTCAAACTCGAACTCGGAAACGCAAACCTCATCGGTACCTTGCCTGATGTATTCGACAAGTTCGTGAGTTTGCAGGAGCTTCGTCTCTCTTACAACAACCTCACCGGTGGCTTGCCCAAATCCTTCTCTGGATCTGCGATTCAGAATATGTGGCTCAACAATCAGAACGGCTTCGGGTTTTCGGGTACCATTGAGGTGCTTGCTTCCATGACCCACTTGTCTCAAGTGTGGCTTCAGAAGAACCAGTTCACGGGTCCCATTCCGGATTTGTCAAATTGCACCACTTTGTTTGATCTACAGCTGAGAGACAACCAGTTAACCGGTGTGGTTCCACCTTCTCTCATGTCCCTTTCTGGCTTGCAGAACGTTACTTTAGCTAACAATGCGCTTCAGGGTCCCGTTCCTTCGTTTGGGAAAGGTGTGAAGGTCACTCTCGATGGGATCAATAGTTTTTGTCTGAAAGATGTTGGACCCTGCGATTCTCGCGTCACCACTTTGCTTGATATTGCTGCGGGTTTCGGGTATCCTCTTCAGTTGGCGCGTTCCTGGACTGGGAACGATCCTTGTGATGGTTGGAGTTTTGTTGTGTGTGCAGGGGGGAAGATTATTACGGTGAATTTGGCAAAGCAGAATTTGACTGGAACCATTTCACCTGCGTTTGCTAATTTAACTGATTTGCGGAACTTGTTTCTCAATGATAACAATTTGGGTGGTTCAATACCGGGGAGTTTGACAAATTTGGCTCAGCTTGAGGTTCTGGATGTGTCTAATAACAAGCTATCCGGTGATGTTCCCAAGTTCTCAAGCAAGGTTAAATTCACCACTGCAGGTAATGGTTTACTTGGGCGTTCTGATGGTGGCGGCGGCAGTGGAACTACTCCGTCCAAGGGTTCCGGTGATGCACCGAGTGGAAGTCCGAGTGCAGGGACAAGTGGATCTTCACTTTCACCTGCTTGGATCGCAGGTATTGTTGTTATTGCTGTGTTTTTTGTTGCAGTCGTGGTGTTTGTGTTTTGCAAGTGTCATGCTAAAAAGGGGCATGGGAAGTTTGGAAGGGTTAATTATCCGGAAAATGGGAAAGGAGAGGTTAAGATTGATATGATGAGCATTACCAATTCCAATGGATATGGTGGTGTTCCGAGTGAGTTGCAGAGCCAGGGCAGTGAGCATAGTGACGTTCATGTTTTTGAGTGTGGGAATGCTACTATTTCAATCCAGGTTCTTCGACAAGTAACTGATAATTTCAGTGAGAAGAACATTTTGGGTAGGGGAGGATTTGGGGTTGTTTATAAAGGGGAATTGCATGATGGAACACAAATTGCCGTGAAGAGAATGGAATCTGTTGCAACGGGGAGTAAGGGATTGAATGAGTTCCAAGCAGAGATTGCAGTTCTCAGTAAAGTCAGGCACAGGCATTTGGTGGCTCTTTTAGGGTATTGCATTAACGGCAATGAAAGGCTTTTGGTGTACGAGTATATGCCTCAAGGGACATTAACGCAACACCTGTTTGATTGGGGTGAAAATGGTTGTGCTCCTTTGACTTGGAAACAAAGGGTAGCAATAGCTTTGGATGTAGCTCGGGGAGTGGAATACTTGCACAGCTTGGCTCAGCAAAGCTTCATTCATAGGGACTTAAAGCCCTCAAACATATTGTTGGGTGATGACATGAGAGCCAAGGTTGCAGATTTTGGTTTGGTTAAAAATGCGCCAGATGGGAAGTATTCTGTTGAGACACGCTTGGCTGGAACATTTGGATATCTAGCACCGGAATATGCAGGTATATTTGGAAAGCCTTTTTTGAATATAAGCTTGTATTAATTACTTTTTCGAGTTTTTATTTATTTCCTTTTCTGGTTATAACTGTCTATAGGTTACTACTTCATTAATCATTATATTTTTTGAACTAATAACTGATGTTTTTCTCCTCATAATGGTCAGTTATTTGCATTTTTTGTTTTCTTGTTTCATGATTTATTTTCTAGCTAAATTTTGTGTTTTCATATGGATCTACTGGGATAGATGATTTCAGGGCACATTATATATTGTGGCATTTATAATTAAGTGGCTGGCTCCCGATCACATCTTTTTATGTAATGAATACTCTGATTAGATTAAATCTTGGATTACTGAAGGAGTTTTGCTACACTCTCCTGCTGATACTTAATAAAGTATTAAACGTGAAATGGGTGCATTTAGTGTCATGGGAAGATTAAAAGTATTTAATACTCTTTTTATTTAGCAATTAGAAGGATTGGTTAAGAATATTTTAGAATTATTCTTACTGTATTTTGGCATAGGTTCGTAGTTGTTCTCTTCTCTGTTGTTACTTTTCAGTTTACTGTAGGGTTCCCTGATGCCCAGACGGCCAGACATGCCTTGATTAGTCCGTTGATAATTCCACATTTTCACTAACATACATTTGTGCATTTTTAAAAGCATGTCCTATTAATTTCTTCGTCTCCACTGCGTCTGTAGTATGAAGAATATTTGTCTTGTTTTATTTTTCGTAGAATTACAGTTAGCTAGAGCTAGATTCTTGTTGCATTAAATGCAATTAGTTGCGTTAACTTTATGCTAGCCTATTCCTTTACTTGTAATTAATGTGATATTGTTTCTCGGCAGCTACCGGAAGAGTGACGACCAAAGTAGACGTGTACGCATTTGGAGTAGTTTTGATGGAACTGATTACTGGTAGAAGGGCATTGGATGACACTGTGCCTGATGAAAGATCTCACCTGGTTTCCTGGTTCCGTAGGGTACTTATTAACAAGGAGAACATCCCAAAGGCAATTGATCAAACTCTCGATACCGATGAGGAAACCATGGAGAGCATATATAAAGTGGCTGAGCTAGCTGGCCATTGCACTGCTCGTGAACCATACCAAAGGCCTGATATGGGGCATGCAGTGAATGTCTTGGGTCCTCTGGTAGAGCAATGGAAGCCCACCATCCATGAAGAAGAAGGTTATGGCATTGACCTTCACATGAGCCTTCCTCAAGCTCTGCGAAGATGGCAAGCCAATGAAAGCACTTCCGCAATGTTTGACATGTCCATCTCACAAACTCAATCAAGCATTCCTGCAAAACCTTCAGGATTTGCAGACTCCTTTGATTCAATGGATTGCCGGTGACAAAAAAATGATAAACAGGACAACATCCAATTTCTTCTCAGTTGGAAGGACCAGATGAGAAAGTTGTTAAGTAAGCTGTTCTGATCTTGCAACATCACCCAATTGTATCACAATTTATTTAATTTTTTAAATGATGATTTTTTATGTTCTTGCGATCTCTATTTGTACAAGTCTGATGTCCTTTATTGAGTTTTTCCAAAGCTAACGGATTGGTTTAGGTTGATGGTTGGGTTCTTAGATGAGAAGTATTATAGAAAATGTTAACTGTATGATATTTTTCAACATTTATTCAATGAGAAGAAAATTTATTGCATCTGGTTGTTTGGTCATGCTTTTTGACCAAGGATATAATCTTTCCAATTTATTGCCAATGCCGCGTAAATCAACAGCAAAGCTATAACATGAATAATTCAAAGTTAATCATGTAGCATCTTTTAAATTCCTTTTTTGGTGGTCATATTTTATCCTGTTATTATTTTCCCTGTTTGTAGAGTCCGGCTTCTGTGACATAACAGAGTGATTTGATTTGAATGGAAAATAAATGAAAGAAATTTGGACGTGCAGAGCAGAGGCACCAAAATTGTGTTGATGGTGGTGGCAGCTGACCTTAATTTAAGTTGAGGAGCCTACACGTTTGCGCATATTACGGTATTTTAAGTCTGGATTGGTGAGAAAGCACGTGCGGTGGGCTCCACCATTACACATGCCATGCCAGCCAACCCCAGTCCCCAAGCCGCCGTGTACTCACCACCGAAACGGGGGTGGAAGCTCATTTTGTCTTGTGTGACTGATACTTATGTCTTATGCGCAAAAATGTTGAGCTTGAGCATACACACTTGTTAATATATTCCTGAAACACCAAAATATATTATATGTTAATCTTCTTTTGATATAATTTTAATAATCTTCTTGTTATTTTAATAAAAATATAAGTTTACTTAATATACTAACTAAAGACATAAAACAATCTATGTTTTTTATTTAACAATTAAGAAAGTGATTTAAAAAATAATGGAAGAGAATTTGAAGTTATTCCGTATATAATGCAAATGAGTAGCTATTGTAAAAAAAAAAAAAAAAACAGCGATTTGTTGTGATTTTGAGCTGTCGTCAAAATTAAAGCAAGTCGGGTAGTTGAACATAATTGGCAGTTGGTGATTGAGATGTGATTACACGAAAGAGAATACTCATTAATTACTAGAATTAAATTGTCGCCAGTTTTTGGAGATAGTGTTACTGGGTTAACAAGAACAACACTATATTTGCACTTAGGAAGGCAATAACGGCAAGATAGAAACAAACATAAGTAGACAATTGTGGGATGAATAACTTAAAATACCTTATTAAACTAATTGAAGGCTACTTTATCAAAATATTAACAATTGGATTTGGAACATGTTTGCATGTGCATCGAATATGTAAAATATACGCTGGAAGAAGTTGATGAATCTCAGTATTTTTAAAAATTAGTTATTTTTAAGATATTTGAGATTCACTTAAAAATAGCAGAGCTAATTTTCATAAATTGTGTTCTTTTGGGCAGTTATGGAAATAATTCTTAGTTTTAGACTTACTCAAATATAAAGTTTCTTTCTCTCTCCCTCTAAAATATTTCCACCAAAATTAGTTATGAACAGTTCTAAAATATTTCCATCAAAATAAGATATTTCAATTAAACTTTAATGGTCCATTTGAATGGAGAAAAAAAATACGGATAACCATGCATTTATCATTGTTTATTTGGGGAAAAAGAAGAAAAAGTTGATTTTGCACGGACAAATTTTTCAGAGAAAAAAGAATGAATAACTTTATATGGTATATTCAAATCATAACATATAAATAATAAAAACTAATATTTTAATTAAGACTAGAATTCATAGAAAAGAAAATAAATTTATAAATGAAATAAAATATGTATATTTACAGACAAAAATATTTAGTTATTGAAAAAAATTAATATACTTTTAATATTGAATTGGGATCAATTAAGATAAAAATAAAACATTGGATCAAACTTTTTTTATAAAACTCTTTTATAATGTTAAAGTAATAATTATGAATAATGCATTATAAATACACCATCATTTCACTTATTTTTCTCTCAGTTCAATTTTTTTTCCTCCCCCGTTTTTCTTTCCTTTAATCCAAAGGAAGGGTAAAACAAATGATTCCTCTCAACTAAATTTTCTGTCTGAGTTGGCAGAAACCAAAAGCTGCTTCTCTCATTTGACAGGTTCTTGGAGGGCAAATCACCAAACATAAACAGCCAAACACAACTGCACAATCCTTGGATTGATTTAGACATATATTTCAATAATATTTAGCAGCTCAAAAGTCATTATAACAAAATCATAAACTTTAAAACATACTATCATTTCAAAAATATTCCATTAAAATCAGTTTTTTTTTTATCATCAAACTTTAAAGTAAATAAACTCTCTCACATCTCTTGTTAATTAGTCTAAGATTGATAACTCGACTAAATACTGAGAAATTAAAAACATTTTAAAAAAATATATCTATCTCATCAAACTTCTTGATTAAGTTATTAAACCTGAATTATTAATTTAGTCGATACATTATATTACTTAATAATAAAGACTAAAACATGTTGTGATAGAAAAAAAAATTAAGACTAAAAAGTCTAATAAAAATTATTTGGAAACAAAGTGAAATTTACGGACCAAAATATAACTATCCCTTATCATTGTTTCTTTTTTCCACATATAAAAAATATTAGATATTATTTCTGAGTAATTTTAAAATTGCAAACAATGCAAAATCTGTTAAATTAATTTTAGTTTAACTGCGTTGCTTATATTAAAATCCTAATTATTTATTATAGTGGTTTATTCATATTAATTAAAAGTTACAAGAGAAGAAGAAAAGGAGAGAATAGATGGTTGCATCTATAATGGAGCACCAAGATAAGAGGCAATAATATTATCTGATCCGGATAGTTGTGCAAATGGATGACCCTTCTTGTATCTTCTCAGCTCTACCACTCTTTTTTCATTACTCACCTCCACCACTCGTCCACTCCCACGTATCTCAAGACCTTCAAACATAACATAACATAACATGCTCTTAAAAAAAATTCCATTATATATGAGAAATGCCTTTAATTTCTTTTTAAGTTATCATAAATTTACAATGTTATTTTGAGTTTCTAATTATAGTAGCTTAATCAGGATTCCAGAATAATGTCTAGTTACTCACTTCTCCGGCACTCTCGGCATCTTTTAATTTCTCTGGTAATTCCTTATCAAATTTTGGTAATTGTTGCATAAACTCTTGAGCTGATGCACTAACCTGCAAGAAATCACCAGAGTATTTCATATCAAGTGTAATAATAGTAGACCATAAAACTCTGAACTGTACTATAATTAATAGAAATTGGTTCTTACTCTTAATGGTTCTGGCACAAGATTTTCAACGGGGATATCAGAAAGCTCCAGCTTCAAACCTAATTCCCTTGCAAGAATTATCACCTGTTGAACCACAAGAATTTTAATTTCAACTAATAATCACAACCAAATTAAAGAGGATTGAGTTAATTAAGCATAAAAAGCTATCATGAATCAAAGTAATATTAGTTCAAGGTCATGAACCAAAAGTCATTTGCCTTTAAAAAAAAATGAAACAAAAGTTATCTACTTAATTTTTTAAGGTCAATTATCAGCAAGACATTTGAGATTGTTTAAAATAATATTTTTTGATTGAACTTGTGTTATGAATATTTCAATGATTTTTAGAATCTCAAAATTTTAACTAATCAAATTTGAGCTTCAAATTAAATACATGATAAATTTACATAATACACACGTAAAACAAATTTGAAATCTAGCTCATGCATAACTTAGAGCCTCAAAGTTTAATTTGAACAAATCAAACTTAAAAAGCATCGTGCACATGATTTTGATTCAATTCAATTACATCCCTACTCATAATTTTCAATCTCAGCATCTCTATCGAAACTCAAGAGATATCAACCTCAAGAAGGAACTTTATACTTCACAGGCATGACAATAAAATATTGCAGATATGTTAAATACTGTAGATTGTACCTTTCTAGCAACATCAGTCCCAGACAGGTCTCCTTGGATCGGGCTCGGTATACCCTGCTTCCCTTGGTTCAGCTACCACCTCACTAAAAACCCGGCCATCTTTGAAGTTATTAAAGATGTAACTCAAAGTCCCACAGCAAAATCAAAGGCGGTACCTCAGGTTGAAAGCATAAGATCAAATGAATAATGCCTAATTAAAGACATCAGTGATCCATGAAGTGATGTTCTTTCATTTTATTTTTCTCTTCAGGGAGCACAAACTTCATGAGAGTGCAAAAACAGAAATCAAAATTCTGAGATGTGAGTTTGTCTGATATTCAAAAAATGAGACAGAAAAATAGTTTCAAAACGAACCTGAAGATACCTTCAATTTGCAATATTCTGTCACCAGTCTCAAGAAGGCCACGTAAAGTGCTGATAGACCCAACAGTAGCTTCATAAAAGTAATGTGTATACGATTGCCTCTGAAGAGCTCTTAATCTCAAATACTGGCCATGTATGCAGAGTGAAGGTGAGAAAGCCGCAAAAGTGGATAATACACACAAGTTATACTACAAAAAAGCGGTATATGTTTCATTTGATTTTACCTCATAAAGTGGTCCTGAATTTGCCTTCTTATTGGTGGTGATCACATGCATTCCTTTGAGCAGCCAGTCATCATAAATTGCTTGCAATGACAGAGTCGGCTGTGCAGTACACTAACACAGTGTTTGGTATAAAATGATTTCCATGCACGTGTTTAACAAAATTTTCCAAATTAGCCACTTCTCCTTTTTCTCTCTCGATGTTCTCTCCATTTATCTAAGTTGATGCCCCTGAAATCAGACATTATAGATCATGATTACTGAATGACAACCAAAGCAATATGATCAGGAACAAAATAAGATGAATTGACAACAGAATCATATGTTTGACATTACACGTCATTTTCTGTGATACAAACTTAAGATGGCACCCTTTCAATGGAAAAACCAAGCTAATTACGGAACAAGAAGAATCAAATTAAAAATTGTTGAAGCATTCATTTTTGTTAGCGATGACTTTTCTCACTTGTTTTGACTTTGACTTAAGTTGTGATTATCCAATCGAAGCGAATCATTGTCCTCGTACTTCCTTTGGGATAGAGTGTTTTTTTTTCTCACTTTAGGATCGATTATTATGTATAGGGTCTCCAATATGATGTCCAGTATTTGATGTTCAAATTATAAAAGCTGAATAATTTGACTTACGTATCATGATGCCCGTTACACGCAAATCAATGTTAAATTCTTCTTTCAGATTTGCAGCCTGCATAAACAAAAAATGTTACAAAAATTCGGGATGAACCTCAAGAAACCTTCAAGGGTGTTGACTTTTTAGAATGAACCAAGAAACCCCAGTCGTGTTGGATGAATATACGCACGAGAACTAGTGTTACTTCATCATTTCATGTTTTACAATACCAAAATACTAAGTTAATAACATATCAACAAATAATTATCTACAAAAAGTTCAACATCAATGAAATAGATCCCTAATTCACGTTCAGAACTTTCAAATAATTTAAAGGTAGATCCTAGGTCCTTAAGATACTATAGAAATTCTTTCATCATCTATGCATCAGCCAACAGTTTTTCAGTCTCAATTATTAATGTATCAATAATATTTGCTTTCTTTTTCCATACCATGTGGCCTATATTTAGAATATTTATTTTATGCTTAGTCTGCTACTAATTAATGGGGCAAACAAAGAGAGATAAGGAAAAGCTATATGATATCAATCTTCAGCTTTATACCCTTAAACAGTCCAAAAAATATGATGAATATTCTTGAATCATGATATCGCGTCACTACTGAACAGAGGAATTTGATTGCAATCAAATTGAAATTAGCATGTGGTTGTATCAGAATTAGATTTTTGTTAGGTTACCTGTTAAAGAGGTATACGAGGCCAGGACACATGGCAAGTTTAAGAAATAAATGTAATGAGTGGTTAGTAAATGGCTATTGTCGGTTAGTTGTTATAAATATGAATTGTATTAGTTTGTTAGGCACGGGAGTGGTAAGGAGGTGAGGGACTTGAGAGGCTAGGCTCATTCCCTAGATCTGTAACTGCT
>PYAF01003910.1:291654-307690 GCA_007407185.1 Glycine tomentella | reverse complement strand
ACACATGGCAAGTTTAAGAAATAAATGTAATGAGTGGTTAGTAAATGGCTATTGTCGGTTAGTTGTTATAAATATGAATTGTATTAGTTTGTTAGGCACGGGAGTGGTAAGGAGGTGAGGGACTTGAGAGGCTAGGCTCATTCCCTAGATCTGTAACTGCTTTCTAATATCAATAACAGAGATTATTCTTTCTCTAACAATTTGGTACCTGAGAAAGATGGTCAACATCCAAAGCACCATGAAATACAGACTGCAACACCTCAGCAACAGCTTTTACTTCTTTTTCAGGCACAGCAAAGCACACAGAATGCTCACTACTCGCCTACAAAGTTCATTACCATAGCAGATTCATATATATAACTAAGGAAAATTAGGCAAAAGAACAGAAAATGTTAGTGATTGCACCTGAGATATCATAATAACATTAGCTCCAACGTCTTTCACTGCACCAAAAATTGCGCTAGCTATACCTGGAACACCAGCCATTCCGATTCTGCAAAAGAACAACGTTAGAGACTACTACTTTGAGGAGTCAAAGCATAAATTGAATGCAATTCATGACTCACCCCTCGACATTTACAAGTGCCAAGTTGTCTATTGTTGTAAAGCCTTTGACATAATATTTTCATCACCAATAATAGAAGGATGGCAGATCTTTGTTCCAGAAGAAGAGAGGTTGAAAACATTCCTTATTATAATTGGTATGCCATATCCAATAACTGGAATTATTGTGAGTCGATGTAAGACATTGGCACTAAAGTAAGACTGCGGAAGATGTGGTTTGAAAGTTAGTCTCCTGAATTTTTATGGACACAACTAGCTTTGACACTTTCCAGAGTGAAACTTACCATTTCCCATGCTTCTTGATAAGCATTGTCTTCAAAATCACAGCATCACCAACTGCAGAACATATCTATACTAAATTAAACCAACATTAAGGCTATAGAACATAAAACAAAACAAAAGCATAATCACATAACAAACCTTTACTAGGATCTGCACTATACACACCATCAACATCTGTCTAAATTGGTACCTGACGAGCCCTAAACAGAGCAACCATGATTGCTGCCGAGAAGTCACTTCCATCTCTCTTGAGAGTAGTAGGAATGTTTTGAGATGTGCTTGCAATAAACCCTGTTGCAACAATTACCTTAGATGGATTTAGAGCATACCATTTCTCAAGTCTCCGTTCAGATTCCAAGTAGTCAGGATCAACTTGATCAGAACGAGTAGGTTTTACAATAAGGACTTCCCTTGCATTCATCCATTTGCAATCAATCCCATTCTGCAGAATGAAAGGAAAGCAAATGCAATCAGCACAATTCAGTTTTAAGAAGAAAAAACCTACACGCATTTCTTATAGAATGACATACTTTCTTGATTACTAAAGACAATATCTGTGCAGACCATAACTCCCCATGTCCGACTACAAAGTCAGTAAAGGTTTCTGTTGCATGGCCAGCTGCAAGACATTAAGTATGTTAGATGGGTTTTTGGTTCTATGGGGGAACAAACAGACAGAACGAAAGAGAGAAGGTATTTTTTATTGCAAGTCAATTTTTGCCTATAGACGGACATTGAAATCGATACAGTTTCATTTTCCCGGGAATTTTGCTTTCAAATGGGAAAGATTGGCTGAATTCCTATCCCAAGAGCGGATTCTGATTCAGTAGTTTTTTTCAGGTTGGGTCGGCTTGAGCTTGAGATGTCTTTATGCAACTGTGATAAGAAAGTAGCGAGATCATCTCCAGCAAGCAGGTCATGTACAGTGTTGCTGTGCTTCTCAAAAACTGCATCCAGTGCAGAAACATAAGATTCGTCCTGGGATTGAGCCTTGTGGATAAGAAAATGCAGGACAGTATACTGCACATCACGTGTGTTTTGACAAGTATATGATGATTTAAAGGTTGTTTTTCTCTACAGCATTACTATAACAGAATCAAAGTGTGGGAAATTGCATTACTGAAGGGAATGTGAAGAAGGGTGAAGAGAGGATTGCGGCGAACAAAATGTGAAGTGTTTGGGATTGGAAAGGAAAGGGGAATGCAGTTGAAGGAATGAGAGATCACTCCATTGGCAATGCCATGGATGTGCTGAGCTGTGTAGAGGAAAAAGGACAGTTTGACAAGTCTATTTATTTATCAAGACTCATTATAAACATTAATCTCACTCTCTTACTACTTGCTTTGCTTCTACTCCATTTTTTTAATCTCTTTCTATATTTCTCATTTTATCACATACTATCAGTGTTTTAAAAATCGAACCGGTGACTGACCCAGTCAAGGTACTGGGTTATTGGGTCAATGGTCGAACCAGTGGGTCACTGATTGACCCGCATGACTCGATCAGTGATCGAATCGGTGAGTCATTGATTGACTCGTATGACTTGACCAATAGTCGAACCGGTGGGTTACTGATTGACTCGCATGACAATGTCTTAAAATATTTAAAAAATAATTACAAATTAATATTATTCCATAACAGAGATAATGATACTAAAATATTAAAAAAATATCATTATCTAAGTTCAAACAAATAAGTAACAAATATCACAAACATAAACTAAATAAAATAAGTTCAAGAAACAAAATTATCAATAAAAAATTATAGAATGTTAATTCTCACTCAATAACCCATACTTATATTAAAAGTACTTAATTAGCTTTTATTCTATATTAATATTATTAACAATTGATGAGTATTTTAAAAACAGATTTTATATATTTACAAAAGAAAGAAAAACTTACATTTACATACAACACTTATTCACAAATAACAAAGTTCAAAACTTAAAAATATAATCACTTAAATTAAAATTCAAAACTTGGTTAAAAAAGAAAAATAAATTTTAAAAAATAATTTCATATTCTTGGAACTCAAAATTGCAACTGCAACTGCAATAACTCCCCACCCCCAATAATAACTCCACGCCTCCTCGGCCCTTGCAAATTGCAACTGCTCTCCCACCCCTTTAGAAACATTAGTTCATTCATTCAAGCCCCCCTTCCTCCCAAAAAAAGAAAATCTGGTTGCAGCTTCTCCCCTTCTCACCCCACCACCCCCCTAGCCCCTCCACCCTACATCCCTCCACCAACAAAATCAATTAGCTCCAACCCCCCACCCACCTATGGAAAAAGATACTATATAGAACTAAAGGAGATTCTCGTTTAAGTCACATTCAATTCAACGATTGACCAAAAGAGAATTAAAAAAAAAAAAAACATTGCCCAAGCACCCCCCCCGCCACACACCGAACACCCCCCCAACCGCAAACACAAAACAGCCCCCCACCCTGGCCGGCGAACAAGCAAAGGCCACACCACCCAACCCCCTGCGACGTGAACAGGCCACCACCACCGCCATGGACAATACCCCACGCCCCTCAGACGAAAACCACACCGCGAGTGCATGGAGGGAGAAGACGGGGCACCGTTCCAGAAGAGGTTTTTGTTTTTAAATAGTGACCCGGTCCGGTTCGTCGGGTCGGCGGTTCAACCATGAACTCGGCCAGGTCGCACCGGACTGAAAACATGGTTGATCCACTGTCTGACTCGACTTGGTCTAGTTGCCGAGTTGCGGTTCGACCGATCCGACCGACCGGGTCGGTCCGAGTTTTAAAACACTGCATATTATTGCATTTAGCATTATTTTATTTCTTCTACCCATACTAAAAATGATAAATAACCCCGACAACATTAGCCATTCACTATAGTGATGATAGGAATACATTTTACGTTTTCTTTTCAACACAATTATTTTATTGATTGATATTCATGTGAATATCTGTTGATTAGGAATGAGATATACATATTAATGAAATTTACATAAATTTCACCAATAAGACAGCGCGTTGAAAAGAAAGTATCCTATTAACAGACTACCAAAATGAGATCTAGTATCATATAAAATTAAAGTCTTTTTAAAAGGGTAAAAACTTTTTTAAGGCTAAATATTATAGGTATAAATTAACCAGCTGTTTTTTTTTCTGGAGTTTTTTTTTTTATTAACAAATATTAGTTATTAGTAGTATTAGTTTTTAATGGAATAAAATATCACTGCATGTCATTTTTCTTCAAATTCATCACCTTTGATCAATCTAATTAATTATTTATAACTTTATTCACATTTTAACAAAGTAACACCGTTCCTTCTTTAAACAGTTATATTTTTTTTTTGCCCAAAAGAAAATACTAGTTATATTTTAAACTTTTTGTATGTCATGCCTATATTTTTTTTATTTTATAATAAAAAACAATTATAAGAAAGTTTATAATAACTCATATATAATATGCTCAATCAATCAAGTTAGATCCTTTTATTTTTTTTATTAATAAATATTAGTTTGTTAGATTTTTTATTCTATGATAGAGATTATGGGTATCCTCCAATTCATTGATTCAGAGATTAATTCTCGCTGTGTGACTACTGTTAGATCAAGAAAATTTATGATAAAAATTGAACACAGTTTAACATGATTATAAATATCAAATGAAAAATATGAACCTGGAACCTTTCATTTCTAATCACCGATCAACCTTAGTTGCATGTCTTACATATAAATTTTTTAAAATGTTTTTATTTTTAAGACACGACTTTTTATATCCGTCTTCCTTAAAATAAAAAATTTGGCTTCACTCCTGCAAACAATTAAATATATTTTTATATCATATAATATTTATCCATTAACTTATTTCATCAGACACTTTAATTTAGCATTTATAGTTTCAAATTTTCATTTCTTAACTTATAAGTTTTAGTTAACTTATAACTTTTCAACAACTAATTTTATCAAACAAAAGTTTTATTTTTTTACAAAACCAAATATTACGGTTAGAAGAGAAATAGTTTTTGAGATTTTTTATTTTGAGTAAAATTTGTAAATATAAAAGTGAAAATTCAAACATTTTAATAGAAAAAATTAGCAAAAGGACCAACTTTACTAAATTTTAAAAAAGAAACTTAATTAGATAAAATAATACTCAAGAGACTAAAATTAAATATATCCACATTAGATAGACAAAAAATATAATTAAGCAAAAAATATATCATCGATTTTATGGATTTTAAAATATAATTTAATCAGTTAAGTAGTTTTTTGGCATCCTAAATTGAAAAGAGTAATTTAATTATTAAAATATAAGACATTTTTTTATCACTAATATAACTGTGAATTTTTTTTCAATTTAATTATACTATTTACATTTTTAGCAATTAGTTAAATTGTTCAAAAAAATACAATGGGCACTCACAATCACAATGCTACGTGTTTCACACTTTCACGAGTTTGAGAGCGAAAACAATGTATCGAACGAAACGAGTGGACCTTCCCCAATCCTATTCCTATGTCATTCTCATCACACCCGATAGGAATTTCGATAAGTTGGATTTCTGGACAAATTTTATTATTCCCGTCATTTCTCTACAAGTTATAAAATAACTGTAATAATCTGTAATTAGACGGGGGTTAATTTTATAATATTCTCCTTCCTCTTCCTCAAAATTCAATCTCTCCCTCTTGGTTTATTTTGTTAGTATGTACTATGTACAGTAAATTTTCCTTTAAAACAAATCAAACACCTGCATAGTCGTCATTCTACAACTGTTAATTCATCTTTTAAAAGAAGCCATGATAATCATGTTTATAGTGAATACATTATATTGCTCTATACAATACTTTTGTAGATGGAAGGCAAAGTCCATAATATTGATTTTGTAATTACGAAATAAGGTTCAAATAAATTTTTTTCCTCTTTGTACTTATTTTTCAATTTGATATTTCTAATTTAAAACATGTGAATTTGATTCTTATAGTTGCATTTTTTATCCAATTTAATCATCTTAATGTTATTTGCTCATAAACTCGTCTACTGTTCATAGACTCCAACCTTCTATAATCCCAATCCACAACCACCCGAAAAAATTGTCGTCGCGGACAAGAAACAAGAACCACAGATCCACCGACGTCGCTCATGGGTTGTAATTGAAGATCCACACCTTTAAGGGTTTCTTCTCCAAATAACCCCTTTTCTAACATCATAAATGCACCCCCCTTAAAACCCAGAATCCCAGATTCATGAACAACGTTAACTGTGATTTCATTGTGAGGACTAAATTGGAATAAAATTGTAATTATAGAAACCAAATTGGCATGTTTTAAACTCTTAATAAAAAAAATATGGAAAGTAAATGCAACTATAGAGTCAAAAGGCCATTTAAATCTACGAAATACTATATTTGGTTCCTTTATACAAAAAAACAAAAAAAAAATATAGTTTGGTCTTATTATACACCTTTTTATATTTAAATAATTGATATTGATTTGTAAAATTACGGTTATTTTAATTTTGTGTAAAATATAAAATAAAATAAAAACATTAAAATAATTATCTTTTTATAAATTAGAAATAACAGAAATTTTTATATCAGAAATTAAAATACATAATCCTATAATTTTAAAGACTAATTTAAAGATTTCTTCTTATATAACTGCAATTTTTAAAAAAAAATGTTTTTATATTAAATTTATTTACTACAAATTTAATTCAGAACACAAAATATCACCTAAACATAAGAACGAAGAAGTCTCTAGTCTCTACGTATGCATAAACAAAAGTCTCTACGTAAGTAATGTAACTTGATTTTTTTCTCAAAAAGACAAAAGCATGGTTTTACAAGTATCCATCTTGTGAATAAAATGTAACGTGTGGCTTATAGTTTTCATTATGATCACTATAACTTTGTAAGGCGTGGTCCTAGATGGACTATTCATGATTCCATGAAATATGAACCATGGCCGTAGAGAAATTATGTTTATGAATAAAAAGATAGTAATTATATTGATATCAAATCATTTAGATCATTTCAGTAAAAAAATTATTAATTTATATCATGGTTTTGAATAATTATTAATAAATAAATAAATTTAGATTATATATTTATATTTTAAATTATTAATATTTTTAAATACTTTTAGTTTAGTGAATTAAAATTAAGATATTAAATCATAAACATTTAAATAATCATGATATTAAAATCATGCATTTTTTAGATATTACTATAATTTGAAGAAAAAATATTTCTAGTCTTTATTGTTTTGATCAAACACAGTTAAGATTCCTATCAAGGCGACTTAAAGGATAAAATAATTAAAACTGAAGCTTTAAACTTACCAGCAAAAAATATTTGTTATTAGTTTTTAACAAAAACAAAACAAAACAACAAGGTCTCTATCTAAGCAAAAAGTCCAGATATGCGGGCAAAAAGGCTTATTATATAATAATCTCATTTAAAGTAAAATTTATTGTAAGTTTCATATTGATGAATTTGGTCCTTCAATTTTATAAAATATACTTAACTTAGAAAAAATAATGAATTCTATGAAAGACTAAATTATGTTTTTATAGTTCTTATATTTTTTATAATAATAATTGACGCAATAAAATCAACATATTCTAATTTGATTTTCTGGATGAAATCCATTATTAGCATGTCATTTGAATATAATTGGGATACTAAAATACATATTATTTCACAAGTTATTTTTTTGACAGATTTATTTCACATAGTTGAAGTATTGTATTTTGACTTAAACAAAAAACTTCTAACTGCTTCCCCCTTCAAAGAATTTATTTTTGCGTGATATAGCTCATCGACATCACCTTGATCAACAAGAAAAAAAAGATTCAAGTAGTTAAGTACAATGATACTTTTTTATGGTATAAATGGATATAACGCATGAACCATTATAAGGCCTTTTTCTTGAACATATGCAAACTTTGTTTCAAGAACGAACGAATCCCATAAAATGAAAAAAAAAACTTGATTATAAAATGAGATTTAGTAAAATAAATCTAAGTAGAACACCTATTTCTAAGGTAAAAAATTGATTCATGCAGTATTCCTTGGAAAAAGGTAATAAGCAGATTGAGTTAATATTTTTCTTTTAAAAAGGGTTTGTAGGGCAAACAAATGCATTAAATATAATGTTTAACACATACTTTAAATTCTCAAAAAGCTAGAAGCTTCTGTGCAGTGAACATTTAAATAATTGCGCCAGTATAAACAAAGGTGTAACGTGCTTCTTGTCCCGTTTAAAATTCATATATCTTCTTCTTTCACAAATATATCTCCATAAAAAAAAAAAAAAAAAAAAAACATCAAAGCCAATATTGAGTCAGATTCACATAACAATTTCCTTTAGCCTTTGTCTGAAGCAGGTTGCAGCCCAAAGATCAAATCACGAACTAATCCGCCAAAGCCACAATTTAATTTCAGCACTTCCTCCTCTGGTGATTGCCAACGAATTACTGGATGGTTTGGTGATTAAGCTGTGAATGAGGATAATAAGTTCCAAGTTGTTAATAGTTTTAATACCTGTTAAGACATTACTAAATGATTTTTTTTAATTATTAAAATTAGTACAAACCCTCAATTTTATCTTTGAAATAAATCTCTCTTCTAAATGTATTTAAAGTTGAAACATTACAAGTAATTTCCTAAATAACCTCCCAAATATTAAAAAAATCATTTAAATTGGTCCCTAAAAATTAATAAAATATATTGACTAAAGAAATAAATTGATAAACATTTAATACTTGAAGAATATATTACTTATATAATTTTATTATTTTAAAAATTATTTAGGAGAAAATAATATTTCGAGGGAACAAATTTGTGGGTTGTTCTAAAAAAATATGATAAGATGCATTGAAAATTATGGAAAACTTTTAGTGTTACATTGTTAGTAATTTTTATATTTTTAATTCCTTTATTGTAAAAATGCGACTTAGGATTTGCCAAATTTGTTTAGGACGTGGTTTTCTTTCATGAAGGAAAATATTAATTGTGATAGTTGATTTAAAATAAAGTGCTTTTAATACATTATTAAAACTCAGATATCAATTAATAATATTTATTTTGGCATTTTGCCGGTTGTTGGCATGAGCAGCAAGCAAGGCAACACAGTCAAACTCCTGGTTGAGTTGACGAGTAAGGCTAACAACCAACTAAACGACGACTCTCAGTATTTTATAATATCATACCATACATGTAACGTGCTTCATCTTCATCTTCATCTTCTTCTTCTTCTTCGTTTTGCTTCTGCCAATTTCGATGTCGGCAATTCCTATCAGCTCCAGCTATGCTTCCACCTTCTCTTATTCTGCTGCGCATGCTCTTCCTTTCTTCTTTGCTCGCAACAACTACTTCACCAGGATCAATCTTCATCCACCTGTCTTTTGCCAACTTCAATCCGAGGTAATTATTGCTAACATCATTCATTCGCTCTTTGCTCTTGCTCTTTACTTATTTATTCTTTTAATTTTAGTGTCAGGGCAAATCTTTTAGGGGGAAAGTCAATGAAATTTGGTTTATAAGTATTAGCTCTGGAGTTCTTAAATTTGTATTCGCCTGATATTTGAGGTTCAAAGTCAATGAAATTTGACATATAAACTATGTTATGATTAGCTAATACGATTCTTGTCTATGATAAGCATGCCTGCACTGTTCGTACTCGTGTGTCTAGAGGATGTTGGATATCAATGTTTATGTTGTTATTTTTACCACAAACTTTTGCATGTAGACAGAGAAACCGCTGACAAGAAGGTGTTCCCCCTTTCTAGAAAGTTCATTACTCTCTGGTAATGGTGGCGTGGCCTCAAACGAGTGGAAAGCTGTTCCTGATATTTGGAGATCTTCTGCTGAGAAGTATGGTGATAAAATAGCATTAGTAGATCCGTATCATGATCCTCCTTCAACTATGACATATAAACAGGTGTATTTTTTTTCCATTTTATATCTCTTTTTTGCCATGACTTGTGAGAAGACCAATAAAAGTCCTAGTTAGAAGAGTTGGTCAAATGAGTGATAGCTCTGTAATTGAGGTAGAGGAAAACTCTTAAGTGAAAACTGAAAACTATTTAAATGATTCAGATCTAAATGGCCTTTGAAGAATCAGTTTTTTACAGAACACAATGATGTGGTTTGATCCATGTAGCCAACCCACCTCTGGGAAAATGCTTTGAATTTTGTTGCTACTGTTGTATATCTCTAGTTTTATTAATCTTTGTCTCCATTTACTGAAACTGTAATGTTCTGGTCATTTGTTCTAATAATATGTGACTTAATCCCATATAGTTCATGTTTTAGAAAGATTTTTTATGTCTGGCTGTCTGGTCTGGGTAATGACTATATCACCGTTGTTGGAATTGGGTATGATTATCACTTCCTATAATGTTTGCAGGATCATTGAGTTTGATCAATGACCTTTGTCTGGGATTTTTTTTTTTTTTTTTTACTTTAAGAACTATGGGTGAGTTCTATGGATGTTGAGACATGTCTACCCGAATATTAATATGCGGAATGATCATGGATATGTGAAATAGGATACAAATGAGCACAATAACATATGCCGGAGATCAATTGAAACTGTTTTAAGACTTCACACTCTTGTACCATCAAGTAACTTCTTACACAATTTGATTGTGGTTATTTTGAATCTTTGATTGTTGAATAATATGTTATCATGTTGATGCTAAATGCTGCACAATAATAAATACGTGTTTCAAAATAGTATTGTAGTTTAATCTAAAGATCTATTGATGGAATGAAAATCAATTTCAAATTATAATAAACTTTTATGAGCTTGACGTATAAAATGAATGTTCTTTGTTCCAATGTTGAATTACATGAGAAACTTATCCAAAGACATGTCATTTAGTTGCATGTTATTATGATTCTCTATATCTTTCTAATCAAAATTTCAGTTGGAGGATGCAATATTGGACTTTGCTGAAGGATTGAGAGTTATTGGAGTAAGACCCAATGAGAAGCTTGCACTTTTTGCTGATAATTCATGTCGCTGGCTTGTAGCAGATCAAGGTGTGTAGAACTCTCTGTATTATTTATTACATTTTTCAACTTAAATGATCAGAATTTATTTTCTTTATCTTCTCACTGTATGGTGTTTAGGTAAATGCTAGCTGCACAACTTGTATGTGCACAAGCTTTTCAAAACAAACAACAATTAAAATAATCATTTTAACTTTTTTATAGCACAACAATATATTTTAAAAAAAATATTTACAGTTATGTTTTGTAAAAAATACCACCCTTGTTTAAAAATTACTTTTGTTAGGAAAGTTACTTTTGTTTATTATTTTGGGTAACTAGCATTGCTGTTTAAGTCTATAAAAATGGTGATTAGGAGGTTGCAATGTTGCTTCTGATGCAGTTAGCCTACTTATTGAGTTATTTTTACCTGATGTTTTTTGTTTTTGTATCTATTCTTTTGAAGAAAATGTTTAGGAAAATACTTATGTAATGAAATTAGACTTCTCTTCATCTTACTGCAAAGGTGAACATTCTATCTTTCTTTTGTTTACTGAATGAAAAATGAATTTTTATTTCTCACATCTGGAACTGTGCTAAGCTCAGTAGCAGATTTACAATATTCAAAAGCTTGTTAGTTTTGTAGTACTAATAGCCCTACTATAGTTGTGTTTTCTTAATCATATCCATGCTATGTGTTTAGTTTAGGTATGATGGCATGTGGGGCAATCAATGTGGTAAGGGGTTCGAGGTCATCAATTGAAGAACTGCTGCAAATATACAACCACTCTGAAAGGTTTAATAAGAACTCCCATTCTAACAGATTGTATCTATTATTGTATATTTGGCCACTTCATAACACCTTCTACCTCTACCTTTAATTTGAAATGTGATTTTTCAGTTTGATTATTGCTTCCTTTGATATATGTAATGTAGATCAATTTTAGACAATGATGAGACTTTTGTCTCCCCCCCTTCCCCTGAAGCAATTATCACTACCTTACAATGCTTAAGATGGTCATATTTCTCTCCCAAGTATTTGTGTTTTTAAAATTAATGCATACTCAATCAATCCACCTGTTGGCTGAGCATATATAATTTATACTGAGCACTGAAGATGCCTTCCAGCTTTCGTGGGCAATATCTATTGTCCATTTTGATTTGTAGTTAGATATTTATGTGCACTGAAACTTGAAATTTGGGAAGAGTCACCTTCATCATGACAAAGTACTTAGAACTGATGAGAAATGCATCTATATTTGCTTGAGCTGTGTTATGGTTTGTGTTAGAATTTGGGTTTGGGCCTAACTCAACCCTACAAAACTGGCTTGTAAGGTGAGGATTGCTCCCCCTTTATATACACTCTATCTCGACACTATCTTTAGCCAATGTGGGACTTCAACATGCCCCCTTTTGCCCACGGCTACCTGCCACAACTAAGGTGGGCTAGGGGTGACCACAATTAAGGTGACTTTCCAATAGTTTGTAACAGTGACTAAATAAAGGTTTGATTTTTCTCATGTATGTGTGGTTGAAACTCTCACTATTTTTATCCCCTTTTTTTCTTAAATTAAAGTTTGTAGTTATAGTCCACCACCTTGTTCCTCTTAAACTCAACATCATGTTGTATGTATATAAATTAATTTATCTTTTTTAATACAGAAACACACACATACATGTATGTATGTATGTAACTATGTATTACATTTTCTTTTAAAAATGTTTTGCAAGAAATGTTACTAAAACTTATACAAAAAAAAAATATCAGGAGATAATGTGAATTGGTTTAGATAGTAAAAAGTCTAGTCTACAAAGGCTAGGATTTGATTTCTGCCTTTACCTGAGTGGTAGAGTTTATAAAAGAAAGACCAGTCACTTGTGTTAAAAGATTTAATCAATAATTGAATTGCATTTAAAACATCAATAATAATAGTATTTCACAGTTGCAGAATTGCAGTAGAGGTTGAGTTTGATGAATACAGCAAGAATGTATATACATGTACATGTTCTTCAATTATGATGGTGAATTTTCACATTTTTAAATGTCAGTCTTTATAGATTATTCAATAGAACGCTGCTAACTGGTGCTATTGTTATTCAGTGTTGCACTAGCTGTGGACAATCCTGAAATGTTTAATCGGATTGCAAAACTGTTTTATTTGAAGGCTTCAATGAGATTTATTATTCTGCTGTGGGGAGAAAAACCAGGCCTGGTCAGTGAAGGAGACAAGGAGGTGCCTGTCTTTACTTTCGCAGAAGTCATACATTTGGGACAAGAGAGCCGCAGAGTATTGTTTGATTCTCTTGATACTAGTATGTCACGTGGGTCTTATTACAAATTTGGATTAAATATTTTTGATCATTCCACTATGTTATCTTTTGTTCATAGAGAAAGTATCAGAATATATATTACAGACACAGAGGAGACATTTAAGTGAAAAGATAGAGAGTTACTGCTAGTGGATGGATAAGAAATTCAAATCCTCCATAACTGATAAGATTAAATATAATAAAATTTAAAATCAAAAAGAAAAATTGGGGATGGGGTGGCAGGTAACTAAATAATGTCTAAAGGCTTCCCAATCTCTATGCACACCTGAGATAGTAATGACCACAGAGAAGCCAAAAACGTAACGCCTTCCCAATAGAGTTATGATAATATTGTTCTTATTTTATAATAAGAAATTATTTGTTTATTTATTTTGCAATGGAAACGACATATTGGGCATTCTATTTATCATCAAAAGGAGCAGTAGTCCAGTTCTGTAAAACTTGTCTGTAATTGCAGGGAAGCACTATATGTATGAAGCAATCAAATCTGATGACATTGCTACTCTTGTATACACAAGTGGAACTACTGGAAATCCGAAAGGTGTTATGCTAACCCATCAGAATCTTTTGCATCAGGTTTGATTGCAAACCTTTTATAAAGTTTATTGTGGCAGTGATTTTTTCAGACAGGTTGTGGTCATTTTTGTTAAGAGTATAGCAAACTATGTTGAGGTTATGAATTAATAAAGCAATGAATCTAAATCAATTGTTATTGATTGTCGATTATTCCATTTCTAGATAGATTGATTGGAGCCTGACTGATTAACAGAATATTTTGTAATATTCCTCTAATCATCTGTATATTGTATAAGTTGATGTATAGGCTGGGGGTAATTACAACTACTGTGCTTCAACCTACAATCATTGCATATTGTCTCCTTCTTCTCTCTCTCTCACATAGCTTCATTACTTAATTCACATATTTCCTTTTTTATGTATAATGAAATTTTATTTGAGGAAAACAGAAGAATACAACTAGGAGAGGATAAAGCATCCTCCTAATATTTGTTATAACATTTGCATGGGCAAAGAGAGAGGTCACATTGGAAAAAGTGGCCCTTCTGCTCCCAGTCACCTTTTATTCGAACCTGTCTAGTTTTATTTTCTTTAGTTTTTGAAGCTTTCTAGGTTTTAAATTGGTTTCAGTTAAAGATAATTCTTGGCTTTTAACATATCATTGATGTTGTATATCATGCGTTAATGAATTTCTAGATAAAAAACTTAGGGGATATTGTACCTGCTGAAGTTGGGGATAGATTTCTAAGCATGCTGCCTTCCTGGCATGCATATGAAAGAGCTTGTGAGTATTTCATTTTCTCGTGCGGCGTTGAACAAGTATACACAACTGTGAGAAACTTGAAGGTATTATTACTTTAATAATCTGTTTGATTATGGTTTGTCATAAAAGATAACACATTGCCTCATGCATTAATATCCTATATTTTCTTTCATTATAGGAGGATTTGGGACGTTATCAACCACATTACTTGATTTCTGTTCCTTTAGTTTATGAAACTTTATATAGGTAAATCCTTTTCTAAGAAGAGGAGTGTTAGGAACACACTCTTTAACACACTCCTTCAAACACACTCTCGCTAATTGTATTTCATGTCAACTGTGAATTGCATTTATTATTCTTGATTCCTGTAGTGGGATCCAGAAGCAGATATCTACGAGCCCCCTTGTTAGAAAGCTTGTTGCAGTCACATTCATAAGGGTCAGCTTAATGTACATGGAGTGTAAGCGTATTTATGAGGTATGGTCATCTGCTCTTTCTGTAGGTCTCTTAAGTGTTAGCAACATTCCCCAAATCATCATTCTCAGTCTTAAAATCTGTTTTCTATGCATTGGTAAAGGCTTATGTCATCCAATTTTGTTCTTAAAAACATAAGAGAAAAAAATAGGGGCTGTAAAATGAGCTAACCCAAATAACAAGAAATTGCACTCGATGACATTTTGTTGATCTGATGTGATTTGGGCTACCATTGTGTCACAACAAATTGGGTCTGTTTGGTAAGATGGGTCATACCCCAAAGGAATAGACCCAATCTGTCAATTGCCGAATCCTGTCTTACTATCAAATATTCAAATTTAGAGTAAATCCATGAATCTGTCCTTGAGTAATTTAGGGTGGATTACCTTAGTCCCCCACTAACACCAAAATCCCTCATTGGTCCCTAAAAAGGATCCATATGACCCACATTTTATGATTCTAGGGACCAGAATGGAATTTTCATGTTCTTAAGGACTGATATGTGCCGTCAGATTTCTCAAGGACAAATTTAGGGGTTTGCTCTCAAATTTATTTCTGATCACAGTCACACCTCATCTCAGGTTCACTCTTGATAATTATTCCATCATTAGCACTTTTCAAATTAGATTAAACAAGTAGATCTGTAAATGGACGTAGTTCTAATTCTGCCCAAACATGTTGCTTTTAATAAATTTTTAAAATGTTTGTAGGGTAAATGTCTAACAAAGGATCAGAAGCCGCCATCCTACCTCCATTCAATTTTGGACTGGTTATGGGCAGGAGTTGTTGCCACAATATTATTTCCAGTTCATTTACTGGCGAAGATACTGGTCTACCGTAAAATTCATTCAGCTATTGGAATTTCAAAGGTCTTGTATTCTAAAATATGATTTATAATAAAATGTTTTGCTTTTTTTTGGTGAAAAATGTTTTGCTCATGATAAGCTAAACCCTCTGGCACTCTGCAGGCTGGAGTAAGTGGTGGTGGTAGCTTATCTTCTCATGTGGATAGATTTTTTGAGGTCTGATACTTCACACATGCAACTCTTGGGCAGGATTTTTCTTTTTGACATTCTTCTGACATTATTTTTAAATCAATATACAGGCTATTGGTGTGAATGT
>PYAF01003910.1:248723-281733 GCA_007407185.1 Glycine tomentella | reverse complement strand
TATCAGACATTTTTCCTAGAAAATCGTTTCTTTTAATAAGATTTTTTTTCTAATTGTTTTTTATATTAATTTTTTTCCTAAAGTACTCTTAATTAATTAACAATTTCTTAGCAAAATAATATTAAATGTTGGAGTAAACTCTTCTCTCTTATTAGGATTGAAAAGATGAATATCAATTAGGTAAGAAAAATTAAATAGAAAGAAAAATAAATTATAAAATTGACTTGGTGATAAAAAAAATGCAAGAAGGAAAATGTTATGGATTTAATTCTTCCTATTAACAAAATACTAACAATTAACAAGTAACGTTTACTAATAAAAAATGGAAAGAAAAAGATAATTCCTTTAAAAATTATATTTAATGTTATAATAAATACTTATAATAAGTATATTTTAATAAGTCCCTTTATCCCCTTATTATTAATCATTAATTATATGTAAAAGTGTAAGTGAGGAAAATAGAGAATTCTCTAATTGTAACATCTTGATGATTCTTTCATTATTTAAATATAGAATCCACCAAATCAAAATTAATGATTCCTAATAAATTTTAGTCCATCTTAAACAAGTATTAGAAAGAGAATGTATGAGAGTTTACCAACATTTCTCAAGTATATGTCTATATGCAGTTATAAGTACTCTTTTCTCATGAAATTGGTGCACCTTCACTTTCTTAATATGCATTTGATATACCTTTTTATGCTTTTAAGATCAACCAAGCAATTTAATTTTAACTAAATGCCATAAATCAATTTCAATTTCTTTTTTCAAAATTCAAATACAATCTTAATATGTAAATGATATATTCTGTTTTGTTTTTAATATCAACTGATCGAAACTGAGTATTAAACTAATTTTAATTATATATCTTTATCTTCAAAAGTCAAAAACATTTTTGACATTCATCTAATTAATATATTGTCTTGTAGTTTTAATATCAATGTTTTTTCAGAAGAACATATCAATAATTAATAAGATTAGGTTTAGATTCACATGATCTTCCTGGTAAAATATTAACAGGATCACAATCTTGACAGCGCGAAATGTCTAAAGATAGAAACAAGATATTCTATTAAAAGACAAAGAGAAAGACAGGTGTCAAGAGAAGAACGGCCCAAACTGGGGCGCTTGCGATACATCCAACCTGGACATTATTCCATACGAATACGTACGAAGATGATATTGCTGACTCGATACACATCAAACACTTCACGTATGTACCATTCTTGTTTGTTTCAGTCACACTCTGCAATCCTACCTTGTTTGCATATTAAAATCTTATTCATCATCATCTTCTTCTTACAAGTTAAAAGGCTAAGACCCTGAAGAGAGAGAGACAGAGAGAGAGAGAAAGATGAGTAGCGTGTTGGAGCACGGTGTTGTGGGAGAAGAGAAGGTGAGTAGTAACAGTCATGGATGTTGCAAATCAGGGCCAGGCTATGCTTCCCCCCTGGAAGCCATGTCTGGTCCAAGAGAGTCTCTTATTTATGTAACTGCTGTCTACACAGGTACTACCTCTCTAAATCTTTTTCTCATAAATATACATATTTTAGCTTTCTTTTTCCTCCCAAATCTCTCGAACTATCTCAGTTTAGTTTATCATATATAGCATCTTCATCTTAATGGCTAAACATAAACTTTCATTGTCAATATTCATTTTTTTTTTTTTTGTACTATAGGAGTGGACTGAACTCAACTTTGTTCAGTTAATTAAATCATTCGATCATCAGAGTTTCATGTATCTTTTCTGATTATAATATATAAGTTGGAGCTTTTGGTAATTTCTTTAAGTGTGCTACTTTGTGATTTAGTTGTTGATTAATGATTGAATATAATACAATACAGGGACAGGAATAGAGAAGCCGGACTATTTGGCCACAGTGGACATAGATCCAAACTCTCCAACTTATTCCAAAGTCATCCATAGGCTTTGTGTTCCTTATTTAGGTGACGAATTGCATCACACTGGTTGGAATTCATGCAGCTCTTGCCATGGAGACCCCTCAGCAGACCGACGATTTCTCATCGCACCTGCACTCGTGTATGTAATCCTTACCCTCCCTTACTCAAATATATAAATCTAAAAGGACATTTCATTCATAATTACAAATATATCAACTTATGAAACTGAAAAACATGGAAGATGAATGCTAGCAACACCTCTCTGACACTCTCCTTCAAAGACTCTCTTTATCATCGGTTTGAATTTATTGAAAATCATCAATTTTGATCCGTTTCTTTCTCATTTAATATAAATCAGGAGAGAGAATCATGAATCAAAACCTACCAAATATTGTGATTCCAATAAATTCTAATTGCATTTCTCTAAGTGGAAACATCAAAGAATCCGTGATTGTGTCAAAATAATAATGATGTTATAACAAGCTGACCAAAATCTAATTTGTGCTCTGTTTCCTGATAATTTTCCTTTTGTCTTCTGCCTTTTCCCGTAACAAATATATGTTTTGTCCACTGTGTGCATTGCAAGAACTCTTAAGAAAGATATCAACTTTATTCTAGTTACTTTTTTACTTTCATCCATTTTTAAATTACCTAATACAGTGTACTTTTTTTTTTTTTTATCATATTTCAGTTCAGGTCGCTTATATGTGGTTGATGTGAAAACAAATCCAAGGGCTCCATCTTTACACAAAGTTGTTGAGCCTGCCGATATCATACAGAAGACTGGATTAGCTTATCCACACACATCTCACTGCCTTGCTTCTGGTGACATAATGATATCATGTCTTGGAGATAAAGATGGAAATGCTGCAGGAAATGGATTTCTTCTTCTTGATTCAGAGTTTAATGTGAAGGGAAGGTACTCATATAGAAGCTAGAGATTTGTAAAACTTTTTACAGAGAATCGTTTGATAATTGCTTGTGCTTTGAAAATTACATCATTTACATGTGTTTCATCATTGGCTTAGCAACAATTCTATTTGAAACTGCTTATGTTAGCATTTCAATATCAAAATATCTAATTATATTATATTGTATTCTGCTTCACATTGGTTAGGTGGGAGAAACCTGGTCACAGTCCACTATTTGGATATGACTTTTGGTACCAACCACGTCACAATACCATGATTAGCACATCATGGGGTGCTCCTAGTGCTTTTACAAAAGGTTTTAACTTACAGCATCTCTCTGATGGATTATACGGGAGGCATCTCCATGTATATAGCTGGCCTGGGGGCGAACTGAGACAAACACTGGACCTTGGTGATTCAGGGCTTTTACCCTTAGAGGCAAGTTGTTAACATAATCCGGGGAGATGTTTAGGATGCATTAATTTTATTCTTTTAACTTTGTGTATTTGAAGCTTGTTTATTACCCCTGTGATTTAACTATGACTGTACTAAGTGCTTCCCCTTTTCCTCTCGCTTGTGTTATTGTGAACCAATTTGCAAAATTGCCATATTTTATAATGTACCCTAAATGCAGATAAGGTTCTTGCATGATCCTGCTAAAGATACAGGTTTTGTAGGGAGTGCATTGACAAGTAACATGATACGATTTTTTAAGACCCAAGATGAATCATGGAGCCATGAGGTATATCAAAGAATATTTAATATCTAGTCAGCATGTGTTCTTCAACCAAGTTGTGTGTATATATATATATATATATATATATATATATATATATATATGTATGTATATCAATGATACTTACTGACTAAACTTTGCAGGTTGCCATATCAGTGAAACCACTGAAAGTGCAAAACTGGATTCTTCCTGAAATGCCTGGGCTTATAACTGATTTTCTGATTTCTCTTGATGATCGGTTTCTGTACTTTGTAAATTGGCTTCATGGGGATATCAGACAGTATAACATCGAGGACCTTAAAAATCCTAAACTGACCGGACAAGTCTGGGTTGGTGGACTTATCCAGAAAGGAAGCCCTGTAGTAGCTATAACCGATGATGGTGAAACTTGGCAAGCTGAAGTGCCAGAGATTCAGGTTATTGCAATCTCAAGTTCCCTATAGTAACTTATTGCATAATCCATGTCAGGAGTTAATTAGTTATTGGAAAAATACTAACAAATTCGTCAAAATAGCATTCAAGGTTTTGCTCAGTAGAGTGAATGGAAAATGGAGGGGAGTCAAATGTTAATTCTAATAATAGTGTTTCGTAGTCATTCCCTTTCAAGAGCGAAATTGCACTTTATATGCTTAAATGAATGATTTCTTAGCAAAGCATGTAAGTGGATTGATTGATTCTTCTATACATTTTGATTGACACCATAGGACTACACTTGCACTCTAGTTTTTATTCTGTTTATGAAATTTTTTCTGTTTGTAAATATGCAAAGGTAGTTCAGCAGTCATATTTCCTGCTTGTCTAGAAACATAAATTGACAAACCTATTTGTGTTGTCTGTGCTGTGCAAGAGCATCTTTTGTATTGTCTTCATGTAGTTAAGTTAGTCGGAATGTCCGAGTGAGCAATGGCATCTTGCCATTTATGTATGCAGGCTCTTGTTTTACATGGATTGATTGTTTGACATTAAAGGGTATATATCTCGTCAGTGGCTGATGTTAACATTCCTTTTCAGGGAAACAAGTTGAGAGGGGGCCCTCAGATGATTCAATTGAGTTTAGATGGGAAACGGCTCTATGCTACCAACTCACTATTTAGTACATGGGACAAACAGTTTTATCCAGAGCTTGTCCAGAAAGGCTCCCACATAATACAGATTGATGTTGATACTGAGAAAGGTGGCCTGAAAGTCAACCCCAACTTCTTTGTGGACTTTGGAGCTGAGCCTGATGGTCCTTCTCTTGCCCATGAGATGAGATATCCTGGTGGTGACTGCACTTCAGATATATGGATTTAAGCATACGTGTCATTGTTTCCCTTTAATAAACGGTATCTGTCATATGGTTGTAATGAGCTATTATGCTTCATAAATAATGCTCTTGTGAATCTTCAACATTTTGAAGACAGTTTTCAGTTGCATAAATATATGAAGCTCATCTCCAAAATCTTTTCTGTCTTGGGTTATTTATAACTTTGTGGTCACCACCAACTTAATAATACATGTGCGAACATATTGGTCCATGCCCGTTTAATCCAGAGAAGGGGGAAAGACAAAAAATTAGAAATAGAAATAGAAAGGATACTGAGGTAATAAGTTTGTTGAATAACTCGTATGTGACTACGACCTTGACTACGAACTAAGCATAACCTGATATATACAGTTTTTTTTATAACAGATATATGCAGCTCATATGATGAAAAACTTGTATAATTGATACGACTATTTAACAACAGTACTTGTCCAATTATAATTTGTAGACCATTTAAAAGGTTCTAACAGCATGTTCTTTTTATTCTCTCCGCGCTAGCTAGGTGAAATATAAATTATTGCATAACTTAATTTTTTGGATGATCCTTGAAGCTGAACATGTATTAATTTCTGTCTACGGTTATGCATAAATTATTGATGAGTTAGAATTTTTGTGTGCTATGAAATGTCATCTTCAAACCCGACCGACTGTGCGTTCCACTTAGTGGTATAGGAGTATTATTTGTAAGTATAAAAACTGAAGAGGAAGAAAATGCTTTGGAAACACACTAACTAAAAATCAATATTCGTAGCAATTTTGGCGATTGCGAATGTTCATTGAGTGCAGTGTGGAATAAGTTTATTTGACATTGACATGAATGGGACTAAAGTTTTGTCATCGTTTCATTATTACTCAGAAGAAATATAGAAGACTCAGCAATTAATTGTATTTAGACTTCGTTGACTGACAAAGATAAGTGGAAAGTTTGCCCCGAGCCTTCAAATCCTTGTTTATAATTTGGTAAACGATACCTACAGTTACACCTCATAAAATGATAAGATCGAAGAACTTAAGCATCATTCTTTCTAATACTCTCATCTTAATATTCTTTACGACTGAAATTTATCAAAAATTATAAATTTTTGTGAATCTTACATTTAAATTAGGAAAGAGTGTTGTCCCAGACAAGACATTAAACGCATACAATGGTTCCATAGCCGAATGCAATCAAGATGAGCTACTGATGTAATCAGAAATAAGCCGAAGGTTTCTGGAGGAGTACATTTCCAAAGGAGCTCTTGTGAGAGATAAGGAAGAATGTAATGGTGGTGCCCGTGGCGAAGCTTACAGCAAAAGTGAAGGGTGCCTTCCTCCCCCATGGAACCCTGCAGAGGCTGATCGAAATATTATCATTGTAGGTCTGACTCTTGACCTTTTACATATAATCTGTCTGTTGTCGGTTGTAGTTCTGACTCTTTTTTTTTTAATGCAGCTTCATACAAAGATCCTATAGTTGTTGGATTCATTTATAATCTTTCTGATGTTGATCATATTTCATGGGAGCTTTGGAATTTAAAATTATAGGACAATTACCTATTACTTCTCCCATTTCGTGATCATTCTTTGATTCCTTAAGTTCTGTTAAGGGGTTAGCTCCAGCAATGCATTGCATCCAATCAAAATAAGTACAACAAGAATAAAAGCCTTATGCCACTAGGAATAAGGTCAAAATAAACACAAATGAGAAAATTATATATATTTGCATTACCTACTAGAAAATACAATTAACCAAGAAAAACCAAGCCCAGTGTAAGCAGAGAAGTATAGCTTGAAATGAGTGACAAGAGTCTCTTCTGACCATATGGTTTCTACAACCATTACCAAAACTCGTCCTACATGAATGACCTATCAATTGGATATAAACTGGCAACATGGTCAACCCATCACCACCCTTCCAACAGCCCCCTTTTCATGCATGGGCAATCATGAGCAAATAAACTGAGGATAGTTTGACTGGTGAAGGAAGAAAATACCGATACTACTTGTATGCAAGCTTCCATACTTCACGAACATTAGATGAACCATCTGTGATTTCAGCAACAAGGCTACTAGTCATGACACCTATACAAATAGAGGGCAATTGAGACACCATGAGACCAGTACATTGTTGGTAAAAGAAAAGAAACTGGTATAAAATTTTGAATGGATGGAATTATATTCTTTATAGTTCACATTGCATAACATGACCAAGCTTTTGATGACTCCCATCCGGCATGGAACACATGGTTCCGTAGTTAAGGTTCCAGCTAACAGGTAGTACAGAAATTGCTGTGTGTGTGTGCAAAGCTCATAGTGGAGAAAAAATATGTTAAAAGGATCAGTATATTTATGTTATTACTACAAGTTGTTCGCATTTCAAGGACACTACTTTTTATTATGCAACTGCTAAGCACATAACACACAGCAAATCAGAATAACAATCTTGCATGAATATAATTGCATATGTCAGTGCTAGCTCACCATCCTTCTCTACCACAGACAAAAATCGCCGAGTTCCACCACCTACTCCAAAATAATACTTCTTTGCTGCCATGTACACAACTCCATCAGGATGCTGCAAGCACTGTGCATTGACACTTCAATAGATAAGCAAAATAACATTTTTATAATTAAAAATATACATTATAATACACAGATAATTGTACATTTATCTGTGTATTATATTTTTTATAAAATGTAATGATTCAACATAGAAATATAATTTTGCTTGTCTATGAGCAAAACAATACCTTCTTGATAAGATCATAGAGATTTTGGAGACTGTTGATTGAGTAAACTGTCTCTGCCATAAGAATAAAGTCATAACCATCACCTTGATTATTTTTTGCATCTGTACTGACATGAGGGAGCAGTTTATCAATTCCACTCCAGTCACCAGCAAAAAAGCGAACTTCTGCCTTGTCACAAATTGTGGAGTTGGATGATGATAGTCGAGATTCTCCAGAAAGATTTGCATTAAAATTAGGAATTGTGAGGCAACGTAGGACCTCAGCATTGAAGTCTTGAAAATGTACAGCAGCTGCCCCCTAAAGCAACCATGATAAGCACATCATTATATTTTTCAAAGTTAAGGATCTAAAGCAAAGCCAATGAACCATAGTTTCACCTCTAGCAATGCAAAGATTCCAGGCAGTCCATGACCACATCCTACCTGAAAATTAAATATTGAAAGTTTAAACTGAGAGATAGACAGACAGCTTTTCTACCTATATATATAGATACATTAAGAACTCCAACGTATGGTGATGTTAATCTCCATGTTAAGTGTAGTGTAATAACAAAATATTGATAAGAAACGGTCTCAGATGTGCTATGCAAGGTGCAAGCATCGGCTTTGTGCAATGTGTATCTTTCTACGTGAAAAATTATGATCAGGACTCCACTCTAACAGCTATATCAACAATTTCACACCTTTGGTTGTGCAAGTTTTGAATGCAATTTTATCTCTGGTATAAAAAGAACATAAATTGTATATAAAATACATCAATGCATTCCAGCTACTGTGCTTCCAATTCCATGTATGGATTTAGAATTTCCACTCAAACCCAATTAATAATAAGTTATAAGTTATACTAAACAGCCAGAATTCTTGTTCCACCGAAAACTAAACAACCTGACAGCCAGTCATTTATCACAGAGAAAAAGAAACTCACCTCTAATACTCGCTGCCCACTAAATGAGATAAGCCCGTTTTTGATATCTGAACGAAGGGCTTTAATTAGATCAAGTGAACCTTCCCACAGCTTAAGTCCTCCTATAGACCAAAGGGAACCAAAGTTGCAACTGATTTAGTCATCAACGAGATGGGAATGAATGAATAAACAGAAAATGGCAGCACCTTCATATTTCCCGGGAACTAAATCGGAGTTGGACAAACCAAAAACTTGTTGGGTATTCACCCGCCCCTGAGAATTGTTCATAAAATAATATAAACATTCAAATATTGAAAGAATTCCAAGACAAAGAAAGGAACATTACCTTTAATAAAGTAACTCCATCCAAATTTAAAGAGTCCACGTTGTGTTTGATGGATGAAGGAACCTAATTATGCAGGAATATTAAAAACGGCACAGTTTGAAAGAATCATGATTCATGAAGGGAGAAGGAATAATACCTCAGAAGCAAGGACTTCAACGCAGGGAGGAGGAGGTATATGAGGAACTTGTTGCGTAGCATCGTCGAAGATTCCGAAGGCTGAAGCGGATGAAGAGAATAATTGAAACGTTTCCAAACTCGGTCTCTCACCATTGCTCTGCAAAAAAGTTCAAACAATTGAGTTGAGCTGATCAAAGTCAAATTGAAGAAGAAAGAGTTATTCGTAGAGACCTCAGAGTTCGCCGCCGCCATTTTTTCACACACTTCTTCCTCCTCCCGCTAACTTTTTTATTTTCCCACTCTCCTCTGGTTCTTGATCAATTTTTCCTCCAAAGTTTGCCTTTGTCTTTTGGGCTTTGAGAATGTGCTCATAAATGAATGTTGGGTTGGGCTGCTCGATGTGAACCTTTGTAAGGCTCCTACTATTTACACCTTATTTTTCTAGTTACATCCCCTTACCCCCTTTCTACCTTCCAACTACCCATTATACCCTTTTCCCTTAAAGATGTACACCCCTTTTTCTTTCTAGAAATGTATTTTTGGAATTAAATATACATATTTTCAAAATATACAATAACTATAATTTATAGTTCCAGAGATACACTTCTGGAATGGTATACGTTATTCCAAAAAGACATTTTCAATAATAACAAATCATACCTCAACTAAAGTTCTTAAGATTTGTTGAGGATTGAGGCCTGGATCATTGATGTAAACTTGATTAGAAAATGAAATTAATGCACTTAAAGGGAAAAACTATCGTCAAAAGCTTTGCTTTACAATTAAGATATATAATAGATAAAGTTAGTCATGAACATACCATGAAAGATAGTGTCACATGAAAGGAAACACAAAATATTGTATGTTATTGATGAAAACACAATACTATATAATGAATATGTGATGAATATAGTTTAAAATTAGGATTTAAAGAATAATAAAGATAACATGAAAATAAAATTTTAAATAGGATTTAAAGAACCCCAATAATAGGACAAAAATAAGACTAACAAACATGGGTATAAGATAAGCGTTTATCTTGTTAACGATTTTATTTTTTGTATTTCTCATCAACAATCTTAATTCCTACGTGATTTTTAATAAATAAATAAAAATACCTATTCTGAAAGTATATCTTTTGAACTATAAGTTTTGATTCTAGAGATATATTTCCAAAATAGGTATATCTAAATCCAAAAATACATTTCTGGAAAGCAAAAGGGGTGTACATCTTAAGGGAAAATGGTATAATGGGTAGTTGGGAGGTAGAAAGGGAGATATGGGGTTGTACTTAGCAAAATAAGGTGTAAATAGCAAGAGTCTTATAAATGGGAGTTACTATTGGCCTGTTTCCCTTGCTAATAACAACTATTTTTTTCTTAAAAAATGCCCTTTTCACAATAATTGTGTTTTCATTATGTGTTGGGTGCGAATAAAATACACAACAGAAATATGATTTCATTGTCAACATAATCGTATTTTTGTTATATTAAAAGGGTGAAAAAGAAAATTCACAATGAGAGTATGATTTCATTGAAGCAATACAATGAAATTGTATTTTCGTTGTTTATTAAGGGGGTGTTAAAAAAAGTAACAACAACAAAAATACGATTATGTTTATTGTTTCAATGGAATCGTATTTTCGTTGTTATTTCAACGATGGTGGTGTGCAACTTGGTGGTGTAGTGCGCGTAGGGGTGGGTGTGTGGAAGTGCACGTCGGGGCAATGGTGTAGAGGTGGCTACACTGTGGCTTGATGATGGTGTGGAGGGAGTTGCAAAGGTGGCTTTGCGGCGAAAAGGTGGTAGCTAGATCATGGTAGAAGGGGTGGTGCTCAAATTTGGTGTTGAGAGCGACGCACAATATTGATGGAGTCATGGTTGTGCTATAGGTGGCCAAGGTTAGGGTCATTGGGAAGGGAAAGGTGAAAGAGGGTGTTGGGGGCTCAAGGAAGGAGAAGGGGAAGGAGGGTTGAAGGCATAGAGAAGGGAAGGGTTTGTACTTGGGAGTAAGGGGATATTTTCTCATATTTGTAGGAACCAATAACAAAGAGGGTTGGGTCAATAGTAATTTTTTTGTAAAAATGTTTTTGTGTGATTTTGATTTGGTTAGTTTGTGAATTTTATTATTTATAAAAAATAAAAAAATTGTCATTGTGATGTGATGTTGATATTCATTTTCCAATTAGAATATTTTATCATCACAATAGATATTTTGAATTAATTATTTTGTTAAACACCAGTCTTAACTTTTATTTTTATAATATTTTGAATCAACTATTTGTTCATTTATTTTACAATTTCAAGAGGTGCATTTTGTATTATTTTTAACCTAAGAGAATTTTGATAAAAAAAAGTTCTTTTAAATTTAATTTTTTGTCAAATAATAATTCTTAACTGTGCATGTGATTCATTTTACAAATTTGAAGTAAAATGAGAAAAAAGAGTGAAAGCTCTAACATTTTGAGGAAGAATCTCTTGAGATGATTAAATGTACCTGTTGTTATTATTTTTATTTTTAAGACAAATTAAAAAAATGAAAAATTAAAACTAAAATATATTTTTGGGATTAAAAACATATTTCTTTAAAAATTCTTATTTTTACGATACAAGTTTAAAATAATGTTAGTTCTTTTTTACAAGACTCAATTTATAATTTTTTTATATTAATTATTTTTAGACTAAAAGTATCTTTCATTAAAAAAATATTGAGAATTTATTAGAAGAAACAGAATTATTAATGACAATGATAATTTTAAATAATATTATAAATTTAAAATAAATTTATTATTATCAATAAAAATAATTATTTTTATTAATCTTAATAAATTAGATAATTAGATTAAATGGGGAAGTGTTTGATTATTCTTTTGTTACTTTTGTTTAGCCGTACGAGTGAATGGAGGGAGAAAAAGAAAACTTTGACCAGGTGACATCTTGTTTTCGAAAAGGAAATTGGACTGCGTGAGCCTTTATAGAAAAAAGACCGGTAATGGTGATACTCTTGGAATGGGACCTTAATTGCAGGCGGTGATACGGGAGTTAGAATGGGGTCTACTGCTTCAATGTCCCATCTTTTATGACTATGACTGTGACTCATCGTGTGCCCATTTCTCTACACTGGAAATTTCATCAGCCTGCCATTGTCACATGCATCCCATGCCCATGTCTTTAAGGGTAAACTCACTGTCGGCACGGCAAACAGTTATTCTAGAGAGCCCAGGGGTCCATAATTACTACACACTTCTGCATCTGCTATTGTTGTTACTGTTTAAATCTATCAAATTAACGTCTTAAGCAGTTTTAAGATAATAATAAAAGGTTCTTCTACTTATAACAAGCCACCCGAGGACTCTTATTTGCTTGGTGACATTAAACCATAGTAGTACTTTTGTCGCTTGTCTTTTCACAAGTTACAAACATTTTTTCTTCACTTGTTATCATTGCAATCGTTCCTTCTTTTTTGGCCAAGAAGAAAGCAAAATCAAAAAAGCCAGAATACCCACACAAAAAAAGTGTCACACGAGATTCTCTGAAGGGAATATGTTAACTATGAAACAATATGCACTATAATATTATGTGTCTTCCTTTAGCTGTAATTTTGTGAAAATGTATACTTATAATGATCTTCATCTGCAAAACCAATGCTAGGATCTCTTCCACTCCTCATTGCTTCCCTCACCTTCTCTATCCTTTCAAGCATTCCTTTTACTGCTAAATCAAACGCATCTTCAAAGCAATCTAACTTAGACCTAGGATCTGCATAGATAATATTTGGAACCAGCTTTATAACCTCCTCTCTCATTGCAAACACCTCACCCTCTGGAATTCCCAGCAACACTTGCTCCACATTGACATTCCATTGTTTTACATCCTTCACGGGTATATACACAGAGTACTTAGTCCTATTCTTCGGTAAATGCCACTTGTACTGCGAGTAAGCAGTACCAGGATGAAAGAAAACGGGAATACAACCGGCCAACATGGAATCAAAAATGGACCTTCTGGTGTATGAGTCACCCGGAGGCTGCAAACAGAACACAGAACTTTCAAACACCTTTATAACATTGATGGGGTCGTCACATCTCTCTACACCATAGCTGCAGTCAACGAATTTGCAAACACTCGAAGCTCGACACTGGTCTATAATCTTACCCCTGATAGAACCTTCAAGTTCAGGCCTTGGAGCTCCGGTGAAAGTGAACAAGTATGGCCGCTTTTGATGTCTGATTTTTCGCTGCCACCGGTAAACATGAGTGTCCTCTGATGGGTGGAAAGAAGTTGGGTACGGAATTGCGTAGTCATTATTCCACGAACTTGCTTCAACTGCTAACATGGACATGTTCATGGATTCGGGTATAAACCTGAACTTACTACCCCAATAGGACTCATCATCATATTGTCTCCTGAAATCCCAAGCAATCCTCCCTGAAACAAGGAAATGGTCTCTGCCCCACATTTTCTTCCACTCGGGTCTTTTTGCGACCCATTGAAGAAGATCACGACCAGAGGAATCTCTCTCTGTGAGATTAGATAGCCAAAGGAAACGGCTAACATCAAGACCAGCATAGAATGGGACGAAAATTGCAGAGGCGAGGGAGGAATCGTTGGTCAAGCAGCCATATTTGGTCATCCTGTTGTGAAAAATAACTTCCAACAAGAACTGGTTGGTGGCATAGCAAGTGTTGTTGGAGAAAAGGCCTTGGGAGTTGGTAATGAGAGGACCTAAACCATTGTTTTGCATGTATGGGCACATGTTGGGTTTGTCAGTGCCTCTAGTGAGGGAGTGGCAATTCTGAAGCAAGTAATTGTTGAAGCGGGAGGGGAGTTGGTGAATGTAAACATAGCGGCCAGTGCAGGAATCTGTGAAATTTTTGGTCTTGGATGATGGGTTGACTAAGAATGTGAGTCCGAGGACGTTGGGACCATGAAAGGATAACAGCAGAGAACAGAAGAGAAAGGAGAAGAGAATTGCAAAGCAGAGGTGATGATTGTCGTAGCAACTTCGAGAGATCACGCCCAACTTTTCCATTGTTGAAGTGTGTATGGAACTCTGATTGTGATAAAGTGCAGACGCATCAATGGAATTGTAGTATAGTATGTCATAAAGGCAAAGCTAGAATTGAAAGGCTTGGTCTTGCTACTGTCCAATAAATCAGCCGAGACTCACGGAATAGCTAACGTCCGTTACCTTGTCGGCGCCAATACATGGCTTCAAGGAAATACATTTAGGTTTACCTATCACATAGTACTGTAATTACCAGTACTCTGTAAGATTGTAAATTTAGGCTAACTTGATTGGTTTGGACTTTCTTTTTTTTACAGAAGGTATCTCCAATACTCTTACCTAGATTGTTAACTTTACACATTCTTAGATTGGTAACGTATTCGATCGTTATTTGATTATATTTAAAATTAAACATTCTTAAATCAAGTTCTATAAGTGCGATTGTAACTGGTTATTCCCTACTCATGTCACGCTTGATTTTTAAGATTAATGTTTATATATTAATAATATAAAATAATTTTACACATTTATTTAATTATATATCATCGCTTAATTTATTTTAAGACGATTATTTAAAAGATAATAAATTTATCATTAAAAATGAATTGTGTTTAAATAATGCTTGTAAAACTTTTATACATTGTCAAGATATAATTATTTTTCTCAATTTTAATAGTCCTAAATAACTATTTTTTACCGAGACACTTCAACTTGTAATAGTATTTTCAATATGATTGCTTATAGAATTGCTTTAAGACACATTTATTAGAATATACGACATGACATTTCTTATAAAAATATTTAACAATTTTGTATCAATAAAAAATACTTTTCAAGCCAACACAATTAATAGAAATATAATGGAAAATTAATTTAAACATAAACTTTGGTAATATAAAAGTGAATTTTTGTATAAATTTTTAAAATTTATATAACATAATAAGATCCAAAAATTAAAATAAACAATTTATTTAATAACTAATGTTGAGAATCAAATAACTTATTTTATTTGTTGTGTAACCAGACTTGTATTCATGACTTTGGTGGTAGGGTTAGGTACAAGAGGTCAAATGATGGTTTGTAATTGGCAATGACATGGTTTGATACGTGTGAAGATTGTGCATGGCTTCCAACTGACAAGGGTTTTAGGGAACCATTAAGTAGATTGTGGGAAACAAAATTGTACTTCTATTCGTATATAATTGTATTTCAAAATCAAATTTTCTGAAAGTCTATTTTTCATACACTGTAGAAATAAAATTCCAGGAGTTTTTTTTGTATGGTTTCAGAAATATAAATTAAAAATTGTTCTATACAAACAGATCTCTGAAAGTTTAATTCTGGAATGTGTATTTAGAAGTTTAATTTTAGAACATATTATAGACTTCTCGAATGTGTAATAGAAAGATTTTGAAAGTTTAATTTCATAACATAGAAATAGACTTCTGAAAGTTTAATTTTGGAAGCCAAATTCTTATAGAGTTTTATAATTTAAATTATAAAATACATACTAACAAAGGAAATAAAAACTCATAATTCGAGAGTTTACCATTAAGGGTATTTTTTCTTAAAAAAACATTAAGGCTATTTTTTTAAGAAAAAGAATGTGGGTGTGAATAGCATGTAAAAAGTAACAACGCACAAAATATATCTCATTTTTTTAACTCACACATAATCAATCAATTAAATTATATTCCTTAGTAATATTACTTTATATTTAAAAGCTCATGGGTAACTGTTAAAGAAGTTATTACATGATTTGAAATGATCACATAGCTCATAATTCTGATGAATTTTAACTTAAGTAATTGAGTTTTTTAATTTATAAGAAAGTTAATAAAATTCAATACATATAATTAATAATTTCTAACCATATAATAATGGTTTAATTTTAAATTTTATCATCAAACTTATATTATTTTACGAATTTTATTATTCAAGACTTCAAGTTTTATTTTGTGAATTTTATCATCCAATTTTTATAATTTCGTGAATTTTACCATTTAAATTTTTTTCATAAATTTTATAATTCAAATTATTATTTTTTGCGTATTTTATTATCACAATGATAATAAAAAAAATTATTTCTCTAGATTTATATACATCAATTATATAGTTATAATCAATATAGAAAAATGAATTTCTATATAAATGATGATTATAACCGAGACGACTTATAGTGTGCACAACATTCCCAGGTCAAGCGCGGTGCCAAAGCTAAAAAAAATCGTTAGATATAAAAATAAAAAAATTAACAGTTGTGATGTGGAGGAAGTAGCGTGTAGAAAAAGTATAGTAAAAATGAAAAATGGTTTTTTTTAAGTGATAATTCAGGGAAAAATACCCGTGACTGAAAATGGTCTGACGATGGTTGTTTCTTTCAATGCGATTCTAGATCTTAAAGATGATCATCTCTTTCTGTGGAAGCCATTGAATTTGAAGGAAGAGAGAAGAGACACAGTCCAATTTTTAAAAGTTGTTATTCAATACTTAATTGACCACCTTACACCCTCAGCATCTCTACTAAAGGTCGTGCAAGTAAGAAGTCGTCTTATAATTGATGAAAAGTATATTGTTAAAATTATCAATCTTTTATCATTAATAATAAAATGTACAAAAATCTAGTAAAATTTACAAAAATGAAATTTAAATGATAAGATTTACAAAATAAAGATAATAAAAGTTGATAATAATCTCTCTAATTGTTGAGGCCGAATAAGAGAAGATTGCACCTAGGGGCTCAAAAACTTGGGGTTTTAATAAAAAGACACTCATTGACACAATTTTTATTAAAGAGGTTAAAATATTTTTTTCTCATAAATATAAAAATATTTGAAATCTATTTTCACAAAACATTTAATACGTCTTTTGTATTTATAAAATTAAAATATATTAGTTTTAAATCAAAACAAAAAAATTTCACATTGATCATATGTCCAACAAATAAAAAAAACTTCACCTTAAAAAAATATATTTTAATCTTAAAAAAACTTTGGGTTTTTGGACGGTAGAGAGAGAACCTGGGCCTGCATATGACCCTTTTCTTTTCTCGAAACGACAATTAAGTTTTGAAGGCCCCACTTTACAGTGGGAACTGGATCGTCCAAGTCAAAATCACGGAGAAAAAAGTTTTTCTAACACGGTTTTGTGACTTGTGAGTATAATTTGTATACAGTAAATTAATTAAAAACCATGATATAAATTTTACTCCCTTCCTTACATAATAATAATAATAATAATAAATTCTGAAAATAATTATTATTTTAAATTTTAATATAAATTAAATTATTTTTTCACTTATATAATTTATGATGAAACAAGCTATAAAAATTAAAATGAATAATGGTGATAATTAATAAGATTAATTATATAAAATTATTATTTTCTTTCATTTATTCATTAATTTATTTTGATTTGTGTAAAATAATCTAAAATGACATTTATAACGAGATTGAGGAAGTACTAAAATTAATTAAATTTAACAATACAATTATATGATAATGTAATTTGGTTGAATGCTATTCGAATTTAATATTTGATAAAATACTTTTTTGGTTAAATTTTATTTATTTTTTTATTGAACTTTAAAATATTTAAGATCCATTTTCTCTAATGAAATGAAGAGTTAAAAAAAAAGAGAGAGAGACCGTACTTAATATAATTTTTAATAGGATACTTTTAAATGATATACCTTTATTATGAAGTAGTGAAATAGAAAAAGAATAGATTCCATTAAAGAGAGGATTAAGCGTTATATTCGATATGACAGACATAATTAAATGACCATCATCAATAAATATCCGTGGTCGAGTTTGGTTGAAATGAATAATAAGAGAGTAAAATTATAAGTGGTGGGCGTAAAATTTCCATCCGTTGCAATAAAATTGATTTTCTTTAGCATAAAAAAGATTAATTTTAGTCTAATTCTCTTAAATAGATAATAATAAAATATATGACTTTGGAAAGGAATAATAAGAGATGTTGGGTTGAATGGTGGAAGCATAGATTCCATCCGAGTCTGAGTCGAAGAAGGAAATTATGGAAGGATGAGGTTCAACAGCTCCGGCACCGTTCCTAGTGAAAACTTACGAGATGGTGGACGATTCATCCAGAGAGGAGATACTATCATGGACTTCCACCAACAACAGCTTCGTCGTCTCCAAAAACTGCCGCATCTTTTACTTTTAACATGGAAACTTGTGATCATTATATATCCTGCCTTTTAAATCTAACTCTGGCATCTTCTCCATTACAAGGCAAGAGAAATTCATGCCCACCACCCCAAATAGACTGTCCTGAATTTGGCAAATTGGAAGAGTGAAGAGTCTGATGTTGGAGCTTCTTCAAACAGAAATGTAAACCAGGTTTCTAATTTAGGTGAGGCTCCAGTTAGAGTAAATGATGTGTTTTGGGAACAGTTCCTGTCCAGACAATGAAGACTCAATGTCCACCTACAAAACAAATGCATATCATGTTGCTGACCAAGATCAAGGACGCTCATCAGGAAATGTTAATGGATATGGATCAGCTCACACTCTGACTCACCATACTGTCCTGGAGCCTTATTACTAGTATGAGAGATTTGCATGATAAAACATGCTATAATTCTTTTGCCACAGAATCACTCATGCATATAAGATTCTACGTGGTAGTTTTTGTACACATTCATTATGTTTAGATTGCTTTTATTTAACAGAGCCAGGCTTCCTTCTTCCTGTAAACATAATTGCGTTGCTTTTCTTTGTCGGATGGGTATTAAAAAGTAAAAGTTTGAATTAGAATACAAGGTAGCAGAACGCATTCTTTTTATTCTGCATTTTGATTGTCACTTAAGTAAAGTGAAGCGGTTAAGTGGCCCTCACTTCTGCACTGCATCTCTCTGTTCCATCCTTTCTCGTTTCACTTTCACTCCATTACAAATAATAATTCTATCACTAACCTTTACTTCCATTTCCATAATATGATGGAAAGTAGCGGTCACATCAACAACAACCAATTCAACTTCTGAACAAAATGAACAAGATGCATGATTGTGTTTTCATTTCATTCGTACTCATTGTTACGTTGATAACGAGGATATCTTAGGCCAATATATATTTGAAGAGACAAGAAGACACAAGAATTTGTTTCCTACTTCAAAGTTCAGACCACATATAGCTTCATATTTCCGTTATTGGTTGAATGTTTTTCTGAGATGTACAGCTCCTTGATCTGTAAACTTCAGATGCCAGTTTAATTCATTCATGGTTTATAGCTGCTTATATTATTTTCGAAAATAAACACTCTAAAATAAAATAAGGTAACTTCAGCCGAAATGCATCGTTTTATCTTCAGCAAAATTAATGCGGATGCTCTTTACTTTGTTCAGTTTACTTGCTTCATTTTCACTTCTTCCCGTTATTCTTCTTGTCGACATATTGATTGAGAAAAGGCTAAATCTCTGTTAAATAGTAGTAATTAAATAACAATAATCAGTAAAAAAAAAAAAAGAGGAAGGTCTGTTACACTTTTCTTGTTATAACACATTTCGAATTGTCATATTTTTACTCAAATGTTTTGTTGTTATTAACTATTTCAATTTAACTCCATCCTTTTCTTATTCTTTCTCCATTCTTCCTTTTCTTTTTGTTTCAGTATTCTCCGTAGCCTTTTTTGGCGCGGTAAAAAGGCCGTTTTTCTCTTGTGAAAATCTTTTCATCCCCTATTTATGACCTCAATAATTTATGTTAGATCTATAGGTTATTTTAATCTAGGTTTGTGCCCTTTTGTATTTTATTTTCTTGTGTGGTGATCTTTGAGTCATAAAACGATTCTTCTTTGGTGTATGAAAAAAAATATTATTAAAAGAATTTTACATATTGAAAGAAAGACTGTGATATGAGAGCACATTAAAAAAAAAAGTACTGTGTTTATTATGTGTTGCTGATGCACGAGAAGTTCAAATATATTTTGGGAACGGATGAAGGATAATTTGCAACACTATTTATGATGATGTCTAGGTAATTAAGATAATTTGCGTTTCAGTTCACAACACATTTAAATTTGCGAAAAAGAATTTGATTTTGATTTGTGTAGAATACATTCTAAGAGAAATGAAAAAAAATTAAATGTGACTTATAATGTGTTTGAATTGTATTCACCATGGAAATTTAATTGATTTCTTTCCACCGAAATCTAATCCAAAGATATAATAAATCCTAAACTGAAGATTAATCTTCATAATTAGTTTAACAGATCGAAACTTGTAAAAATATATCTGGGTTATATAAGAGAGTGAAATGTCTTAATTATGGTAATTATTGAAAAAAGATTAAAATTTATTTTTAAATAAGTGGTTAAAGAATTAAAAATATAATTTTTTTTATTAAAATCACACTAGAACATATTTTTTTAGTTTTCTGCATCTCCAAAAAAGTTATTTTTTTAGTTTCTTTAAATAATGCTGCTAATTAACAGTTATCTTATTTGTTTGCTAAGGGTAGTATTATTATATTTTATTGAAAAGTAAGAGAGACAAAAAACTTATTCACGGAGAAAGATTCATATTGACTAATCAACCAATGATGCGTGGAAAAGAATACTAAGCACTCTGAAAGATTAATCAATTTCAGTGACTGTATACTAATTCTGGGATGTAATGATATCTCTAATTGTGGGTTGCTGAGTGTAATGATGGCACTAAAGTAGTTGACTATAGTCGTAGCACCTGTATGTCCTATGCCCAATTTATAACCCTCCAACAACCAAACCAAGCATCTCACTTTCACTAACTCAAAACAAAACACAACAATGTCCCAACCCAGATTCATTTCCATGATCTCCCTCTGTCTGGCCCTTGTTCTGTTCCACACCTGCAATGGCCTACCATTTGTGGACCTCAATTTCCATGAAGTGGATGTGATGACCAAAAGGGTTTGCACCAAGAGTATTGGGGAGTGCCTGAGCTTGACAGAGCCGGAGATGGATTCGGAGACCAACAGAAGAGTTCTGGCAATGCAGAAAAAGTACATTAGCTATGACACACTCAAGAGAGACATGGTTCCCTGTGATAGGGCTGGAGCTTCTTACTACAATTGTCATGCAATACGAGCAAATCCTTATAATAGAGGTTGTGAGGTAATTACTGCTTGTGCAAGAGGTAAAGACATCAAAACTTGATGCATCAGCATCACAATGGATGGAGGAAAGTCTTCTCCCTTCACTTTCGCCCTTCCTTTTTCCCTTTAGCTTTCCTCTCCAGTTAAGATCATGCTTTTAAATGTTTTCTATTTTACTTTTAAACATTTATGTCCAGCATATCTATGAAAGTATCTAGTTTTCTTTCCAAGCAGATGTCGCATTTTCCTTGGCATTATGATGCCTATTTGTTACATAATAATACAATTGATAGAAATTTGCGGTTACTATTTCAATTTGTGATATCGTTTTGTTGGAAAGAGGGTCTAGAAAAATTAAATGATATCCTTTTTAACAATTAAGAAAAAAAAAATGCTCATACAACAACTTACCAAAGGGATTAGTTGCAAAGTTCAACTTTTTATTGAAATTGTCTTGGTAACCTTCCATTAGTGGGACAGAAAATGTTAAGAATGATAAACATTTTCCCAGAAGCTAGGTTTTTTTTTTCTTATGTTCTCTTGAAGTTTTGAGGCAATGGGATAACTACTTATATTTGATTTAATCCGGGGTAATCCAACAGTATTCTGCAGAAGATAGCTCCTAATATAATACCAATTTTGATTGCAAAGGGAAAGGAGTTGATTTCTTCAAAAATATTAACTGCAGAGCCACCTTATTTAAAACAATCTCTTATTGCCTGTTTCCATTTTGCCTTGATCTAATTTTAGGTGATTGAGTACTGTTATGGGATCTTGTGTTTATATAGCCAACTCCTGCAGGACTTTCACTTCTATTGCTGTTTACTTTCTTCAATGTTTCTAAAGCAAGATTTTGTGGACCAAACGCAAGCCGACTTGCCATGTCTTGTTGTTCAACTCAGGACTATACTAATCTTTGTTCACCTAATAGCCTCTGCAGTTTGAAAAGTTAAACAAGTCACATTCCTTAAATTTGAATCTTAACCCCAAATAGGAATGTGAATCCACAAACGAGCACAATCACATCATGATAGTTTTGAGTCGTGTGATAAGAAAGTCTGTAATTCCATACTTTTTGTGTCTTGCGAATTTTAATTACATAAGACTTCAGAAATGTAGTTGATTGCATCTAGTAATCTCTTGAACTGTGGCGTAAACCCAATAAGCAGAGAATAAAGGGCAGATGGAAATTTTAGACCAGTGTCTGGTCTGGTGTAAGATTTAGATAAAATCAAATTAATAAAAAAATCAGGTCTCTTGTAACATAAAATCTGTATAGTATCGTAATATTAAATGAAATCAATGGTTCTAAAGATGAAGTTCGTATCATTTGGGTTAAAAATTTGATTACCACACCTGTCTGTCTCCTAGCTTGTCATTTTAGCACCAGGTTGGACAGCCTGTTGGAAACATTGCATCTAGTACTGCTTTTGAGCTTTCTAATAAGGTAAGAAAAGATGGTGCTTAATTGCCATCCCTATCTGGATTAGTAGCTTCTGTTATTTTTTTGTAGGTTATACATACATATTCGGTGATAAATGTCCCTGTCTTTTTTTATTTGATAACATCTTGTTCTTAACTTTATATATGTTATGTTCAACAGCGTATGTTATTCCTTTTAATGTTTTTCTATTTCTATGTTACTTTAATTGAAATTCCTTACAAAAGCACTTTGATTTCTCCCACCCCCCTTTAGCCTATTGAACCACATCAATTCAATGTTGTAGTGTTCTATAACAGTGTAACTGACATCCCTTCCTGAAATGGAAGGAACAATTCCTTCTTTCATCTTGATAGCAATTCCATCCAACTAGCTTATGCAATTTCTTTTTCCACATGTCATAAAGTTGGATGATATTGCTTGTGGGTATAGTCAGAATAATCATTAGAAAAGTGCTAAGACTGAGGTTGTGGGCTTAGACTAATATGAAACTGAGAAAGAATGTGATTATATGGGGTGTCAAAGATGTATAATTGTTAATGAATTTGACAATATACAGGGTTGTGGTTAAAGATGGAGTTGTCTTTTATAATCATCTATATTATTTCTTCTGTCACTATATCAAAATTAGTTTCTATCGCATCATATTATCCACTTTTTGCATGTATGTATTTATTAATCTGTTATTGTTTGTTGATTGTTTTAAATAGTAACATCAATGTAAATAGTTTTCCTGAAATGATAGTATCTCGTTTCAATGTTCGAATTTCGATGTTGAACAAGTTCTGAAAATTATACACATTTACTCAACTCTTTCTTCCCTGTGTTATGCTTGGTCACTTATGGGATTTTCATGGGACCCTACTAGGTCCAACTGTATTTGTATGAATGAATGAATAGAAGAGGGCGTTCCATGTGGCGGTATTAGGTTAATGTCAATGGTGAGGGGAGTTGGTTAGGAATAATATGAAAGTGAAATGTGCCAAGGCTAAAGGCTTAGTATGAAAACGTCGACTTTGCTCATATTAACACTGTAAAGCTGAATTTTAGTTTGGTTGGCGTTGTATTTCAAGGAGAAATGTGTTGGGTTGGGTGGATCGCATTGAAACTTCTAATTGCAGTTCAGTTATGATGATCACTTGATTATTGCCTATTGGTAATGACTAATGAATGGTAGGCGCCACTTTTTCTTTGGGGGCGGTGGGGAGTGTTCAAACGGCGCCACTTATAAAGAAGGGACTAATGGGCTATATATGCATTAGTGGGTGCATCTGCTGGATCCAATTTTTAGCATCATTTTTTCTAGTCTCAACATTAAAACCACTTACTTTCTCGTACCTTTTATTTTTCTTTCAATGCCAATTTCCGAATCCAAAATAACTAACCTTCTTCTGCTCTTTGCCCATAATAATGATATAGTATTAATAGTAAAACAAAATAAGAAGACCTGCCTTGGGTTCAAAACGGACGTTTTCAGCACCAGCTTACTTTTACCCACCTTTATATGAATAAAGAAGTGAGGATGGTTTTAACTAAATCTATGAGAAGTGGGTTTGGTTCACTTACCACAAAGGTAGCGTAACACCATTCAATGCATAATTATCCCAATATAAAAAGAAATCCGAAAGCATAGATACACAGCACTCTTCTTATGTTAAATGGTGCTATCGCAACATCACTTCAAAGAAATAGTAGTTCTTTGTTTTCAAAATATATTTTCATATGCAAATGCGCCTAACACGCCTGACCCCACTAGCCTTTGTTATTATTTCTACTTTTTTTTTTTTGGGAAAATATGTAAATATTATATTAACCAAAAATATAGATACAAAATACTCATGGCATCCCTTGGCCAAACAAAATACATCTGAAGCTAAACTAAAACATCATTTGTCAAAAAGAAGCAAATGCGCAAAACCGGTAAGACAAACCAGACAACAAAAAGCAAAATACATTTGCTAATACAAGTGAGTCAAGTGAGCATATCTAAGTACTCTAAATTTAATTCTATCTATTAAATCTGCCTTTACAAAAGTGTGGTGATCAAATAAAATACAATTCCTATAACTCCAAGTGCAAAAAACGGTAGTAGCTAGAGCCAAACAACGGAATTTCCCCCGCATACCAGAAGCTGCCCGGAAATGAAGTAAGCTGCTGAGCGTGCCATGAAGTGAGATGTTCTTTCTAGGGAATTTCTCCCATTCTCTAATTTCAGCCCACACCATGAGAATAACTCTACACTTGAAAAAAAGATGATCATTTGACTCTTCCTTTCGGTTACAAAAACAGCAAGCCATCCCTTTGTTGAGAAAGGGAGCTCGGTCCAAGGTTAGGAGCTTATGGCTGGCAGCTAAACCAAAGAATGAATGATTCCTTTGGAGGATTAGAAGGATTCCACACCATTTTTGCCCAGTATTTTTTAGGAGAGGCTTCCCTAAAATAATTATAGGCAACTTCAGCATCAATCTTTCCCTGCAACATCCAAGAGTCCAGCAAAGTTCCAGCCTTATCAAAGTTCCCTTCTCTAGCAACCAGCGTGTCCCTTATGCTGAACAGCCTCTTGATTAAGGCTGAATCCGTTTTTGAACACGAGTAGCTCCAGGCCGAGCCTCCTTTTACGTAATAATGCTGAATCCACCTCACCCACTATGTCTCTTTGTTAGCGGTTATATCCCGAAGCACTTTGGCTAGCAAAGCACGATTCCAGTCCTTCAATACATGCAGCCCAAGCCCTCCTTCCTCCTTCCTCCTTGGGAGAGCACACAATTTTTCAAGCCACAAGAGGCTTCTTTCTACAAAGCTCCCCTTTTCCCCAAAGGAAATTCCGACAGAAAGCGTTAATCCTATCAATGACAGCCACCGGTAAGGGAAATAAACCCAGCCAGAAATTAACCATGCCACCAATGACCCCCCTGATTAACTCCAGACGACCTGCATAAGACAACGATTTCCTATGCCAGTTCTGTTGAGGAGCGGAGAGTAATGGCAGATGTTTAACCTAGAGGTCATCAAAGGAATACCCAGGTAATGGACAGGGAAAGTGCCAGGCCGAAAATCTGTCAAGCCATACAGATCAACCAAGGTTACATCATCCACTCCTGAGGCAAAGATAACAGATTTTTCGTGACTTATGGATAAGCCCGAAACTTTGCAAAATCTGATAAGCTTGTTATATATGGTAGCTGCTGAGGAATAGTCACCCCTAGAAAACAACACCAAGTCATCCGTTTTTGTAGGGAGCTTTTGTGTCAATTAGTGGTATTCATGAGACATTGAGACATGTTTATATATGACTTTATCCCGCTCAAAATTTTGGTAAGATTAATTTTTTGAACTGAAACCAATGACGTGACAAGACCAAATCAACTAAACTCATAGTCATAATATATCAATCTTAACAATTTATATAGTTAGAGAAATACTCAATTATCTTATAAAAAAATACGTAGTACTCCATTACAATTGAAGTATATTTTATTATATAAATTTTTAGATAAATAATATCAAAGTATAATATCATGTTAGATAAAATATTATTTATTAAATTAAGTTGTATTATTAATATACAATAATTTAAGAAGTTAAACTTTTTAAAAGGATTTATGACATCTGACCGAATTGGAATGATCCTAAGTATAACTTAAATTCATTCTCGAAATACACCAAATCTAATTTCTTAAACTTAAACAAGTCAAAAGTCTCTTTGTACCTGGGTGAGTTAGTATGACATGATAAATTGAAAAACCTCTAGTATCAATGTGTAATGTTATATTTTTGGAAATTACATTCTAAAAACATATCGTACTTAATAATATTATTCTCATAAATAGGTTTGTCCTGGCTCAAACACATCTTGTGCTTGCTTTGGACTCTCTTAATAAAATCTTAATTGGCTTTAAAAAAAATGAATATGTTTGGTTCACATTTAGTAATTTTAGAAAATAAAAATAAAAAAGGTATTTAATTAAAAAATTGAAAAAATAAAAGTAGAAGAAGGATTAGAGCAACTTTAACTGGGATCTTAGGGAGAGATCTTCATATGAAGATCTCTCTTTTCCCATATCCACTACTAAAGAGAAAAAACATATCTTCATGTGGAGATCCAGATCTTTTCCAATAACCCTGAAGATATGCACGGAGTTCAAAAAATGATTTTTTATGTGACAAGACAAATAAAAAATGAAAAAAAATAAATAAAATGAAATTAAAAGTTAAAATTAATTACTTAAAATTTATTATATGTTTTTATTAATATTCATATATTTTTCCATGCTTTATTAATTAAAATTAATTATTTAATTAATTTAATTAAATTTTAAATATTTAAAGTGTGGTCCATGTGAGACCCATTAAAATTATCTAAGATTTCAATTTGGGATCTACCAATAAAGGAAAAAATGTCACAGATCTTACATATCTTCAATCCTACGTAATGCTATAAGGTCCGCCAAAAAGTGGTCTAAGATTTCAATTTGGAACTACAAAGATGCTTAAAAGTGATGAATTTTCTTGTCTCTCTCTTTCCATTTTGATTCTAGATTATTATGTTGGTTTTATGGATCTTTGAGGCTGCAAAGAATAACTTCACTTTGTATAGTGACAACTATAAATTTTTATTTTTTTAAAAGAAAAACGAATTGTAATATTGGAGGGCCAGAGGATTAAAGTATAATAGCTCATTAGATGCATACATAGTACTCCACGTGCAGTAACAAATATTTTTGATAGTTCATTTTAATCTTCTTACTGATAATAGCTATGGTCAAATTATTGTTGAATACTGAATCCGATTCAGTCGATGCCGTAACATTATGCGAGGGGAACTACTGATCTGCCCACTATTCCGGATCAGACTTGACGACATTCAAATTCAAACGATTATTCGTAGGAGTTTTTGGTGGTCATTTTCAGCCACAACATCTTAAAATATGAGAATGAAATACTTTTACAGAAGGTGATTGCTCCGGTATTAAGATTTTGATGGCCTTTTTTACTTAGTTAATGCAATACTCATATTTTGATTACTTTAATTAAAAAGTATTATTGGCATAGATTTTTGTTTTACATGATTTTCGTGTTCAACTTATAATAGATTTTGTGATGTGATATTCTTCTTAAAAATATAATTAAGCCTCACACTTTAGTTGAAGTGTTTGAAATAAAACATTATACTTTGAGCAACGAGGACATCAAAACTGGCACAGAAGAGTTACAGAATTGGATGTAAAACATGATGATTTGTGCCTAAATGGGATTGGTCTAGCTACTCGGTAAGAGATAGAGTTCTCTCACAGTAAGTAAATAGGGTGTTCTAATTTAGTTTCCGCGTCCACGTAAAAAGGAATTAACAAACATCAAACATAACTTAAACAGGACATGAAATAAAAAAAAAAACACTATTTTTTTGCTTATTCTGTTTCGTATATCAAAGATGGAAAGGAACAAATTAAGATGAAAGCTGCAAAATGATAACCCAGACAGCAGCAGCCAAGGCCTTATTGAAAGCAATGAGTAATTTTGGTCGTAACCTTAACCCCAATTGCATTGGGATCCTACTAAAAAAATAAAAAAGAAGATCCTATGCTACCACAAATGTAAATTGTAATGGGAAAAATCCAAAAAGGAAAGTGTAACAATGAGGCCTCGGAAATTGATAGGATATTTTAGGATGGATCAGTACCTGTAATGAGCAGGCTTGTAAGGACCCTCAACAGGCACACTGATGTAATCAGCTTGGTCTTTGGAAAGCTTGGTGAGCCTAGCTCCAAGCTGGCCAAGGTGGAGAGAAGCCACTTTCTCGTCAAGGTGCTTGGGCAACACATACACCTTCTTCTCATACTTTCCAGAACCCTTCTCTTTCCACAATTCAAGCTGAGCAATGACCTGGTTGGTGAAGGAGCACGACATCACAAAGCTGGGGTGTCCCGTGGCACACCCCAAGTTCATCAAACGACCCTCTGCCAACACGATGATGCCCGTCTTGGTATCAGGGAAAACCCATCTGTCTGTTTGAGGCTTGATGGTGATGCGCTTCACACCAGGGTAGGTCTCAAGCCCCAGCATGTCGATTTCGTTGTCGAAGTGGCCAATGTTGCACACGATGGCATTGTTCTTCATCTTCTTCATGTGCTCAAGCATTATAATGTCCTTGTTCCCGGTGGTGGTGACGAAGATGTCGGCCTCGGAGACAACATCTTCCAGTGTGAGAACCTGAAAACCCTCCATGAGAGCCTGAAGGGCACAAATGGGATCAATCTCGGTGACAATAACACGAGCCCCGGCTTGCTTCATGGCCGAAGCACAACCCTTGCCAACGTCTCCATAGCCACACACAACAGCTACCTTTCCGGCAATCATCACATCAGTGGCTCTCATCAATCCATCGGGAAGCGAGTGACGGCATCCATACAAGTTATCAAACTGCAACAAATTACATCAAACACTTTATATTTCTTTCACTAAACAACAAAAATGTATGGTACGTACCTTGCTCTTGGTGACCGAGTCATTGACGTTGATGGCAGGGAACAAGAGGGAGCCATTGGCCTGCATCTGGTAGAGCCTCTTGACACCGGTGGTGGTTTCTTCGGAGACACCGACGAGTCTGTCCTTCATCTTGTGGTACCTCTTGGGATCGGTCTTCAAGCCATCCTTGATGATGCTCAGCACGATCTGGAACTCCGCATTGTCGGAGGAAGACGGATCGGGGAACTGGCCGGTCTTCTCAAAGACCTCCTCGGCCTTGACGCCCTCGTGAATGAGGAGAGTGGTGTCGCCGCCGTCGTCCACGATGAGATCGGGGCCGCCGCCGGGGCCCCAGTCGAGGGCGCGCTCGGTGCACCACCAGTATTCCTGGAGGGTCTCACCCTTCCAGGCGAAGACGGAGGCGCTGTCGCGGGCGATGGCGGCGGCGGCATGGTCCTGGGTGGAGAAGATGTTGCAGGAGCACCAGCGGACCTCGGCGCCGAGGGCAGTGAGGGTCTCGATGAGGACGGCGGTTTGGATGGTCATGTGGAGGGAGCCGGTGATCCTGGCGCCCTTGAAGGGTTTAGAGGGGCCGAACTCGGTGCGGGAGGACATGAGGCCAGGCATTTCAACCTCCGCCAGCTCGATTTCCAATCTTCCGAAATCGGCTTGCGTCATGTCCTTCACCTTGTACTCCCTTCCGCTGCTTGTTTTCTCAACCAACAAAGCCATCTCGATAGATAGATCGATCAAACTCTCTCTCTCTTTCTCTGTAAGTTGTTGGGACGAAGTTTGCGAGTGTATGGAAGACTATATATAGGTTCCAGTCACTCCAAATGGACCACGCTGATTCGTTCCTTCTCCACTGCTTCGGAATCAGTCTTCCTCCTCCATCGCTCTTCTACACCAACTAAATTCATTTTATTATTTAATGTTCTTCATCTAATCTTCTTTCTTGCCTACGTGTAATCATTTCTTTTTCTTTATGCATGACATTAGATGAGAGGATCGTTTATTTCTATATATGCATGTGAAACAACTCAAACTTGATAATCAAGTTACTAGGACTAATTTATGCAACTCAGCACATTTTATCACTATTTTTTGCATAAATGGTTAATTCAAATAAATAAAACTTATGTTTAAAAAAGTTATACTTTTAAAATTTTTGTTTAATTAATGCTTTAAAATTAGTGTATCCACCTCTAGGCAGGCTCTGATTCTCTTGACTAGTAAGAAATTCCAACCTCCAACGTACATAAACTGTGCTATCATTCTTGTTTTTCCTTTGAGATTATGTTGAAATGTGTTATCATTATTTATTTCTTCTTTTGACTAAAATACATGTATTTCTCATATTAAAAAAACTCACAAAAACAAAAATAGATGTAGTTTCCAAAGCTTGCCCAAGAAACAAAAATAACGTGGAAAAAGCTCAAAGTTGTATAGTAACGTTGCACCCGATTGTAAAGGCCTTTCTTGAACTATACAGCTGCTATATAAAAAACCTCCACCGCCAGTATCTAACAGAGATTATTTATGTGTGCTTTAGGAATTATTAATAAATCTTCTTGTTCTTACGTTTGCTTTCTTGTGGGCATGTGTTTCATTGTCTACCTTTCGTTTTCTGACAGAACCTTTTTTTTTCCTCTTCTGGATGCAGTGTTTCATACTTATTTTTTTTTTGTTCATTATGGTTTATTTTACGTCTAGCAGTACACAAACAGAAAGAGCTAATATGTTTACGAGAATGTGTTATTTGTGTGTTTTTTAATGCTACGTGGTTGTCTCACCTGCTGATGCTATATACTATATTTGTCGCAGGAGTGGTATTTTGTTGAGAGCCATAACTGAAAGCTCAACAACCTCCGATCATGACTCCGCGGTTGGTGGGTCTCAGATTGACAAAATAAAACACCCAACCCAAGAAGCAAGCTGCAGTCCCACCACCCCTTACCATTTTTTTCGTTTTGCCACCATGTTATACACTCCATACCACTTATTCTCAAGATAATTTATTAATCACCTTTATTTAATATATATTCTCAAAAGTCTCAAATTCATGACCTTATTTCTTTTTTTTAAAAGAAAATTCAAGACCTTATTAGAATATTATCAAGAATTTCGGATTCAAGACCATATTAAAAAATGTCATTTGGTTGCTTAACATTAAGGGTGTTGGAATTTTTTGTGGGAGGATTTTAAAATTACCTTTGAGAGTAAAATTAATTTAAGATCATGTTTAATTTTCTCAAATTAAAATATGTTTGAGAGTAATTTTTTATTTAAAAGTTTAGTTTGGTAGAAGAAAGACTTAAGATACTTTGAAGTTTAATCCTTATCCAAATTTAAGTTTTTAAAATTTAATTCAAAATGTTATATTTTAAAAAAAATAAGGAGGTATTTTTTCACGAAAAACAAACATCAGATAATAAATCCAGTTCTTTCACTGAGATTTCGATATGCTTGGAAATTGGAATATGTATATAATGAAATGAACCCATGGAGACTGTGTTCTGTCGGTGGTGTTGCATACTAGTACTTGATATATAAAAATCGTCTAAGCATAATTATATATTCTTAATTGACATAATGTAATTTTGGTTTTATAATTTTAAATATAAAACTAAAATACAGTTAAATGATTTTTGTGAATGTTGATGTAAACGGGGCATGGAAATGCAGGATAGCCGAAAAGCAAAGCAAGAACGTTGAAATTAAAAAGGCATGGAGTTTAGCTGCCAAACTTTGGGAGTTTGCTTCCTACACCAGTCGTGTTTCCCATACACCGAGCATTCTACAGTGAAAATTCAAGAATATCCTTTCTAAAAAGGTTAAGTACTAACATTCATTCAGCTTTTCCCATACACTATTCATTCAGCTTTTTGTTCTTCTCCTACCGCCTCTCTGGGTTCTTTGCATTCTCCCTCTTCTCCTCCTTCATCATCCATTGCTATATCCAGCTGCGTGGTTTTTGTGGTTCTTCGTCGTTTGTGGTTGCTGTGATCACATTTGAGTGTCCTTTGTTGTTGTTCTCCGCCGTGAGTTTCGTCCTTTCATTTTTAGTTGATTGAAAAATAATTGGATATGCTAAACATTTATGGATTGACAATCCGTAAGAAGAAATCAGATTGAGAATTTGTAACCTTTATATAGATTGACAATCCGTAAGAAGGAAATAGATTGGGAATCTATAATCTTCATACGAATTGACAATCCATATGGAGGTTACAGATTGCTAATCCGTATGATTTATAGAGATTGTTAATATGTATGACTCACAGCGATGGTGTAAAATAAAATGTACATCCGACAAAGCCAAAAGAATGAACCACCATGACTGAAAACGACCTCCACCACCAATAAAACACCAGTGCCACACCAAAAACAAACGACACGCAAAAATGAAGAGCCAAAGATGAAGAAGAAGCCAAATTGAAAAAGAACAAGCGAATGAAATAAAGCACAGCTCCTACAACAACAAATAACAGCGAAGGGCAGTATTGAAAATTAAAAAATTGTTGGGTGTATGGGAAATGTACTAGTGTAGGTAGCAAACCCCCAAACTTTGGACCTGTAAAAAAGGTAGGCCCAGACCATTATAGGGTACTAATATTTGTCTTGTCGGTGATCTGGTATTTTAATGATGGTCAAAATTTTAAAATTTGATTACTACTCACTCCATTTCTTTTTAATTATCTCTTTTTTTTTAATAAAATAAAATCTAATTCGTTTACTTTTTTCGGGTGGAATATAAATAATAATAATAATTTATGAAAATTAAAAATTAATTAATATTATTTAATTTTACTAATCTCTTTTAAAAAGTAAACTTTTTTGTTATACTATATTTTATTAGAATTTGGCATAAAAATTAAAAAAATAGTTAATTAAATAAAATCTCAATTAAATAAAAAATATTTTGGATAATTTCATTAAACAGGATAAGATTAATTTAGATTTATTTATTTACTGGACCAACATACGTGCATTTTTTCATATAATTAAGATCAGAGGGAGTATATTTTTTAAATTTAAGATAACATTTTA
>PYAF01003910.1:237932-248623 GCA_007407185.1 Glycine tomentella | reverse complement strand
TAGCTCTTACTTTTCATTTAACTTTTAATTAAATTATACATTTACCATGGAAGTGAATAAGAAAAACAACTAGTATGTTTTTATTGTAGAGTAAAAAAAAAATGTTACAATGAAAAATTTCATAACTATTTTATCAAGAACGAGAAAACATATTGCATTTCTTATTTCTCATATAAAGGCCTTAAAAAACACTTAATAAAACAAAAATAGTAATACAATTTGCTTCAATAAATATACTATTAAATTTAACAAATAAAATTTCGTTATTAAGGAAACAATTAACCATTTATACATTTTCGTTTACCAAGTAATTTAAGTAAAAGTTGAATAACAATGAGTTTTGACAATTTTTACAATAATGCAAACATTTGAGTTTCAACAACTTAATAAAACAAACTTCTTTACGTAGTCCATCAAAATTCAAAAACTTCTTTACATCGCATCCTCTAAAATTTTGGTGTTGTAATTTTATGTAGACAATAGAAGTACAAAACCAAATTTTAGAATATTAATTCAGTTTATTCATTCAACCTCGTGACGTTATACATCGATTCTTAATTCTGCTTATTTTCCTTTTCCTGATTACTCGCAATTTCAGACATTCCACAAGCTTAGTCAAAGTGATTTCACAAAACATGTATTTGGACTAAACCATTTTTTATTCATTAAGGCAAATAGAATGTAAAAAGAAATTTGCCGCGTAAACCTTAATCATATAATACATCGTTCAGTTATATTTGGCCAAAAAAAATCCACAATATGAAATATAATTCATCCATGTTTGTATTTAGCCAAAATAAATAAAAAATAGTTCAGCCAAAATACCCCATTCATAATTTTCTAACCGATATTATAAAGTCAATCAATTTGATCAATATTTAAATATATGAACAAGCTTATTTTCATCACATCATTTTTCTAAAAATTAGCAAGATATAATGTTAAGTATATTGATCAATCATTTGATAACCAGATAACCAGAGTTTTTTTTTTTTTTTTGATAAGTGATACCTATAAGTCACAATCAATAAAATTTGATCCAATTTTTTAAGATATTTATAATTCAAACATCAAAGTTTCAGCAACTCAATACCATAATTCACAAATTACTCACAATTTTAGAATGTAACCAAAACAAATTAAAAAATAAGAAAAAAACGAACAATAATTAATTTCATAAATTTTATTTTTAAAAATATATTTGTCATCACTTAATAATGATATGATATAAATTGCATGTATGATGATATGATCTATTTTTATTTTAAAATTAACAAAAGAATTTAGAAAATGAAACTAAAGTCAATCACATATTTTATCCCTTAAATAAATATAATTTTCAATTCCAAGTGAAGCAAAGCATGAAGAGGAGTGTGGGGTTGGTGAGAATAAAATGAACATGCGACCCTTACCAACGACACTACACTACATCGGAGAGAAGAGAAGTGAGAACAAAGAAAGAAAGAAGCTTAACCACACAGTTTTCAGATACACGCCAGAATTTCCCTAAGCTGACCACAACATACAGTTGTAGATTTGCATGCAGTCAAGCAAATGGGAATTAGAAAATTATATCACGGCAGGGTTGGCCTTTTGTTTGCGAAGTAAATGAAAAAGAAAACAAATCAACCTTTTATGAAACTATGGTAGTAAGTGCACGTATAACACCTTTAGAGGCACTCAATGACGTTCTTGTTGTCCAGCTCCAAGCTCCGCATGCCCTTGATCAACATTTTATCCACGCTACTCATCTTCTTCCCGCACTCATATCACTACTCTTACTTTGCTGTCCTTCCAGTGTTGCGAAACCGACAAGTGTACCGTTCGTTCAAATAATAAAGTGATAAATGAGTTATCGTCCCCCAAAGATTGTTGCGCCAATTGAATTATAACTAATATCTAAAAGTTGGATGACAAATATTTTGAAAGGAGATTTGTATTGTGTATGTATGAGTGATTAAATTAAAGGGCTAAACTATGAAATTAAATGATTATGAACAAGTAACTGGATTTTGTAATAATATAAGAACGATAGTAGTTAGAGCAACCTACACTCAATGCTTCCCACTTTTTTCATAGATTGTTTACTATGTTCATTCATTACAAATTACTCAATTCATACATCTTCATGAAGCTAGTGGTTCAATCTAATTCCTTAGTTACATGAACCCTTTAACCCAATCAAAAACCCTAATCCCTTAGTGGCTTCCTTGAGGTCAAGCATTAAGTTGATACATTAAAACAAATTGCAAACATACATTTCTATTCCTAGATGATGTAAAGTTTGTCACTTTACTTCAGTCCAAGCATAGAATCTCAATATTCCTATTGTGAACCCTAACTTTCAATATCCTACTAGAGTGATCAATTCCAACAAGATAAATAAACACATACAAGCAAGATTAAGTGAAGTAACTTGATATAAATGAACAATAATATCCAATCCATCCAAAGGAAGTTACATCAAGTGCTGGCCCTAACTACAAATGAAAACTAGCTAAACCTAATCATGGTTGGCCTTGAGCTAACAAAAAGAAGCATGCCAGGTGAGGTACAAAGGAGAAGAAGGAGAAGAGAAGAGGTCTCCATTTGAGCCTTCACTCCCCAAGCCCTAGCTAAGTTCCCAAGCTTTTCTCTAGCTTTGTCTTAGTGAAATTTCGTGCAAAAGTTACTCTCTTAGCTGTGGGTTTTAGTATTTATACTTGGGGAGGTGAAACTCCAAGTTTGCCCTTAGCAGCTTTTAAGAATACACAGACAGTGAACTTCCATGCTGATGGCGTGGAATCCACGCTGATGGCACCAACTGGCAGTAGCAATTTTTCCTTGTTTTCTTCATCTCTGGCACTGGTAGCGCCACTCTCATGCTGATAGCGTGACTTGGCAGTGAAAACTTGCAATTGACGCTGGTGGCGCGAGTCTCACGCTGGTAGTGAGATGACAGTGAGAATTCCTCCAATTGATGCAGTTGGCGATGAAGGCGTGGAATTCGCGCTGGTGGCGCCAAAGCTTTTCTCATACCATCTTGCTTTGTTGTATTCCTGCTATAAACATTGCCCAAATCAGCTGAGAACATGATTACAAAGGAATAATCAAAGTTTATAACATTTATGAGCAATTATCGATGAATTATGATTGATTCCTTGCTTCTATTGGCTTAGAAATCACTATATGCTATGAGCATATCACCCAGCCCGCCCTTTTTTTAGTTTTGAAGGAAAAAAGACACAGATGATGCAAATTGCAATTTGATTTGACATTGAGTGGAAACCCACCTTCAGAAAAAGTCAGTTCAGCTTCTTCTCCTTCTTTCTCAATAGCTGATTGTTACAATTGCTGCATTTAGGTAATAATAATGATATGTATTTGATCAATTAGGGTTATTGATGTAGTGGAAAAAGAAGAGAGAGATAGGAAGAAAATGGGGGTGGAAATGAGATGGAAGAGAAAGTGAGTATATGTTGAGTATTTTCTTTCTGATATTGGTTACGTAAGCAAGAAATTATGCCAGTTGATATCCAATTAGTTTAGGTCTTTGAATTTATATTTTTATATTGTATAGAATAGAATGTTTCAAGTCCAGAATCAGATCCTTGCTCAAATTTATAGAACTTTGATGGACTGTCTTGGTGAGGAATTTCAAAACTCATGGGAGGCAGAGCCTCTCTATTTTGTGTTGCAAATTGCAATGTGGATGAAGGTATAGACATGCTGTTTTTTATCTGATCTGAGGTAATGACATGGTTTGAGTATTTGGGGGCGGGGGGATTAAAGTTCTAATTGCAACTAATTGTTTGGGTTTTTACTCATCATAGTTTATGTGTTTTATGTAAATGCTTTGTTCACCTATTGTGAGAGATGAATTGCCTACTTTTTTGCAGCAAAAGAGCCTTCCCTTTTGCCCCTATAAAACATTAATTCTTAAAAAAAAAAAAGGATTGTCATGACTTATATTACTGAAATCATTATTGTATAAAACTTTTAAAGGTGTTCCACCCGGAAAGGTAGCAGTAATGCAGATATATGGTGACACTAGACATTGTCATGTTCTACTTCTAATTCATTCTGGAATTCCTCGAAATATATAGCTTTTGCTTGAAGATCCCACAGTCTTGAAGGTTTTTATTTCTGTTAAGCTGATATTTATTTTTCTTGTTTTTTGTTTTATATCTATGTAAACTAATCAATTGTCGTAAGTGTTAAAAAAGTTTAATGTGCACAAGGTTTTTAGAGATTATAACATCTGTTAAAGGTGTGACGGACTTTCTTTTCATGGTAATCTAAAGCTTGGTGGAGATCATAAGTGGGGTCTTGCATCTTTGACTGAAAAACTTTTATCAATACAGGTATGTTTTGAATCCAACTGTCTTATAACCAAACCAGACATGGACACGGTGATTCAACTGGTTCAGTCTTCTTCATCTGACACTTGATGGCACTAAAAAATGTCCCGTGCCTTTCCAACTTGGCCGGTTAACTGGAAAACTGTTGCCAGTTCAATGTGCCAGATCTGCTCACCGCCTCACCTTTTCTCAAATTTCCATATGGTAGACTCTGAAAAAAGGGAGCTTTGTTGGGTGTTGAATTAGCCAAAAGGAAAATTGCTGGTCTTCTGCTCTCACTAAATCAATGCATTGTTCAATTTCACATATGCTAACTAATATTTTTTGTTGCATTCCTGAATTAGTATCAGCATATCCAATTACAAATGTTATAATTATATTTTTTGCCATAAATAGCTTTAGTTACTGACTAGTGGTAGTTGAATAAGATTTTTTTTCTTCAAAGAAAACAATAACAGAAAATTATCATGTGCATTACTGCACTTAAGCCATAAATCAACTCTGAATAAACCATTGCTTATTTCCCTTTTCAATAGGAGTTAGTTGTACTGTTGTAAGATGTTCAAAGGGAGGAAGAGAAAGGACTTGTTAAACCAACAGAATTTAGTTAAATGTCGGAAATAGAAAATGACAAAAGTGGATGCCATAAGTAATAAACTGTTTTTTTTCTTCTGTCATTCATTTTATCCTCACTAGATCATCTGTATTTCTACACACACAAAATAGAGACAACCAGTATGTAAATTTCATTGACTACTTGATCATCAACGTCTTTTCATAACCTTTTCATCTTATTTTTATTTTCTTTGTCCCTGGAGAGAGGGGGCAGGGAGATGTTTCAACCTCCTTCTTAAAAAAAGGTGAAGAACTATCTTGGTAGCAAGCTTGTTATGTTTGCAGCTTAAAAAGCCCAACAAAATAAGACTGGAAATTGGGAGACTCCTGTTTTGTCAAAGGAGCAACTAGAGTATGCTGCAACAGATGCTTTTGCTTCTTTGTATCTTTATCCGGTAAATACTAAATCTTAGTGTGGATAAGCTTTTCAACAACTATTAGAAGAAAATCACAAGATAAAATAAGTTAAAGTTTTCTCATAATACAAAATCAACTTATATACCCAATTTTTTAAAAGCTTCGAATATTAAGGTGCATAATTTGATTTAAAATTTTTACCTCTTATTATCTTTTCGTATTTGACTAAATAGTAAATACCAACATCATACGATAATTGTTAGCCTTATGTCGACTTCAAATTATTAACGTTCTCAGTCTTCTCTTCCATTTTATTGATACTTGATTCAAGGGATTGGTTTATTCTTTTGCCGGCGATTAAAGATCTCCCGGACGCCCAGAAAGTCACTGACAGAAGTGGCGAAGTTGATGGTGTAGCTCAAGAATGACTACATCCTTAGTGTGTGTGGGGTGGGGCGTGGGGGGTTGAAACCCTTTAGGGAGTAAGATAAGGAAATAGAAAGGAACATATAAAATGAATGATGTAATGAGAGAAAAAAAAGATGTCTATTGGGCGTGTTTAAAATAGAAGTTTGGGAAAAAATTTGTTGAAAAAGTTAATAAGCTAATTCAATTAAAAGTGTTTGATAAATTTAAGATTTTTTTTTATAAATATTAGTTGTTGATTGTTAGTTTTTTTTTTATTATGATATTTTTTTCTCTTTTTTTCTTTTATCATTATTTTAAGACTTAAGAATAATGATAGATGAAAATTTATATATATATATATATATATGGAAAAAAACATTTTATTATTATAAATATTTATTTGAAATTCCTCAATCTTTCTTTATTTCTCTATTATTATATTATATTTATTATTTTTCTTTTATTTCTTGTTCTCTAGGTGTTGATGGGCATATATCTACAAACACTTTTAAAATTAATTGTTGAATTAGTTGAAAAGTTTGAAATTATATAAAAGGATATATTTCTGGTCTTAACTTAAAATTTGATAATTATATGCATTGTTAATGATTTTTTTATATTTTAATTTATTTTTAAGTAATTTATCATCATTATTTTTTTAAAAAAAAGTAATATTTTTTAATGTCACTTTTATTTTTAAATATTTCTATTAAATGAAATGAAATTTACATAAAAATATTTATTTTATAATTTTGATGAGAAGGTAAGTGAAAGAGATTAGAGAATGTAAGGGCTTTGAACATTAGAATAGTGAAGGATAAGTTTTAATTAGTCGATGAGGAAGGAGGATAAGAATGAGGGAAAAACATATGATCAAATGTTGTGTGTATGGAATATGAAATACCACAAAACATGTGGATATATTTAATTTAACTGATAATCTTAAATTCAAGTCAAAAAAATTTCTATAGAATATTTAGAGAGAGTATTTTATTATTCATAATAATATTATTTGATTTGAATATTATTTCTTGTCATAAAAAATACATATAGTCTTATAAAGAAATTATATGTAGTGTCATTTTTAAAAAAATGTTATAAGTTAATAAAATATTTTTTAACAAATATTTCTATTCTGGTGAAATTAATTATGAGTTTAGTTTTTATACATTGTCATTATAATGATTTTTACACGGTTAATTAATCATAAATTTTAAATTGTAATTTTTAAAATAATTATTATAAAATTAATAAAATTAACATATATATTAAAGTATGATTGAATTATATGGTTAGAGTATTCTAATTAAATTTCTAATATAGCTAGACCCTACAGCTAAAAAAATGATTATTTTCTTAAAATCTAATATAGTTTTACTTTATTTTATTAATTTATTATCTTCATAATTATATTAATTAGAAAAATAATATCTAATAATAGAATATGGATCAACTTAAATACCAAGAGTTATTTTTTATCTTCACAATTCATTTTCTTGAAATCAAACGAATATAATTAATGACTTATTATAACTATTAGATTTAAAAATGAACGATAACAGTAAAATCATGATGCTAATTGATCTCTCTTCATCTAATAATATATTTAGATGATTTTGGAGGTATTATTTGTCATCCAACTAATTTTTCTCTTACCACTCATTTTGAGATAACATGATATCTTTAAACTTTAATTGTGACTTCATACCTAAGTCTGAAATCAAATTAAATCTCATACCTTAATTAAAAAATTTAAGTGGCAAATAACTTGAGCTAACAATTTTTTATTTATTTAAATCTTTTAAAATTACAGAAAACTAGACATGATTATTTTAAAAAGTATTACAGATAAAAAAAGTGGAAGGGATAATATTTTGAGATATTATTTATGACGAATTATATTATTTTTTTCAGTAGTTAATATAAACAATTAATTATGCATTACAATATTAATAAATATTAGTGTAAAACTGTCTACACTCGTAATATAATATATTATATATAGCAGTTGAATTATTTGCTAAAAATTAAATTGTTGAGAATATACTTCAACAAATGTAACCAATCATAAAACCTTTTCCCATCAAATGATAGCATAGCGTACTTAGAAAATCGTGCATAAACAATGTCACCTTACATATACTGTTAATTGCAAAGAAATCTTTTCCTCGATAAAATATTGTTTCTAACCTAGCTATAACCTACAAGCTTCAATTGTAAACTTTGCGGTTGATATATTACGCCTTTATGATCTTCAATTTGCTCCCTTCTCATATGCCAATGTTAACTTTCATTGATAATTGAAGGTGATGGCCCCAACTGTCCCCAACACCCCCATTGGTGAGTGAGCCTCATTGATCGAATTCAAGAGCTCCCATTACTGTAACACGTGGTGTTAACAACAACCCTAGCTAGCCTGCTTTCAGATTGAGAGGGACCTGACCTGTTAATAATTACCAACAAGCATGCATCGATCGATCTTAAAAGGGTTTTACGCGGGCAAGCAATGTAAAATTTCACAGCTGCGCGCGTAGAACAAAGTACTGAAAAACACTTTAATTATTTGATGCCATGCCCATGCATATTAGATTCTTTTTATTTTATTCATTGCATAACGCAAAGTTAATGGGTTTTCAGTGGTACGTTTTCTATCTCCCCATAATTAATAAAATAAATAGTATATATCTCTTGAAAGCGATTCATTACATAAGCATATATAATAATTACTTTTGATTGAAATGAAATTAATATAAATAAGTTTAGTTATGCTGCCGACAGTGGAAAGATATCGATATATAGAAGCAAAGTTGCTGTCAGGAGTGCAAAGTAGGGTGGATTAACAACATGGAAAACGACAATTCGTTATCGATCGTTTCTTAAGACAGTGGCAATTTGCTCTCTCTCATATCATGCTAGTTACGTGATTTTCAATATTATTGACCAAAAAGGTAATTAACCAATTATCAAACTCGAATCTCCCCAATCATGCAAGCAAAAGAGAGAACGGGAATATAATCACACCAGCTATAGAATAACTTAAAATACAGGATTAATTAACAGATCAAAAGGCATCTACGCCTACATTTTCAACTTTTTTCATACATATTTACTTGGACATGTAAAAATTATTTTACAACAAATATAAATTTAATATAGTCGCTTTTCAAGAACACAAACGATAATGTTTGGTTCATTTCTTTTCATTGCAATTAATGAAACACTTTTCAAGCTCAGAAGTCATCCATTCATTCGAAACAATCACTTTCTTTCTTTAACCAAACCTAACAATTTATTAATTATCTGCTGTATCTGAGATATTTTTCTTTTTCTTTTTTCCTGACTCAAGAAAACTCATTTTGTCCAAACATACGTTACGGCAGAAGTGTCCCAACTGTGAAAGTTGGTAAAGTTAATTCTAATTCAAAGGCAAAACATTTCAGAAAAAATATTCAAAACATCGCGAACGTGTCGAATTATGTAGTTTTCCCCTTAAAAAAAATGTCTGTACCAGAAAATTGAACAGCCATGCTCTAATCATATGGAGAGGGCAAAGCGTATGGAACTTCGTTGGGACTAATGAAACCCAATAGGATGCCCAAGAGCCAAAGTATATATGATAAATAAAAGAAATGCATGTTATATTATATATAGATCATATCATAACTATTGCGGGGAAATAGTGAGGAGAATCATGTCTTCTTCTGTCTTATCTAATGGTTAATAAAGTCAAGACTCACGGCTCCACCGACCAATGAGCATCTATCTTCTACAATCTTGATTGCCTTTACACAATAGCACCGCCAATAGCATTTCTATAAAAAAAAAAAAAAACATTTAATCAACACACACACATATATAATAAATGCATTAAATTAATTGATAGATCAATGACCGTGCCATTTCTCAGTTTACTTTCTGGTGACTGAAATTAACCACCGCAAGTTCAAGTTTGCTTAAAAACATTAATAAACATACTCTTTTCTTTCATACCCCATTGCATGCATGTCTCATTCTATATATATTAACTGATGGAAATGATTATTTTTACTGGATGTTACTTTCACATTGTCTTCTTTCTTAAGAGGAGAGGAGGAAAATTAAGAGAGAGAGAGAGAGATTGAAAGAAACGCGACGATTGAAATAACATATTCTACACTTTATAGAAGTCTACTGGTTGGAAATAAGGTAATCAGCTTTATCCATAGCAATGAGAAGAATATATAAAACGTATTTCAATATAAGTTCTCCATAAGTAATTCTAAAAAAATAAAATAACTTCTTCATAAGTTAAAATGAATCTTTTATTAACTCATTTGTAAATATCATCTCATCTTTTAAAAAAGTTATATTGATAAATTTCAAAAAAAAAATTAGTTAATATAAAATTTATTTTTATTTATGAAAAAGTTTATCTCATTTTTTTTTTATTTTCTATTTTTAGAAATGTTTTTAAAAAAATTTATGTGCATAGTATAACTTAAATATATAAATTCAACTCATTTTTATCTTAAGACAACAAGGTGAATATTGCGTATATGTTACTTGTTGCAATCAAATAGTTTCAACTCACGGAAATTATAGCCTACTTGTGTTTGGTTTATGTTTATTTTAATTAGGATAATATTTTTCAATAGTTTTGATAACATTAATTATATTATTTTAATATAAAACATATTATTCTAAATGCACCCTACTATTTGTTCGGGTGTCAATAAAAAAAATTAAGAACAAAACTGAAAGAAATAATATATATATATATATATATATATATAGATAGATTTTTTTATAGAGAAAGTGATTTTTTTCTTATATTATTTGAATGAAAAAATACAAAAAAAAAATTAATACTCTTTCTTCTTATTATATGATTGTGAAAAAGAGAGAGAAAAATAATTATGATCAATACTTTTTATCCTTTTAATGTAATATTTTCTTTGTTCTTAATTATAAAATCATTTTAAAAAATTTATT
>PYAF01003910.1:100090-233908 GCA_007407185.1 Glycine tomentella | reverse complement strand
TATATTATTTGAAAGTAAAAATAATAATATATTTATTATAATTAACTTAGGAGTGTATTTAATTAAGATTTTAAAAGACTTTTTTTATATAAAAAAGTCTTTTTAGATTTTAAAATATTTTATAAAATTGTAATGATTTTTAAGTTTTTTGAAATACTTTTATGATTATAATTTTATAGTTTGAATTTTAATAAATTTATAAAATTTGAAAATATTTTATAAATTTATAAGAATTTAATGGAATCTATAAATTTTTAAAAAATTCAAAATTATCATTGAATTTGAATTTGAATTTGAATTTGAATGGATTAAATACAACTAATTAAAAATCACATAAAATCCATTCAAATTCAATCAACAAGATAATCCATTAAATACGTACGATTTTTAGATAATTTTTTAAATTTGTAAAAAAGAATGTCATTAAATTTTGTTGATATTAAAACAAATCCTAAAAATCTGGATTGAATATTATTAAAAAATTATCTTATTTAAAATTCTTGATTGAATATAAAAAAATTATTAAAAAAATGTCTTTTAAATCTGAATTGAATACACCCATAATATATTTTGTCTCTTATAAATATTTTAGTTTTAATACTTGTTTAACTTTTTATTAATTTATATCCCTCGATTTTTAAAAATACTTTTAATCTTTACTGCATGTTAAAAGAAGTTTGTTAAATGTTGACACTAATTGACTTATGAAAAGCTACATCAAGAATCCCAAATAGTTAAATAATTGTTAACATTGTTGTGAATGTGCCATATATATAATCTACTAAATTATTAATAATTTAAAATTTTTATTTTTAATTAGTTTTCTAACATGAGCCATGTTTGTCACGTGTCTAAGTCACCAACACCAACAAAAGAAAAAAAACTAAGAATAATGTTTTGGGATAGCAAATGCTAATCTATATTACAAGAGAAATTCACTACTACAAAAGACGATAAAGTGATAAAATTTGATAAGAAAAAAAAAAAGAGAAATAAGAAATAGCAAATAAATGCTTGTACTATTTAAGTATGATGCTACTGCCACATCGTCGAAGTTTTTGCTTAGCTCTGGAACTTAACTTCCATTGAAGTCGACTCAAACCTTCATTTCTTCTGATCTCCCTTGCCACAGCCAATGCCCATATATATATTATTGCTGAAAGGCTGAACCCAAAACTGATGTAAAGTTTCAAAACTAGTTTGGTCCTACTCCCATCTCTACTCTCAACTTTGTTCAACCATCATTGACACAATGACACCGCAAGCCACAGAATATTTTACGAAAGATGCATGTCTTAAACTTCATAAAAAAAGTGAATAACTTGGAAAAGGACATAGAGCGACTCGAGTCGCTCTGAATTGAACTTTATATTAATTTTTTAATTGTTACTTATGCACCCAACTTTTTTTATAATTCTTTATCATCACTACTAAGTAATAACAAAAAAATTATAAAATGTACCAGGTAGGCCAACGGGAGATGCTACGATAGTTTAACGAAAAAACCCGGCGCTGATCTGTAGCTTTTCTTAACATCTTTCTTGATTCTTCTTCCGCCATCAAGTAATTATTTCTAATAAAGACTTTAACTGTAAATGATAAGAATGTATAACGCTTGTCTTTAAAATGACCCAAATATGTGTTGGTTATGATTAACTGTCCCGTTTTTATGAAGAGTGCTGTTTGTACATCATTATGATTATGATACAATTGTACATAATTATATGCATTATATTAATTAAACGTAATTTTTTTGCTGACATAATTATACGTAAACTTAATTATATTACTTACTAATTGTCAGTAAACTTACAAAGGCAAAATGTTGTTTCACAAAAAACGTAATTTTGTATTCACCAAAAAAGAAGAATGAAAGTTTTGTTTTTTTTTATAATACAGTACTATCTAAGCTACAATAATTTTTTTAATCAATCTAAGCTACATTTAATAAGATCGCACTGATACGATATGTAATTTTCTATCTTTAATAGATATAAATGTTTTATAAGTTGAATCACATTAAAATATTAAATACAAGTGGGGCTCCATAGCCAATTTGTTAGACATGGTTTATGACGACCTGATGCATCGAATCAGAATCCATTCCATTGCAATTCTCAGCTAGCTATTGCCTATTGGAGGGAGTGAATTTCGGATAGAAGAATCAAAGAGAAGTCGTGGGATATTCACATATATAAATTTTTGAAGTTCTTCCATTCGGTGGCGTTGCGTTGTACAAGTACAAGCAAAAATTTGCGTTTGCGTGTAGCAATGAATAGAAAAATTTTGGTCCAAATTTGATCCTGTGCAAGTTTGGGGTCATTCAGACAGAAAGGAGATTATTTTTATAGAGCCGACCAAGGCCATTCTGATCCTTAATTTACATAAAATTTCGAGTCGGAAGAATACTCCTACACGATAACATAAATTAACTAAAATTTCAACTATAGGCTAGGAGTACTAACAAGCATCGATTAGATAGCCAAGATTAAGATAAGCCAGCAATTTATTAGTATCAACTTTGGCTTAGATAGCATCATTTAACGTGATGACTGCAAAATGTTAAATGAACATGAAAGATGCTAACAATCAATTTTCGTATATATAATATAATGATAAAATACTAGTCCTATAATGACAAATATGAAAACGGTACGTACTCTAACATTGTCGGTGCCTAATTAAATGGTCACTCTTTATCCAACCTTAAAAATATAATATACTAGTATCAACTAACAGCGTTTAAGAAAAGTAGTCAATTCAGAAGAAAACTCTAGTCAGCATCCATTCCTTAGCCTTAGGGTTTAGTTGAATAGTAATCGTTGAGTTAAACTACTTGCAGTTTAGACAACCTTCTAATGTTACTTAGTTTTTATTAATCTCTAAATTAACGTACTATTCGTTAGCATATTATATGGTACTGACAATATCCTCCTCTAGATCTCCCTCCTCGATCGACGGTATAACTTTATCTTAGAGCACTGAATGTTAGACATGTTTTGTGCCGAGTTAAAATCGAATTTTAGGAACAAAATAATCTAATTAATGAACATATATAAAAATATATAAATTAATTGTAGTTCAATTCAGATGAGTTCAAAACCATTTGAATTGATGATGGGATGATTTGTATTTTGTTAATGTTGTTTGAAAAAAGTAGATACTTAGCAAGTATAAGTATGAAGGCATTTTAGTATATGGTGTGGATTAGGTAATTGGCCAAACCTCTCTCCATTTTATAATGGCCCAAGAACAAACAATTAAACGGGACATGGAAATTGGGAGGAAAAAGAAAGAGAAAGTTGATCGAGTTGTTTTGATGTTAGGCTACCCGCCCATTTGTCAAAGAAGAATGAGAATGGAGGTTTAATTAATTATATTGAGTGAAAAGGGACCAGAAAGAGTTGACATGTTGGCACGTGTAGAGCACATGGTGTAGAGAATGAGAGTGGGGCAAGGGAAATGGGAACGCCTGAGTAGCATAATAATACAAATAGTTAACAAATAATAAAGTTTCCAATAGGGATATATAAGAAGAGTGTGATAGGAAGGAGAAAAAAGAAAGTGGCATCCAACCATTAACCAACCCATATATATCTTCTCTCTCTTAATATCCTTGGCCTTTATATTGGTGTTTGAGAGGCTTGAAAGAAAAGTATAATAGAAATAGAATAATATGGCTTCTTCTTCTCCTCCGGACACAAGCAAGAGCATAAAGCTAGAGCGATACAACAGCTACATACGGAGAGTGAACAGCACCAAACTCCTCAACGCCTCCTCCAAACTCCTCTTCCGTGCCACTCTCTTGGTCGCACTCATCCTCGTCTTCCTCTTCACCTTCAACTACCCTCCCCTCTCAGACGTCACCGCCCACCGCCACGTCCACGCCCACTCCCACTTCCTCTCCTCCGCATTCGGCGCCTGGGAGAAGCAGGTCCGCCACTCCGCCACCCCTCGCCGCCCCAACGGCCTCACCGTCCTCGTCACCGGCGCCGCGGGCTTCGTCGGCAGCCACTGCTCCCTGGCCCTCAAAAAACGCGGCGACGGCGTTCTCGGGCTTGACAACTTCAACAGCTACTACGACCCTTCCCTGAAACGCGCCCGGCAGGCAATGCTCTTGAAACACCAGGTGTTCATCGTGGAAGGTGACCTCAACGACACCCCCTTGCTCGAGAAGCTCTTCGACGTTGTCGCCTTCACCCACATCCTCCACCTGGCCGCTCAGGCCGGCGTCCGCTACGCCATGCAGAACCCCCAATCCTACGTCACCGCCAACATTGCAGGCTTCGTCAACCTCCTCGAGGCTGCCAAATCCGCCAATCCCCAACCCGCCATAGTCTGGGCTTCTTCCAGCTCCGTCTACGGCCTCAACACCCAAAACCCTTTCTCCGAGCTCCACCGCACCGACCAACCCGCCAGCCTCTACGCCGCCACCAAGAAGGCCGGCGAGGAAATCGCCCACACCTACAACCACATCTACGGCCTCTCCCTCACCGGACTCCGCTTCTTCACCGTCTACGGCCCCTGGGGGAGACCCGACATGGCTTACTTTTTCTTCACCAAGGACATCCTCCAAGGGAAAACCATCGACGTGTACCAGACGCAGGAGGGGAAGCAGGTGGCGCGTGACTTCACCTACATCGACGACATCGTTAAAGGCTGCCTTGGAGCCCTCGACACAGCCCAGAAGAGCACCGGGAGCGGAGGCAAGAAGAAGGGCCCCGCCCAGCTCAGAGTATACAATCTGGGGAACACTTCACCGGTGCCGGTGGGGACCTTGGTGTCCATTCTGGAAGGTTTGCTCAGCACTAAGGCGAAGAAGCACGTCATTAAGATGCCATCAAACGGTGACGTTCCATACACACACGCCAATGTCAGCTTGGCCTACAGGGATTTCGCTTACAAACCCACCACCGATCTCGCCACCGGTCTCAGGAAGTTCGTCAAGTGGTACGTCGGTTATTACGGCCTCCAGCAAAGGCTAAAAAAGGAAATTCACCTTGACAATGAATAATCACCCACGTACCCGACCCAGCCAACCCAAGGCATTCATTCCGCTTAATTATCGTCACACCACATGCCCTTGTTTTTGTTTTTACAACAAAGATAAAGAGAAAAAAAAAAAAAAAAAAAACCTACCTTGGATCATTTTTCTTGTTTTTTCTTCAATTATTAGTATTATTTTTTCTTAATTATTGTGGTGGTCCGTGTCCATGGATCGAAGTGCATGTTGGTGTAGCAATTATACATAATATAAATATCGGGTATAGATGAGGGACATGCATATATAAATGTCAGGGAAACAAACAGAAAGCAAAAGCAGCAAGAGAAAGTGTATGTAATGTAGATCTGTAAGGAAAGGGAAAGGAAGGTGTAATAATGCTGGGTGGGGTCTGCCCCAAAGGTTGCAGATCTCTCCCCTTCTTTTATCCATATATTTTCACATCTTTGTTTCTGTTCTGTTATTCAACAAATTATTATCTTTCCTTTTCATCACTTTATTATTATTTACAGTTACAGTTTTGCTTTTCCCTTCACTCATCATTGGGTCCCTATTTTTCATTGCTTTGGCTTTTGGAGATGCTTTCATTTTCATGACTCTCTCTCTGGAAAATACTACTAGCATTACTAACTGTGTCATGTATGTCACACTCACCAAAACGAATTGAATTGGATTGGGGGTAATATAATACCCATAAGCATAACTCTACACCCTGACATGGACGGTTGGATTATGCAAACTCGGCTCATTGGGGGCAAAAATTAGTTACTTTGCTATCAGCAAGGAAACGACACAAAGTGGTGTGGTTACCAAAATAATGACATCCCCAGTGTGAAAAAATATATATATGCTTCAATATTAGCCTAATTAAAAATCTTGCCAATCAACTCAAATGCCAATAACTTACACACAACACATTTCCTATCCATATAGTTGTACATTAAAAGTATCTGCTTTCCGTATCGTATTCCCTTTCATTTTCAAAAGTTAAATTATCTCCCTTCACAACTCATAAGGTACATTTAAATTCCTATATTCCTTTTTCTTTTTTATTCGTATAAAAGGATAAAGTGTTCTTCCTACAAGATAAATATGTTTAGCTACATTTAGTACAATTATAATTTAAAGTATTTCAAGCAACACGAGAGCCGGACAGGTAACTTACCCATTTTTATACATTATACTATTAACAGTTAATCTTTTTTTTTATTATATAAATTTAATTATAGTTAAGTATTTGGGAGTTTGTTCGTTATGGCTTTCTAAAGAATTTTTAATGATAAGAAAATATATTCAAATTTCTCAAAATGGTTTCAAATCTTAAAATAAGAAATTATTACATTTGTCATTCTCAAGTGCCCGTAAAGTTTTAAAATTCTTTATTCCCTGTCGGTCCCAATCGAAAGAGGCATTGTGGGAAGAATGAGCAGCAAGGACATTCATTTCTTTCTTTATTTCTCCATAAATAAGTAGAGACAAATAAAAAAAAAAGGTATTATGGCAGGTAATAATCATTTTCTTAATCAACAATAGAAGAGAAAAATTTTGTTGTGTAAAATTGTGAGCATGACTGTAAGAATGGAGAAGACTGAGCCAGTTCTTTACAACAAAAAGACAGAGAGAGTCCCTTGGAAGTTCCGGGTAGCAGACAGGGTGGAAGTTAAAGAGTAGCGTGTTCAAAAAAGAGCCTTATTAATGCAAGCTCTCAACGCCTCTTAGTTGTCTATGCGCACTAAGTCAAGATTTTCAGAATCCAATTAAATAAATAATTGTGATTCCCTGTTTCCTTTTCTTGTGTACTACTACATGTTTACTACTTATAAGTACATCTAAAGCCAAATTATATATAATATATACAACAATATATTATTTCTCTCTGTCCATCGTGTTATCTATCACTCATCACATAGTATAACTTAATTATTTAGTGATGTCTACTGCTTATGAGCCTAAAATATCCTTTCATATAGTATATATTTGTATCTAGAAGAAGTGAATTAGTTCGTGTGACTTTATCCCAAACCTAGAAAAGTAAAAGTAAATTATTCATAAAACTTTCCACGACCAGCACAGTAAAGAGTAAAGACAAGTCCGGGACATGCTATATATATATATACATATATATATATATATATATATATATATATATCACAAGCTTCTTGTCTAGTAGAACTGTTTTATCGTGAATATATGATCACATGGTCATTGCCTATTGAGAAATGAAACATCTAAACTCTATCTGCATCGGCAATTAATGAAAAAGATTTTAAGGTAGGGATCCATCATATTAATTACTTGCAGTTACAAAGAAACATAAGGGTAATTGTAGTATTATGTTCAGCTCAATTAATATAAAAATAACTAGGTATAGGTAAGTAAGTCAATGGATGCTGTGTGCAATGTGCGTGTGACTAAAGAGGGTATATTATTATAGACAATGTACACAACCAAATCTAAGATAATGCCGTATACACCGAAACAGGGCCACTCCTATTGTATATTTGTATTAGTAAGGCACAAACTTTGACCAAATGGAAGAAAGATGTTGGCATGAGTTTGATTTTGTTTTGTGGATGACAATTTGAACGTAGTATATGGTAAGACGCGTGGACTGCAATATTAATATTCTTCACTACCGGGATGCTCAACGACAGGCTGGCGCTGTACAATTTCAACTGTGACATGGAACACGAGTCCTCTTCCTCTAGATCTAGAACTGAACCTATAACTTAATTCACATTGAAATTTAGTGCCTATATATCAATAATGTTTATTCCGTAGTGCCTATAAACCTCAAGAATGTTGACTTTCTTTCGACGTGGAAATCAGACTACTTAATTTCATCACTTGATGAATGAATGAATTTGTCTGCTTCATTACATATGTAATTTGATTCAATTTTACATTAAATATAATGTTTTTTTTTCTTCCTATAGATATTTTTTATCAGATCGAATCGGATAAGAGCACCTGTTTAATGATTCATTAAATGTAATGTCTTTTTCTCACATACTAAATGTAATTCTTTATTTATATTCAATTATGAAGAAACAATAATCAACATAATTAACAGTAATTTTACACCCTTGTCTTGATCTCTCACTTGATTTCATGCTTCATTTGTCATATATACGTAGACGTATATCTATTAGTGACCGATGAGCAAGTAGATCACTAATATTATTTTTGATCCTTATTATAAGATTAAATTAGCTACTTCTCCAAGATTAAATAAATTGGTTACACAGCTAATGTCAACGCAGGTGTTCTTTTTTTAATTTTGTTGGGTTTCTTTTTCTTATTTTAATGTTAGAGAACCAATTAGAATGGAGTCAGAAAATAGTTTACTTTTATAAATTATATAATTATACTGAATGATGTTCGAAAGATTGAAAAGATACCAAACTCTGCTGCTATATGCAAGCATGATCTAGGTAGTATATTTTCTATGAATAACAATGAAAATGCCTCTCTTTACTTAACTCCATGATCAGTAGATAAAAGACAAAACTATGTGAATTTGGTATTGATTAAATTTGAATAAATAATTGCTACTAAAAGAACTCTGGTCACAATTTTAAAATAATAATAAGTTAATCATGGGTATCCCTGTTATCTGTACTGGTTATAGGGATGGAAACTGAATTTCTAAAAGTGCTATATTGTGAAAGTGCTATAAACAAATAACTATGAAAAAATGACTGTTAAACAACCTTCCGCCAAAGTTGTGTGCTCACTAATAAGGGACTAAGGGTGTTAAACCACGTTGAACCATATTGAATGAATGTTTATACTTTGTAATTTTCTAAAACACCAAACGCAAAAGAAAAAAAAAATTAAGGACAAATTCACGCTGCGTTTAACCGATCTAATTTCCAAATACACCGTAATATAATGCGTTGGTTTTGTATTGTTGTGATGTTGATATACGTGGACAAATTTGAGAAATGAGAGGGACAAAGACACTCCACCAACCACGTTGTGCAAGTTCAATCTCAGTGAAAAACTTGATGTAAACTATGCCTTTTGTTCACACTTCAGAATAAGGAGGACATAAGCACATGCCCCCACATTAGGGTGACATATCACTTCGAAACTCTTGACAAGATATGCCATACTGTTTGACCTATTTAAGAAACTTAAGACTGCTCACCGACACTGAGTAGGCATTCTAATCCACAAAAACACTCGTACAAATTTGTCTAAGTTTATACGAATTTAGAACTAAAAAACTGATTAAAAAAATTATAACATTTTAAGTTTTATTGTAATAATTTTTATAGAGCTTATAACTTTTTTAGTTCTTAAACTTATTGACTCAAGCTCTCAATTGATCCGATCTTTCCCTAAAAATCCAAAACTAAAAGATTAATGAATATTGAGAAACACAAAGGGGAGTTAGGGGTAATGTTTCCGTATTAGAAAACTCCAAAGAATAGTGAAAACAAAAATATTTTTTTCTATAGTGCTTTATCGTTTATCATCATTGTCTTCTACCCTTCTCAGCTGCATAGATCTTGCATATGTTGAGAAATCCATTGTTTTTTGCAATAGGATTTATTCGATTAGTTTTTCTCAATTTGTACTTTGTTTTTTATCGTAGGAAAATAAATGTGCGGTAAACCAAAAACAAAAATTATCCTTAGTTTTTCTCAATGTGTTTAAAATTATTTCAAGCGTATAAACCATATCAAATTTCTCCACTTTTATTTCCTCATAATTTATTTGTCCCCTGCACGGCCTGCTTGCTTCGGGGTTCCAAAAAAACATACGAAAGTGCAAAACCGCACATGACAGAAGTCTCTTATTATTACTTTTATTATTTCTACTTAGAAAAAAAAAACTGTATTTTATTGCATTTCTTAATTAAAAAACTTATTAATTGGTAAAGAGAATTACAATAAGATTGTAAATACTCCCTAATGTACAGCTGTAAATATCCTTTGTTATGTGTTATATTCATATTCTGATTTTATACGTATTACTTAAAAGTTAAAATAATTTTATGAGAATTACTCAATTGTCTTTCAATACCCTTTAGTTATGTCCAAGTGATACTTTTTTTTTCATATAGGAACTAGTAATATACCCAATGGTACAATTTTAGGAGAAAAGTTACTCAATAGTAGGTCTGTTTTATTATATTACATTTTACATAATCAAAACTAACGGCTTTACGAAAAGTGATAAAAGTTCAAGTGAACTAAAATAGAGATAATAAATCTAAATATAAAATACCTATATCTATACGGTATAAAACAAGTTATTGAATATTTAAAAGTGCTGCTATTCACAGGGTAAGTTTCGGATATTGAGTTTTTTTTAATAAGAAAAGGCATCAAACATGTTCTGTAATATTCACACCGAGTCCTCAGTCTTACTCATCGCCATCCCGAATATATATATATATATAAAACTTTTTAAAGATAAGATTCAAGCCCATGTAATCAAACTGATTGATATCCAAGTTTATAATCTTACGTAGCTTCAAGATTTCAAAAGCCCAAATATAACAAACCCACGTTTAGAACAACCGAATTCCGAAAAAACACAAAAAAACAGACAAATTATTTGATTTATTTCATCGCCAATAGCCGAACTCGTGTTTGACTCCATAAACTCATGAAGTGTTATCAAGAACAAACCACGCAAATTGAAATTACCTCCAAAACAAAATCAGGCACCAGAAATATTGATATGTCTTTGTATTTGCATATACAACTCACCTCCTTTACCCGATGACAAAAATCAAGAGTAATCGTTTTTTAAGGGCAGAACACCCTATAAACGAGTGCTGCACAAAACAACTAGTTTCTTTGAAATCTGATCATGGAAGCATTTGACAAAACCTAAAACTTGTGATACACTCCACTGTCACAATAAAAGGTGGTAATGCCCAGGAAATTTTCTCAAGTCATGATAACAATTTAAAGATAGTGAAAATGAACCAAGAAAACTAATTTGAAATCCAGCCTAACATGCACATTAACCATAATAGATGGAAACAAATGCTCCATTAACATCACAGAATAACATAACCAAGAAATGTAAAGAGGAAAAACATAAAAATTCACTAATTACTACTTTACCACTTGAGCGACTACCTTGATCAAAGTGCAAAGCATAAACATGAAAAAAATCTCAAAACTAAGCAGAAGGCATGACAAAAAAAAATTGAATCACCAACCACCACTGCGAGAACCAAAATCACCATCATAACCCCCGCCACCAAAACCCCCACTGCGATAACCGCCGCCACCGCCGCCAGATCGAGGTCCAGAAGGTCTATCAGTTGCATAGGATACCCGAATGCTTCGCCCATTTAGATCCTAAAGAACTTAGCACTTCAATCAACTAATAATGACTATAATAAAAAAGTTCAATACATACTGAAAAGCACTCTGACCTTCCCATCCATTGCAGAGAGTGCTGAGCTTGCAGACTCATCATTGGAGAAGTTGACAAATCCAAATCCCCTTGATCTTCCAGAGTCTCTGTCAGTTATAACTTTTGCTGTGAAACAGACCCAGAAGTATAAGTACGTCAGAACCAAAAATAGGACCAGGCAGTCATTTTTTAATGCAGTCATGAAATCTCACCAGCCACATGTTTATGTTTATTCCAGTTTTGTCAATAATGAAACCAAGAAATTTTCCATTGATTACACCGGCACAAAAATAATTATAGCTATTTAGCAATGAGATACAAATGCTATGCTCGCTGTGATTATAAGAAAAGTATTCACAGGTGAAATGCCCAGACAGAAAATGACATTTTGCACACAAATTCCAACAGCAAACAAAAATCTAGGGCTGCATCACAAATCAATAGCAGAACGGGGGACAATATTCCTCTATAGCAGATAGCATTGCAGGAAAATAAAATCTCAAATATATATGCATAAAAGTTAAGCCGTATGCAAATAAGAATCAACAGCTATTTTGGCATAATATTAACTGAAACTTCAATTGCTCAAAGAGATAAATGTGTAGTCCCACATTCCGGTCACAAAAATGTGACGCCCGTTGAGACTGCAATAGCTATATTCATAGAAGTTGCACCACAGTGGACTCCCAATGGCGGATTGAAGGATTTACACAATGCCATGGCAAAACTATAATGACATCAAAGGAAACTGAAGAACATATGGTATAGTGAAGCTGACAGGCTGAAATTGGACACCATGTGACAGCAATGAAAGCAAGCTGAACTTACCATCAACCACATCTCCAAAGCCAGAAAATGCATCCTTAAGAGACTGATCATCAACTCCATATGAAAGGCCTATAATAGCAAAGTCCAAAACAATAAAACCATAAGAAAACTGGCGACCAAGTGTGTGGTTTGTATCCACAACTATTTTTCCAACAAAGTGAATACCTCCAATGAAAAGCTTGCTTGAAGACATGCAGCGAATGTAATTAAGCATGGATGAAACAGGTGTTTGTGTGCTGCGAGCAGCACCCTGCCTCAAGACATTTCCAACCTTATTACAGAAGGCCATTATGGTTGTTTCCTGATACAAAAAATTGAAACCAGTTATTGTAAGGATCAATAGAATAAAAACGCATCATCGTGATAGCCATAACCGAATGACAAATTCTAAAAGGTCACGAGCTTCACTTCTCGAAAAAACTAAAACAGCTTTCCAGGCATTATAGTCGCCATTTGGCAGACAAAAAAAAGCACAGAGTAAAGAATCATAAAGCAACCTCAACAAAAGAACATAATGATTCCTTCTCGCCAACCCAGTAGCATGATAAGTTATACCCTAAACCCTAAACCCTAAACCCTACTCCAAGATCAAGAGGGAAACCTAAAAACAAATTAAAAACCCCAAAACCCGATCAACACGAATCAGCAAACATTGGGGAAATAAGAAAAGAGCAGCAAAACCACACAGAAAAATGCATCAAAGTCATACATAGGGTTTAAGCTCAAATAGGAGAAAGATGAAGAAGAGAAGAAAATTACCAAAGTGAAGAATGAAGAGAACGGCTAGGGTTTAAGCTCAAATCACTCACACTCGCTCGCAGGCGATAGCGTAGAAAATATCTTCCGCTTTATAGAGTGTGCGATGAAATCTTGTGCATGTAGGTCTATATTTTAAAATTACAACCCTACTGTTGTATGCTTCCTATTGGTTCGCTTCCACTTTTTCTGCATTGACTTTCAACACTAACAGCTTTATCTTGGGGACTATCTTTACTTACGCTGCACACGATCAACTCTCCGCTAATTTTACAAACCTCTTTTCATCTATTATTTTATTGTCAAAAAATAAAATCTTCTCTTATCATCGGATCTCTCCATCATTTTTTAATTTAACTAAATTTTAATAGTATTTTAGTTTGTCATTTAAGATAATACTACATACTATACTATACTTGCTGTCACAAATAAAGATAACATAGTACACTACTATTTTAGTACGTGCATTATACAAAATAAATATTTATTTATAGATTAATTTTTTTAATTTTTAATAAATAAATATTTTAATTATATAAATTATATTATAATTAAATTATATAATATATAAATTATATTTTAGATTTGTAAAAAAATAATTTATGTTATGATATATTATTTTTTATTATCGATATTTTTTTAAAAAAATCAAGTTATAATTAATAATATTGAGAATCATTGATTGAATGATATAAGAAGTTAAGTTAAATTGTTAGATTAATATATTCTATGCATGTGACAACTTGTTGAATATTCTCATATGTATAGATATAATAGATTTTTTTAATATTTAGTTACAACTTGTTGAATCGTATGAATGGATATATTGAAAGTATAATTGAATGTAATATATACATGTTAGTAGAGGCGGAATTAGGAGAGTTAGGATCGGCTACTGCTCACACTAAAAAGTTAATAAAAAAAATAAAAATGAAAGGAGAAAAAAAAAGAAGAAAAAAAATATTAAAATAAGGTAAAAGGAGAAAGAAAAAAATATAAAGAAAATGTAGTAAAAAATAAAAGAAAAAAATATTAAAATAATAAAAAAGAAAGAAAACATAAATGAGGAAAAAATATATAAAAAAGGAAAGAAAATGTAATAAAAATGAAATGGAAAAGAGAAATAACAAAAAAAAATGAAATGATGATGATAAAATGAAAATAATAATAATAAAAAAAAGAATAAAGAGGAAGAGGAAGAAAGAACACTATAAAAGGGAGAGGTCTGGACACAAAAAAGAAAAAAAGAAACACAAATCCCAATAAAACATAAGGAGTAAAAAAACTTGTTTCATTTGTTAAACTAGTGAAATAAAACTTTCTTTCTTTTTTCCCTTTCTTCTTCATGTTGTTATTCTTCAAAACATCCATATTTGATTAATTTATCAAGTACATATGAATTATGTCAAGGACTAGCAAAAACTAAAAAGTCCATCATTTATCCTCTCATTGATAGAGTGATTAGACTTGTACTCACTCTTCCTTTTTCTACCGCAATTACTAAAAGATTTTTTTCAGCTATGAAGATAATCAAGACTAGACTTCGAAATAGAATGGAAGACTAATTTCTTGACGATTCTTTTATTACATACATTGAGAAAAAAATTGTTTTGAGTTTTAGCACTGATTTAGTTATAGATAATTTTAATAATATAAAAACACATAGAGTAATAAATTTTTTTATATTAGGTTTGTATTGTCTTCGAAATACTTTTATTTATGATATATTTTTTTTTTATGTTCGCCTCCTCTCAACAAAATTTCTACTTCCGTCAGTGCATGTTAGGTACTTAAAAAAAACACAAGTATATTAGGAGAATGAAGTTTATCATTTAATCAAAAATGGTATTAAAATGTATGAGAGAGTGGAGAAAATAAAGATCCAATGAAACAATTGATTGAGATTTCTTTCAAGACATTTCACTTATTTGTTAATCATTTCAATATTTAAGAATTTTAACATCTATTTTTTTTAAAAAAAGAATGGAATTTATATTTCATGAGTGTATACCAAATTTGAGGAAGTGTTAAAAAAAATCCAATACCATTACCCAGTAAAAACACTTACAAACCTTTTGAACCTATAAGTTGAATCTTACTCCAATACAATAAAAATCAATTGAATATAAAATATATAACCTTGTACCTCATTAACTTAAAAAACTTCAATTCAGTGGCACAATTAAACAAATGAAACATATTTCTTGATATTCAATTCAAATAATCTTAATCTCACACCATACCTTAGTTTAGCAATTGAAATTATGCATATGATCGAGCTGGATTTGACTATATTCATTTTTGCTTGGCTTTTGTGCTGCTGACTGAAACTGCTTGCTAATAGTTCTCTAATAAAATCTGTAAAAAAAAAAAAAAAATCACCTATAAAAATATAGAAACTTAGTCACTAAATTTTGTGCAATACGAAGCTATGCACATCGAGAGTAGTAAATCAACAAAATCTCAAGTCCAAAAAACCTTAAGCCCCTACAACAAAGAAAATAAAAACCTCGACAACAACAAACAGTTTGTAACTTACAGATTTTAGATCACTTAGCCCGTACAGGTATCTATTATGTTTTTCAATATAAAAATTCTTATTTTAATTTCTTAATCCATGTCTTATCAGTATTAAAGGGCATTCATTAGCAAGACATTTTATATATTTAGAAATATTTGTTTATTTATTATAACTTTTAGTTTTATAAAATAAACATTAATTTTGTATAATGCACATACTAAAAGACTAGTTAAATATGCCCTGAACTGCCTTTAAGGTATTTAAAATAAATTGAATTTACTAGAAGTATATGCTTCAATTGGTATAAGTTATTTTGGAGTGGTATAAGCTTAATCCAAAGGATTGGTGGAGCGATATAAAGTTTTGTTATGTTTATATGAGTGATAATGATTTATTTAATGGAAGAATCTGTGCTTGATTTTCACCTCATGCAAAATTCTCTTAGGTAAGTGATAATCACGTATCACGAGAGCAGAATTAGTCTCTAACCTAATGGGTCAAAAGACATTCTAATATCTGACTTATAACAAAAAAATAGTATCAAGTTCAAGTCCTAAATATGTAATTATGTTAAATATTTAGAAGAATAATTTTACTAATATAATGATTCTATCTATTCTACTAAATGTTATCTATTTTTTAAAAAAAGTTTAAATTAGTTAAAATTCATAACCTTATGACATTTTTAATTCTATTCCCCATCTGTGAGCAAAATAATCAGCTTACTTTGTAAAAAAATAAAATAGTAAAAAGGATAAATAATTAAATTTATTTTTGAAAGTAAGAATAGGTAATAAATTGACTCAGATGAAAATTTAAAATTTAGTTTTTGAATATGTAAAAAATGTAACAAATTAGCATTGCAAACAAATTAATGAAAAAAATTGGTGTCTATACATCACAACTTAATTTTCAAATTAATAAAAAAAATATAATTTATTATCAAATTAATCCTTTAACATTATACATTAATGACAAATATGTTTTACAAATTTAATAACATGATTAATTTATCATATTTTTTACATTTTTATATACTAAATTTACATTTTTGATTAAGGATTAATTTATTGCCATATGATACTTGGGGATGAATTTCACTATTTACTTAAAAAAATCATTGAATTGATGGCAATTATGTGCAAGTGTGTAGAACAGGAACTAAAAGAAGCCTATAAATAACGGTAGAATTAGAATTTAAATTGGAAGAAAGAAGTGTACTGTGTATGTATACATAAATAAATATTTATTTGATTTAATCCTGAAAAAGGGAATGGGCAAGAGCTGGAAACAGAACACATAAGCGAAGCAGAGACACAGCAATAGATACTAGATAAACACACACATGAGAGACGCACAACGCAAAGGACCATCGATTATTTTAACATAACATAGCCAAAGAGAGACGCAGGCAAGAAGCTGCAACAGTAGGGGAAGGAAGAGAGAATAGAAAACCCAGAATCTTCACAACTCCATTCTTTCGCCTTATTTTCTCCCTCTCCCCCATTTATTATTATTAGTATTATTATACTGAAAGAGAGATCTTATTCTTATCTCGTCATCCTACAATACAATCTAGTAACTCTCTCTTTCAATATCACCCCAGCCCCTTTTCATCGATACATGTTCTTATTATTATTATTATTATTATTAACCCAACAAGTTTTTATTCCTTTTCCTCGCTAGATTGGAATTAGGGTTTTCTTTCTCTGTCTCTCTCTCTGGCTATCTACCCAGCTTCTTTCCGTTACTGGATTTTCTAGGGTTTCATTGGATCGTACCCGCGGGGATTTCATGAAATGGGCTTGAGCTCTGATCTCTTCAGACCTTCCAATTGTGGGTTTCGAAACACCCTGCTTCTGCATTTCTACTTGGAGATTACTTTTTCTTAAGTTTCACATGAGCATGGAAGAGGATTGCCTATATTAATTCCTTACACACTGATCAGAGCCTATTCTACTCGCAGGCAGGGTCTTCCTTTTTTCACACAGAGGATCTGATTGCAGCTCTTTCCAAGACGGACCCTAATCCTAAGCATATACTTATTTGGGATTCTGCTCAACCATTTACCACCGTACTAGGAATTTTGTTAGTCAGCTTCAGTGGTCCATGTTCATTTGATTCCTTCATTTTCGATGATATTAGTTTCCGCCGATTGCATATTTGGTCAAGGCAAGTAAGTAATCCTTGGTGGTCACCATAATTTGTGTTTATAGTCAGTCAATAAGAAGCTTATGGAGGAATATTGAAGTTGGAAATGAATGCGGTGACATGGTGCATGGACAAGAGCATAGTTGCTGGTTGGTTCGGGTTCCCTTTCTGGAACAGTGCTACTGGAAACTAATTCAAATATTCTCAATTTTACAAGGAACATACACCGGACATATCTGGACTTTGTGCAATGTCGCGCTGCTTTCCATTTCCACCACCAGGATATACAAACAAGGGATATGAAAAGAAGGCTACAACAGAGGACGTGGAATTACTGACAAAGGTTAACGTACTTTCCTTATATTCGCAGTGTACATTTTGTTTCATTATCATGATTTGGGATGCAAAATTGAAATTTCTTGTCAGTTGTGTAGCTGTTAAATATAAGATACATCTTTGCAAATGGACCATCAAATTGTTTTTTAAGAATATACGTGCTATGTGGCTATCAATATAACTCATCCATGATGTGGTTTAATTATGTACATCCATTTGTTCTGAACCGTAGATAAATTGGATTTGCTTAGGGTCCATTTTAATTGATAAACTCGAAACATTTGAAACGGTCTTTTTGAATGTACCCTACTGGCAAAAGTAAAAAGACATTGTTCATTTAGGATTTGGGTGCAATAGAAGATGATTGGAGGCATACTTCCCCCCGTCCCCCCTATTTTGATAAGTTGTTATGTGCACCTCTTGGTTGATGGAAGTTGGTTATTTTTCCCTTGTGGACTAATACTTTGATAAATGAAACCTATATGTACCAATTCGTCTTGAAAAATAAGGAAAAATATGCCAATATTTTAAGAATAACAACCAAGGCTTAAATTAGTAAATATACAGGCATTAATATTAAAAAAAAAACTATATTGATCAAAGGCTGAATCATATTTATCAAAAGTGAGCTGTATTGGTGCTATAGTGGAGTAGCAAAGCAAAGTGGCCCTGACCTGCTATGGGATTCAAATAGCAGAGTGGTCTTCAATACAGCCATTGCAGTCGCAATAATGGCCAAAATATTGGCTTTTTACATGTTATAGCAGCACTAATATGATAAAAGCTTCAAAAACCCAATTTTAAACCTAAAACAATGTTTAGCTATTTCTTTTTGGTAAAATTGTAATTTATTCCTCATTTTGTAATGCATTTTTCTGGGTAAAATTATAAGTGAGATTTATTATTTATCATGCATTTCTTTCACTTTGTTTTTTGATTTTGAATATTTTTAGTGTAGTATAAACTATTTAGTTTGTATTATAATATTTATATTTTTAATTGTGGTCATCCTGCATCTCACTATGGTGTTTTTAGAGATGGCCTTTGCCATCCAGGATTGATAACTAAGGCCCCAACAGGTGAAAACCATTAAGACTAATATCGTTTACTAAATCCTTATCATTCTACTGCTTTTGTGGAAGTTTATTCTCTAAAGAGAATTTGATTTCTACTTTCATGCCAGGAGTACTGATCTATCATTTATTTTAAATCATCTATCTGGGCAAAAACAAAAAATATTAGTGCAACCCACTTTGTCTGTCATACGTTCTAAAATAATGCTTTTGTTTTGGATTTTTTGTTTTTGCCGATTTTGTGTTGCTGTGTGTTTGATGTGGAGTGGGGGAAGGGGTCAAAACACAATCTGTTATTAGAATAAACAATTACTTGTCAATTGTCATCAACTTATGAGTCCTTCAGATGGGAAAAATGATAGATGACAAGTTGTGGGGAAGTTGGACATATGTTATTGAGCTGAGATAGTGTGGAGAATTAAAGCATGTCTATTATTGGATGGTTTTGGCATACCATTTCTTTTTGTAAGATAAACATGTGGAATGTAGGATGAAACATGGTTTTGATGTAAAACAATGACTTTTGTATTTTATGGTGTGCCTTTTCATTTAGAACAAGTGTCGAGACCACAGGGTAAGATGTTATATGTGTGGATATTGGAAGTAAAATGATTGTCTGATTACACTTAGACTTTTATGTCTCCTGCTTTGAATTTTTTTCTTGTGCTTAATAATGATTTTTATTTTTGTTTTTTGTATCTCTTCTTTGGTTATAAAGGGCTAAATTAATGATTAGTTGCTGTGTATTTTGTATGTAGAAGAGTGAGCATTTAATGGTCTTGTTCTTTTCTTTTTTGGATCTTCTAGGACCGTGCTGTTATGGTTCTTCTGTGGATATTATTCCCTTTTGTATTTATTTTCAGGGTGGAATGGACATGTAAAGTCATTTTGATTATTAGTCTTAATATCAAATTTCACCATACAACTTGCAGGAAAAGCACAGAGAAAAAAAGCACAGAAAAGAGAAGAGGGACAAAGAGAAGAAGGAAAAGAGAGACAAAGAAGGAAGGGATGGAAAGCGTAAGGAAAAGAAGAACAAAAAAGAAAAACACAGAGAAAAAAAGAAAGATAAGGACAAGAACAGAGATAAAGATAAGAGGAAAACCAGCGCTGCAATTGAGAAAGAATTTCCAGGACAAGCTCAGGGTCCCAATTCAGGTAAACTACATCAAAAGGAAATCAAACCAAATGATAAGGTTGTTTTACTTGAGGATAAACTTACCAAACAGTTTGCCAGTAACAATGGAAAGAAGGTTAGAGAGAATAATCATTTGTTTGAGGAAAACAAGGATTCTAAATTCCTCCTGGAGTTGGAAAGGAGGATTAGGGATAATGATGGAGGAGCTGAGAATCAATTGGCTCAAAAGTTTACAATTGCAGGACACAAAAAGAATGAGGGAGCTGTTAGATTGGTTACTAAGGGTAGTGGCACCTGGCCTGATGGTAAGGAAAGGGTTCAGGATAAGGGCAATGATACTAGAATAGTTGATAGGATAGAAATCTGGGCTGAGTCCCAACCAGTTGGAAATACAACAGTCCAGAATAATGCTGGAAAATTTCATCCCAGGGTTGATGAAATGCCCAATTCTTTGGAAAATAATTTTTACAAACCTTTGGAAGCAACAGTTGAAGGGAAAGAGAGGGTTAAGGAAAAAAAAGAAAATAAACACGGAGATAAAAAGAAAAATAAAGAGAAGGGGAAAAAAGGACATGGGAAGGACAAAGACAGGAGTAAAGAAAAGAAAAAGGAGGAGAAAGCAAAGGATAATACTGAACATGAAAACAGAGAGCAGCAGAATAAATTAAAAGAAAGCAGCAAAGCTGGTCCATTAGGTTCAAATTCTTTCACACCAGTTTCCAGGCACATCTATGAAAATTCTGCTGTTGGGGAAAATCTCAAGAAACGGAAGGACATTGAATCAAATGGAATTATGCATGGTGAGTGTCATACATGATGGATCATCATTTTATTATTTGTGTTCAATGATCCCTTCTGGTTGTAATTAGATAAACTAGAACGTTTCTCATGTTAGATTTAAAATATTATTTCATCGACCTAATAGCTGATATCTACATCCTATGAGATTCTGTTAGATTTCTAATGTTGCTACATAATTATTTTCATATTTTAATGGTTAATGTATTTCTTCTATTATATTGTATTTTGTTTTGGCTGACATTCGTTTCTGAATTTTCTGACAGCAAATGACAGTTGGCCCAGTAAGTTGCCAAAGCCCTCTCCCTCTCCCTCCCATCTCCCTGAAAATGGGATGAGATTGGAACCCTGCCAAATTTCCCTTCAGAATACATCTGATAATAGGCTAGCAGTAGCCTCTAATATCAAGGTTGATAACAAAAAACGCAGGACAAATGGCATCATTGAAGTTCTACCATCCGCAGTTTCCTCAAAAACTCCCACTCCCACTGCTACCATGCCAGCTCCAGTCAGTAAAGCATCTGCAAAACCACCTCATCCAGATACCAAGTACATAAGTCAGGTATATTCCGTACCCAAAGCAGATGAGTGGTCTGATTTTGATGACCAAGAGTGGTTGTTTGGCAGCAGTCATTGGCAAGAAAGAAAACCTGTGGTGAAATCTTCAGAGGTTGGGGATACACTTCAGGTATGGGCAGAAGCCGTGCATATAGAGCCAGCAGATATTTTTGCTCTGCCATATGTCATTCCATACTGACTGATTGTTTAAGTGGCAAATGTTACTTCAAAAATATCTGATCTGCTCAAGGAACCCTCCGTTTGAGAGGAACGACATCATCTGGAGCCATGAATTGATTCTTATTTTCTGATGCATTCTTTTGTTAATTGCACGCTAGCAACAAATAATGCTTGCCTTGATTTTGAATTGGTTGGAGGGAAGCATCTGTCATAAGTGTTTACATGTTTGGTGCATTGCCGGAGGCTTGATTGGAGCAGTAGTTCTCACTTCACGCTACGACATAGTAATTCATTTACAAATTAGACTTCATAAAGAAAGGCAGCCGCAGGTTGTGGGGAAGAGACGTGCAAGCTCGTGCAACTTTTTTTTTTCTTCCAAAAATTAATTTTTGCCTAGATCTTTGCCTGGGCAGTTTGCTAGTTCTTTCTAATTGAGAATGAGCATGTAAGAGAAACTAGACCACAATTTTGTTGTCACATAGAAATCCTATGTACTAGAATATGTATGATAGAGAGGGGGGAAAGGTCTTGGTAGTCGGATTCATTTATTCGGTTTCCTGTAAATTTTCTTGGTTATTTCATCATTTTGCAAGTCCTTGCTTTCAATGGGAAGTGTTGAGTCAAAATCTATTACAATGGTTATTGACTTAGTATGTCATTTTTTATTTATTATGTTTAACTATTATTTTATTTTGATACATTTAAGTTTTAAAAGTTTTATTTTTATCTTTTATGTTTTTGAAAGTTTTATTTGGATATTTTTTTATATTCTCCATTAAAAATATCAGTAATTTATTAACTTTTAAATTTTGAAATTATTTAATATAATGACGATTAAAGATCTTATCATATTGTGGGCTGATAGATCAGCCTGTCATACCTAGTTCACATTGTTATTCTTATCGTAAATCATTGATTTGATGAATCCAAACCCTTTGTACCCTTCTTAATCCTAATCTCCTAACTCACTTCTAAAATAAACATCAAATTCTCTTAATTTTAATCTTGCTTCCACAAACTCTTTTACTCCTTGTGTAATGCTTTGCACAAACTGTGAACATAAGATGATACTGGTGAAACAATGACAAGTTTCGGTGTATTGTTGATTGTTGATTTTGCTTACTAAATCTTAATTTTTTTCTTCAAAATTTTAAATCCTTTTTTGGCAGTTTTGTATTGTCAATTTTTTTTAAATCCTTAAAATTGTTCAAAAATATCTCAAACGAGTAACATTTTATCAGGTGATTATTAATCAAACTACTAGTAATACAAATAACAAGTAGTGAGATTATTACCACCACATCATCGCTTAATATAATGATATTTGATGGTAATAAAGACAAAATAATAATAAACATAATTAAGAGGCAAAAATTGATCTAAAAAACGAGAAACCAAAAGTGAATTTTGTGAAAAAAAATAACACACTAAAAGTAATTTTATAAAAAAAAAAAAGAAATTAAAAACAATTTTTAAAAAGTATAAGTAAATACTATATCAAATTATTAATAATGAGATAACTTGCGTTATTGTTAGTTTGTTACATCATTATTTAATGATTATACTTCACAACAACAACATAAAAATTTGTGACATCGTTACTTTATGATTATAAATATTAAACTCAAAGTTATACATAAAACGTTTTTGAAATTGTAAACTATACCCATATGATCGAACTTATTTCCATTGGAGTGTCAGTGTCAGTAAATTTCGTTGGCATCAAAACGAGTGATCCATGTGTGATGTGAGTTTCTGTGGTGTCTATGGTGCATAAGAGACAAAACGAGAAAGCAAATAGGATGAGCCGGGCGTGTTCCACCATATCCTCCCTTTCCATTTGGATAATCTACCAAAATGTTCCACAAATATTTTTTAAATAAACCTTAAGCTCAATCAAATTTCAAACAACAAATTAACAAAAAGAACACGCAAAACGCAAAGGAGCTAAGGTCAGTGCCTGCCATTTTTACACATTATTATATTAATTTGGATTGGATGCTTGTAATTCTGAAACTCAAAATTGATATCGGATTTGGAGTACAATATTTTGTTTTGAAAATCATGGTTCTCGTTACTCCAATTTGTAAAATAACAAATGCATGTGTTGATTTTAAGCAGAGGAAGAGGATGATAGCGGGTTATGTTTGATTGATGTGTTACAGTGATCATCAATATGAGAATGTTGCCTGTTTGCTCAGCCACCCCAAGTTATTCCACATCTTCCCAGGTCAATTTCTTCAGTCTTCTAACAATGTTCTGTGTTTCTGCTTTCTTCAGCATACCCATCAATGATAAATCTTGTCTCGTTGAGTTCTTGAACTCAATTTAGGCATCTCTGAGATGGAAATACTTCAGTTTTATTTATCTATCACTGTTTGTTAGTTTTTGTTTACTTGAGGCAATTTGATCTTGTTCCTGCAGATTCCCTTGTTTGGGGGATTGCACCCAATTCGAAAGGATCTTGAGAGCAGATGTGTAGCTGAAGAAGTTGTGCATTTGGCTTCACAATATGGAGCTCATTCACTGAGAAATTCATTTGCAGTGCAAGCTACAAAGACAGTATTGGGTAGTTTTTCTTCAAGTGAACCAGGATACCTTACAAGCACATGGGGTTATTCACCAGTGATGAGAGATGGACATTATTCACTGAGTAATGGGGAAGTCAGACACATGGAAAGTTATCATTTATCTACGGTACCAGATGAACTTGCGAACGTTGCAGAACAGGCAACTGAAGGATCTAACACATTAGTGACACCAGCACAACCAGAAACACTATCGACTGCGGATATAATGCCAGAGAACTTTGCACCAAGTCCTAGTTCTATTAATGTGGACAATGAATCATTAGCCAGTACAAAAGCAAGTGTTGGAGACCTTGTTGCTGGAATCAATGAATCATTCAATGCCTCAATCAATAAGGGAGAAAATGCTTTACGAAGCTCACTTGATACAGCCACTTCTTTTGTAGATTCTATTGTTAAAACTGCTACTGAATCTGTAGATAATACTTTTAGCAAGGTATTTTCTTCTGTTGATCAAACAGGGGAATTAGCAAATAAGAAATTAACCAGCTTTTCAAGTGAGCTGACTGGAGTCACAACTAAATCACCTGCCGTGGCTATTGATGTATTGCGCCGCACAATTGTAGTTGTAGAGAGTTCTCTAACAAGTGGGGCTTCCTATGTTGTCTACTTATATGGCTCAGCCAAGGAGCTCCTTCCCGCAGGAATTAGGGATACAGTCAATGTATATGAAGATAAAGCAACAGAAATCTTGAGGCCTGTTGGGTCTGCAACTCAAAGGGTAACATTTTATGGAATAATAGAAGTTTCAATTAGATACTTTACTCAACTTTACCTGATTCTAAGTCTTAACTTCCCTTGAAATCTCATATTGGTTAATGTTTGTTTGAACTTGATTTGAATTATCTAATAAGTTGAGTCAAATCATCTTCTTCATGGGTGCCTTTTCATCAGCTTTGCTTAAGAAGTTCCTTGCTCTTATTGGTGGTTGAAATATTCTGAATCCATGCTCTCAATTTGCTGTTTTATTTCACAAACATTCTAAATTTGTTAGCTGTTTCTAGTCTATTTATGTATTGTGACAATTTATGCTCCATTGGTAGATATACATGGCTGTCTATTCATTGGAGAAGAATCTTGGCTTGGATCCAAATGACCCAATCATTCCATTTGTTGTTCTTGTAGGCTCTTCAGCCACATTATGGTATGTGCATTTCTCCTTCCTCAAAAGTAAATTTTTGTTATTAGTCTATTGAAGAATAAAATTTCCATCGCAAACACTCTCTGTAATAGATTGCATAGATATGCAGGGCCTTTTATTGGTTGTGGACATATGGAGGTTACTCAGGAGATTTGTCCCCTAAATCAGCTTTCAAGCTTTTGGCTGAGGACGCAAATGCTACACTTATTGATGTCCGCTCTGAGGCAAGTTATGATTAATTTTTCTGGCTTTTATTCATAGCAGGAAAACATTTGTATAATTTATGAAGGTAATGTCTGACTATCCCTGTGTTTTGATACCCATACTATTTTTGTTCAACACTTCTTCCAACCTCGAACTATGGTCTCCTCATATTTTGGAAGTTTTCCTATTTTTTTGCATTTGTTTGGCTAACTATTTTGATATATTGACCAATGGAGTTACTGCTCCTTTTTTTTCTGCAGGAAATGCGAGAAAAAGATGGAATTCCTGATCTCCGACGGGCTGCTAGGTTTCGTTATGCAAGTATAATTCCTCTTGAGGTTGGTTTAAAGCACAATAATGTTTAAAATATGTGACTGAGATAATTGTGGTACACCTTGACTTTGTTAAATGGAACAAAACCAGATTCTTGGTTGCTTGTTAGATGGATTAACAATTAATTTATAATCTGTCTACTGCTAATATAACATATGCAATTCTCAGGTTGATGGCTCCATACGCAAGTTGTTGAAGAGTGGTAGAGAGCTTGATGATTCCTTGATTGCTGCTATTATTCGAAATTTGAAGATTGTTAAGGTGTTTATCTTTGTATCTGGGAATAGGGTCCATTGTTCTGAATAAAATCACGGGAAAGTACATGGAATAACCCCAAAAATGTGTCCTCTTTTAAGATTTTCTTCTACATGACATTGTTTGCAAAACAGTATTTTATACATGCCCTTCAATTTCTCTCTCTTTTTTAATATTATAGTGTGAAAGTGTTGAACCTTAAAAGGGATATCAATAACTACTTACTAAAGTTATATGGTATTTATAAAATAAGTATTGTCTTTTGGCAGTTTCATCATTTTAATTTTTTCTAGGACATTAAATGGGGCTTTTAATGTGCTTGTGCCTAGATATGTTGCATCTTACAATAGGTAAAATTTCATGGTAAGAGATAGTCACATATTCAATGTGTTGAGTTTGTGTGCCTATAGTCCAATACTTGTTAAATGTGATCAGGAATTGGCATGAGAAATGATGTCTCAAAATCTTATTTTCTCTGGCCAATAGGACAGTTCCAGGGTTATAGTGTTGGATGCTGATGGTTCTCGTTCTAAAGGCATTGCAAGATCCTTGAGGAAAATTGGGGTCAAGGCAAGTCTTTCAATACCTGCTGAGATATTTGCTGCAAAACTACTGATATATTTCATAAAATTCTTTGCTGAGTTTAGCTTTGTACTACGAGATTTGGGCTCTAGGTAACAAAGAACAGTTTATGCTGCTTCCATATCTGATATAGAATCCTTGAAAATGACATTTGTATTCAAAGATTGGGGTTGAAGAGCTCTGTCATGGGGAAAAAGTAAGATAATAATAGTGAAAAATTCTGGTAAATGTACTCCTACTATTCCACATAACTCGACTCTCTGTTAGTTTCTGCTTGATTTCACCCTTAGTGGTATCTTTATCATTAATATCAAATATAACATGATAGTTCTGAATGAGAATGGATTGAACTCATACTGAGGTTAAAATATGATGATTTATGAGCTAGTTCATGATACTCAAGCAAAGGACACGAGTCTTTAATTGCTTGAAACTGTAAATGAAAAAAAAAAAATTTAAAAATGAATTTGATTGAATTCCAGATGCCCTAACTCATATATGTTCAAACTAACACTTAGTCCTTCATTGTCAACACAAATGCTGATTGTCAGATATGTCATAGACATAGAGACAGCTCCTTTTAATTCAAGTGTCTGTGCTTTAGGGGTGATTTGTATTGCCCAGGTTGATTAACAGATACATTCTGCACAATCCACTTAATCAGTAACTTTGAAATCAAATCCATATAATGGAGTATCATAAAATTAACAACCTGTATATGATATTACAGAATACATACTTGGTTGAAGGTGGCTTTCAGTCTTGGATGAAACAAGGTCTCCGCATCAAGGAACTCAAACCTGAGACAGCACTTTCCATCCTCAATGAGGTATTCGTCAAACTACTGTTGTTTATCTGTATCTTTACCAATTTTGTTAGCTTGAGTATCCAAAAATAATGGATGAAAACTCTATATAGGTTAGGTAATGGTGCTGCTACTTAGGTGCTTCAACCATGCCTATAAGTTCCTTGTTGTAAATTAACCTTTTGGCTAAAAGCCTAAAATCAAAGAATTGATTTCTACAGTAAGCCATTACCTAGCTACCTTCTTCTTCCAGTTTCATTGTCTGTCTTTTGAAAATTAATACAAAAGTTGCAACCATGTATGATTCTGCATTTCATTTTAGTAAACTTTAAAGTAGTCCCATTGCATTTATTTAGGAGTTTATAAAGAATGCAGTTGCTTTATAAATCTTCTTTTAGGACAAGAAGTGAAACTATAATTTTCTAATCCAGCAGTTGCTTATCTCTGACAATGTATTGAATAATTAAGATTTATGCCAGCCTTCTTTCTATTTATTCTTGTAAGACTTCCTGTGTGTGTGAGAAACTGAAATTTAAGAGAGGTTAGAAAACCAAGAAGAGAGAAAGTTAAAGAATGCATCTGTGATGATTTGATTGAATGACAAGCAGAGAAAAAAGAGAATACTCCTTCCAAGGTTTTTCCCTTTACAACTGAGCTAGTGCTGGTTTCTCCAATATTAAAAATTCAGAAGGAGTCCTCTTTTACCCCCTCCTACCATTCAAGCTAGCTACCTAACCAATTCTTTCACTACTCTTTATTACCTAACTAATTCTGTAACTACTCTAACTGCTTTTTGTTGATTTCTTTCTTTTTGTGTCCTGGGTCCCATCTGTTTCTGTGTTTATGCTTCTATTTTGAAGACATATAAAAGGTTAAAAGAGAAACTTTAGCTTGATTATATATGTTGGGTTTTCATTGATGCACATGCATTTCGGTACATATACAGGAAGCTGAAGCAATTCTGGAGGATGTTAGTCCTTCTCCTTGGCAACTTTTAGGTTATGGTACAGTAAGTGTCAAGTTACTTGAATGACATCTTCATGATTTTCCAATAGTTATTTGTCAATTTGGTTGGATTTCTCTATGTTAACTATTAAGTCAATTTAATAAGGTTCGTGTTGTTTCATAACATGATATGTGGAGGTAGAAAACAATATTCCAGTGGAGCAATTTGGGTTGAGAAAAGTAAAGGGGGGGGGGGGGGGGATTTGATAATGGTTTCTAGTTATTTGATTTATTCCAATGTTCTAACATTTTCAGAAATTTACTTATTTCTTCTTGAAAATATATGTAACTAAATATTCCTATGTAATAGACAATAATCTTAAATAAATATTTTGCCTACTCCTTGATATCATGAAGGAATATTTTCTTTCATATTTTTGTTTGATTTGGAAATAGTTACATGATTGCATTCAATTTTATTATATTCTAATAAATGTAACTACTTTTGACTCAGGTACTTATTGCAGGGCTGTATGCATTATTAGGTGCGTGCATTTTCTGTCATTAACAATCAATTTGTTAAGACCTAAGAGGATTTGAAACTTTAATTTTTGGGTCACATCCAAATTCTATGGCAGTAGCCAGAGGTTGTAGAATTTTAAATTATTTTATTTTCATTTTTATAGGTGCTGCATTTATATGCTTAGATTTTTGTGAAGCTGATTAGTGATTGGTCTACTTTTTCTCACACTATTATTAAGGGGTTATATAGTATATGCAAATTCATGTTGATTCTGTAGCTTAAACTGAAGCTCTAAATCCATCAAACATCATGCACGAGTGACTCAATGTCTATGATTCTTTTTAATGAAAACCTAAAGACTCCCATCACTTTATTGTTCACCATCCTCAAGTGGGATGAGGCTTTTTTAATTGTCCTGATCTGACAAAGCACAATCAATATTGTCTCAGAATGGGAGAAGACATTACAGTTAATTGGTGCATTTGGCCTCAGTTTGGTATGTTCATTTTCCTTTCAGCAAGTGCTTTTCAATCAAATTGTTTCTTTGAGAATTTTCAGTGAGAGTTTAGTTTATATATACACTTACGTTTGAAATACATGGGTGGCTCATAATATTTGTGTGCTGGGAAATTCTCATGTTCTGTCATGTTTTATAGTCTCTTGGTCAATAACATCAGAGATTTTCCATTTCCTTACCAATGGTTCACTGTATACCAGACAATCTATTTGCGGGTTTCTTCATATGAAAACTCAGAAGATCTAAAACAAGATGCGAGGTAAGTATACTTCATGATGAATATTTGGTCATATAATCATGAAAGTAGACAACCTTTTAGTAATTTAAATATTATCTTATGACCAAGGTATCTTAATATTCATGGAAGGTTTGTCACAGTCGTCTTTTTTATGTTTTGAACTTTTGCCTATATATTATGAATCATGTTAACTATTGCACAGACACAAAAGTCATGATTTTAGACATGTGAAAGGATCAGAAAATGTGTTCATATGCCCCCCTAGACAGACATACGTGAACATCTCGCATGTGACACACACACATATATAGGCACTATTCATTTTGGAATTCATGTAGCTAAACCAACTCTTTAGGCATGACGTTTCTTTTTGTTGTTGTTGTTCAGAATGACAAATATCTTTGCTTACTAATACCTAGAAATTTTTTATTGGAACATAGTATACATGGAAGAAATTTTTATTGTGCCCTGATAAATAAGATATTAAACGTGACTTGTGCATAAATATGAATAATACATTTTGAAACTTGTAACTAGGAGAGTTACAATCTGGCTGGTGTTTGTTCCAATTACCTTTAAACTGCTATATACTAGTGCTCAACTCAAGCATGTAAAAAAATTAGGGGAGAAGAGTTCGGTCTGATATTATTACATCTATAATATAATTCTCTCCCAGAAGAATGGAAAACTATTTTTTTTAGTAAATATTCAATCTTCTGTGTAGAAAGATATGTTCTAGATTAGGAAATACTCCCTCTGGTCTGAACTATAAGATAAAAAAAACATTGCACACTAACTAAGAAAGTTAGTTAACCACATCTAATTGCATCAACTTCAATAAAAATGTAATTTTTTTCCAACTTACCCTTCATTGGAACTTGGTATCAAAGACAAAAAGAGTCGTTGAAACTAGCACCTCAATTTAATGAAGGATATTTTAGAGATAACAACATTAAATAAAGTAAAGTTTGTTGGAATATTCTTATATTTAAGACCAAGAAAAATGTGTTTTTTTTTTCTTCTATATTGAGACCAGAGGGAGTAGCAGCTATTCCCTTAGTTGGAATTTTCTTATATTTGAGATTCTAACTTTTTTTCAAAAATGTGTATTTGAGACCAGTGGGAGTAGCAGCTAACAAAAATTACCAGCTTCTATATTCTTTCTTAGCATTTTTACTGTTTCATCTGTTGCGAAATTTGACCTTATTGTCTTATTTTTCCTTCAAAGGTTGTTGCTTTCTCCTGTTAGACTTGGAGCACAAGCATTTTCATGGGCTGCTGGAAAATTAGAATCAAATGGCTTAGGATTACCTACATCACCTTCATCATCAGATGTTCAGAACCGGGTATTGCAGGCTGCTGCCAAACATGAATCCCAACCATCTGATAGTGAAGGTAACCAAGATCCAGTTCCTGAACCGACAGTTCCTCTCAATCAGAATGTTTGAGATCATTCTAGATTGTCATGTGCTAACATGAGAATTAGAAGAGAGATTAATATGGTCACAACAAATTTAACTTCCATGATTGAAAGTTTGCAAGTTGAAATTATCCAAACTCTGTGCTGCCACGGACTCTGCCCTGCCTGAAGGCGTTTTGACAATATAGAAAGAAAAAAAAGAAGAATAAGAAGAAAGAAACATTTCATGAGGATGATTGTGTTTGATTTTGTTGCATGCATGCCACGCCAAAAGGTCTTGGTACAATTTCCACTTTCAAAATAATAAGAATGTATTTGCGTGATGCAATTTGTACAAAAAATTTGTGGTGGTTTAACTTATAGTATTGCAAACCAACCCTTCAATAAACTCATTGCTGTTTTGGTCTTCTATGATAGTAAGATCCGTTTGCCACTGGATCACCTTGCCAACACCGGATCACCGCAGTGGAAAAATAAGGGACAAACAACAAATTTTTGTTTATGGAAAACGAGTTTTTGTAGATACTTTCCAAAAGACATTGCTATTGAATTTACTAGATATAAAATGTCCGTGTGAAGATGGGGGGAAATATATACATAGACATTCGGTCAAACTTGAAACTTGGTGGCAATTAGTTATAAGATATGGTCTATTTTGGGACCTATGGATTCCCTTAATGATGATAAAAATAATATTTTTTGATAATTAAAAGAGAAGTTTTTTCATTTTCGAAAATCATATTTTTTGATAATTAATAAAATTTGTATGATTGATCATTAAAATTTTTTAGATAAATTTCTTAAGAATAAAAAATTTATGCATATTTTTATCGATTATTTTAATTATTTATTATATTATATAATTTAATAAAAAATAATAATGTTTTTACCGTATTATCAACATTAATAGTAACAATACTTTTAATTTAAGTTAATTAAAGTAGGTGGTAGATGAATTTAATGATAGATACAAAGAAGTTGGAAAAAAAAAAGAAGAGAAATAACACAAAAGAAAATAAAAATAAAAAAAAAAAAAGGGTAAAAGAATGAGGAAAAAAATGAAGAAGAAAGGAACTAAAAAGAAATAATATGGAATATAAAGATAATAATGAATTTAATGTTTCACTGAACTTATGCATTTTCTCCATTTCGTTCTAAGAAACACCTCTAAGTGTTTAAGGAATGTGTGAAATGATTTATGTATGCAATAGACAATGAACCAATGCAATAGAGATAATTAAGTGGAGATAATTGCCATGGATAAAATAAATTTTTCTATAACATTATTTAGAGTGTGCTGGACAAGTTTCTAAAAAATTATTTTGTTAATTTATAAATTTATTTGATTAAAATAAAAATATTTAATAAATATCTCTATCTTATTAAATTATAGACTTGATAGTGTTTGAGCTAGGAATTTATAGGTTCACGTCGAGTCAAATTACTAATTTTTTTAGACTATTATTTTTAGAGTCTGATTTGACTTGGTGGAACATCATGCTAATCCATTAGACTAAGCCAGTTTTGATAATTCTAATTATGATTTTTTTTATCATAATAATTTATGAGTAATTTGAATTCAATAAATTAATAACAAGAAAAAAAATAATGTACACTCTTTGTAAGTATAGCATTTTTGAAATATTATTTTACCTCTTTTGCATGCTTATAATAATAATTAAAACAATAAATATATCAATGATGATAAATTAAAAGATTTTTTATGAAAGAAATTAAAAGAATTAAAGTCAATAAAAATATTTTTTCAGTAAAATAAAACTATATTAACGTGGGTATAAAGGATACCCTAGCCACATACAAAAAAAGTAGCCAAAACACCCTTACAACAGAATATTATTCCTCCAATGGTTACAAGAAATTTAAAATGCACTATGCATGTAAATATTTAGTAACCATTAACTGCCCCGCCTCAGTAATGAGCTCTTTAAAACCATACCACCCTCAGTAATAAAATTAAAGTTGATAAAATTTGTTTTACGTGGTGTTTTTAAAATTTGGTCAAATAATAAAAATCAAAGTCGCGTGATGAGGGTGGAGACTGGAATTAAATAAATAGATGGTTGTGTTTGGCATTTGTTTCTGAGACGCATACGCATAGGTAACGAATTTACCGTTACCTATTGCGTCGAGTCTCAATTCCCCTCTCTCTTTGGAGAGAACGGCCCAACAAACATCATCATAATCTCAATCTACATCGCATTATCATCATCATCACTACTTCAAAGGCTGCCAACGACGAAAAGGTAATCATTCCCTTCTCTTTGTTTTAATTATCTCTTGGCCATTTAATTAATTCTAATCTTTATGAAAAAGTAGTCGTTTATATGAAAAAAGAATTATTACCCGGTCCCTTTTAAGATACCACATATGAATTCGCAGATGGCGGTTAAGGTGGGGATCTTCGATTGAGTCGAAAGCGGTTCCGATTCCCGACTTGCTTCCGCTAGTTGGACAATCAGCTGCGGTATCTTCTTCTCTTTAAGATTCCCGATATAAACCGGGAGCCGATCCAGGCTCATGCATACATGCATCAAATTAATTAAGGTCAAGGCATTTTGGATCGGACATCTTGGCCCTGCAAGCTTGATGCAACACAACAAATATATATATCATGGGGAAAACACACGACAACGTAGTTGGGCTTATATTGGCTGTCTCTTCCACTGTTTTCATCGGTTCTAGCTTTATAATTAAAAAAATGGGTCTTAAAAAAGCTGCCAACAACGGCAACAGAGCAGGTTCAACCCCTCTCATATATATCATCAGGGTTATTCACATATTAAACTTTCTTATTTTAACATATATAACAATTTTTCTTTGATTTGATCAGCCACGGGAGGGCATTCGTATCTGTATGAGCCGTGGTGGTGGGCTGGAATGATTTCAAGTGAGTGATTTTCAATTTTCTAATTCTAATTTATATTAACGCAGTGGTTTCTGCATCAATCAACGTATGCTATATATATATATATATATATATATATATATATATATCTTTTCTTTTTCTCTAGGCCTTAATTTTCGTAGTGCAGAATAATTCACACATACAGCTCATAGAATTTTGTGACGTAAACGTTCGGATCCTTGTCTCTATTTCCACTGATATTGAGAAAACTTCTTCAAGACATATATATTACCTAAAATCACATCATGCATTTTGTAGTGATCGTCGGGGAAATAGCCAACTTTGCAGCTTATGCGTTTGCTCCTGCAATCCTTGTAACTCCTTTGGGAGCTTTAAGCGTCATTTTCAGGTAAGCAACACATACATATATACACACATATGTATGTATAGCTTTGTTCGTTCACAACACAAACATATGTGCATGCAATTAAGTTAAGAAAGAGAAACAGTTACAGGGTGGATGATATATATATATATATATATATATATATATATATATATATATATATGATGCAGTTCAGTGCTAGCTCACTTCATATTAAAAGAGAAATTGCACATTTTTGGCGTGCTTGGGTGTGCTCTGTGTGTGGTGGGATCTACGTCTATTGTTTTGCATGCACCGCAAGAGAAAGACATTCATTCTGTCAAGGAAGTGTGGGAACTTGCTACAGAACCAGGTGATAAGCCTTCATTAGTTGCATGCATGACATTCATATCTGGTTAATTAATTAATGACCCTATGCTTAATTGATTTCTTTTAAATTTTCCTATGATCGAATTCGAACAGGTTTTATTGTCTACATTTGCGCTGTAGTGATATTAGTTTGCGTCCTTATTTTCCGTTTTGTGCGAAGCCATGGGCAGAGTCATATGATGGTGTATATCGGAATATGTTCTCTCACCGGCTCCATTACGGTATTAATCTAATGTTCAATGCTAAACTATACGTACGTACGCATATATCATAAACTTAATTAATGCTGATCCTAGCTAGTTTATTATAATATAGGTTATGGGTGTCAAAGCAGTAGGAATCGCCTCGAAGCTTACATTTGAAGGGATGAATCAATTTGTTTACTTTGAAACCTGGATATTTACAGTGGTTGTGATAGGATGTTGCCTTTTGCAGATTAACTACTTGAACAAGGTATGCTTTTATCTGTGACATTATATATGTCTAAAATTAAATTAATGCTTCAACTGTGGGCTGCCATCACGACAGAGTAATTGTTTCGTTTCAATTTTTACTATAATGATCGGAATACTAGCTAGTGTGAAAAAGTCAAATATTTCTCATAATGGGATATCTATCTATCTATCTATCTATATATATATATATATATATATATATATATATATATATATATATAGTTTAATATCAGTTAGCATCTCCTCAACAGACACCTTATTTCTCATAATGTTATATGAATAGACTACCATTAATCCTTAGGAGATTTAGGTGTTATTATTTGTCCTAAAAGTTTTTACCATGTCATTAATTTTTTGAGTTTTCCTATGATGAGCTAACCGCTTTTATATGCATTTCGTGATCTAGTAGGTACCATTTGGAAAGTTTACAAACTACGTATATAAGACACTAGAACGATTTAGTACTGAATCTATTGTCCTGTGAGCCTACAAATTAAACACGTTATTCTAAAGGATGAACAAAGCTTAGCTTAGACTGAAATCTGGAGAATGGCTTCATGCACTTTTATGCTATTAGTTTCCAGCGCACTTACAATTGAACCTTAATTACTTCGTACTTTAAAATGAATGTGATAATTATGTTACCAAAGTTGATTTGGAAAACGTGTTTGCAGGCTTTGGACACCTTTAGCACTGCTGTGGTGTCACCAGTTTACTACGTGATGTTCACATCATTTACAATCGTGGCCAGCATTATCATGTTTAAGGTGACTAGCTTGTTAATTACGACCTTCCATCATGCAATAGTTAATAATGACTTGATGGTGGATGCATATATATATATATATATGCAGGAGTGGGCGAAGCAGGATGCAACGCAGATTGCTACTGAGTTGTGTGGTTTTGTGACAATATTATCGGGCTCCTTCCTCCTTCACAGAACTAAGGATATGGGAAATAAACCCTCCGACGCCTCCGATCCACACTTTCCTGCAGATAATAATAATAATACTAAGACACCTCAAAGCAACCAAATTTGAATCTATATAGCTTCTCTCCACAAACATTGATTTGTTTCTAACCAAGCATGTAGTTTCACACATTTTTTATAAAAAAGAAAAAAAAAATCAAAGCGAGAAATGCGATGGAAATATGGAAGATTAAAGGAAGTATGTCTATACGTGACAAGTGACAACCTTTATTTAGGACATAACCTGATCGATCGTTATTCTTTTTATAAATTAGATTAGAAGACTTTCTCTTTTGATTTACCCCCAATTCTCCTGTTTTTTTTAACAAGCGGATCGTGTGACTAACCATAAAAACATATTAAGAGCTGACATGTGGTTTTGCCCAATAAGGCAATAACTACGTCCTCCACCATGCCCCTGCATAATTTAAGTAATTTTTTAAAAAAATTATGCATACACACACAAATCACAGTTGCAAATCATGTAAATCGACGGATGATATGTCTCCGCCATTTTGTACTGTAGTTGATAGAAGATACCCAATAAATGAAGCAAACGTTACTCTTTTTTTTTATTAGCCTAATTATAACCATTTATTATGTAGTCGTTATTGTAGTAGGGGGCGATGAAAGGGAGAAGGTCAGAAAAGGAATGAAATCGAAGTCTTCTTTAATGTTTAAGTTAATTAACCTGCTAATCTTTTAGTCGTTAATCTCCATTTGGAGTCTAAAATTGTTATCCAAGAAACATGTGTTTTTTTTATTGAAATCCGAACCATTATGCCACAGGTGAAATTCACACACATGGTCAGTTGCCAACTTGACCACACATGGATGTTAGAACTTAGAACTATTAATTTAAAATATTGGTTAATCCGCGTCATTATCTCACATATACTGTATTTATATTTCTTGATTTCATTTATTTATGAAAAGATTAACATCTTCATTACTTTCCGTAAAAAAAAATGTCATTCACATCCTAAAGATCAACTAGTATCAGCACCAGATGGCTCTCTTTGCCTTTGCCTTTTTTGCCACAATAAAATATGCGTTACAGTCCATAAAAAGTGCTATTACACATCTATGAGGGCGAACGGGCCATAAGGATCAAAATTAAAATTTATGTTAGATAATTATTTTAAATTTTAAAGGGATAAAAAAAGTGTGGGGATTAAAATTAAAACTGACTGATTTATAATTATTATCATTGCTCCGCCGGCCATGCCCCTTGTTTGATATGCATGGTGAAAAGTCAATGATTAAGAAGCGATACATGCAGTTGACTAGGGTTAAAGCCAGAAAAAATGAGAGCCACCAGACGCGTGCTCAGCGAATATGGTAACATGTCAATGGGGTGTGTTATTCGGTTTTGGACCTTGACTCACTGTTGAGAGTCGTGAGACCCTTCTGCTCCACACACTTTAGTTTTGTTTAATCACCTATATATGCTTATGCTCATCATATAGATTTATTTATTGTATTTCAAAGCAACAACAACAGAGACACTTTCAATGAGTAATAATATTTTATTTTTATATTTAATTAAAATATGATTACTTGAAGAGACTATTAGAAGAAAATACTTACCATCTAAAATAGAAAAATAAACACATTTTTAAATTAAAATATCTTTAGATAAATTTATTCACAAACACTTCCAAGATAATAAAATAAAAAAATATAATAATTTAGTCATAAACTATAAGATTAACTAATAGATAAATTAATTTGTAAAAATTCTCTTATATTAACCTCTCTAAATTTATATTATGTGTTAGCAAACACGTGAACTTCCTTTTATTTATTTATTTATTTATTTATTGTTTTTAAGTTAAAAACCTTCTTTTTTTAATTCAATGAAGTTTCTTTTATTCTTTCTTTTTTTAAAGAAGTTGAAAACTTACTTATTTTAGTAAAAAAATTGCTTTTTTTTGCTAGTGACAAATTCATTTAGCTGGATTACTTGCAGGCTATCCCATTCCATTTATTTATCTTAGCTTTGCTTAAATTTCATTAATAATTATGACCTTTGGGCACTCTAATTGATGTCATTCAGAAATTGGTTGGAAAAAAAAGAAGTAATTCCTAGTAAGTTTCGTATCAACTTTTTAAATGTCACAAAAAGTAATTTTTTTTTAGTTTTCCTTTAGTTGATAAACCAAACAACAGTTGAGGACATCAAATCACATTGAGGGAGGGAGACAATCAATTCTACATGAAAGAGCGGTTTTTTTTCTACTCTTTTGTTAGGTAAAATTGTAGGCGTTATACCTAGAAACATTTTCAACTCAGTTTTAAAAATCTTACCCAAACAAGTCAAAATTTTCATAATCAATTTAACTAAAACAAATGGTTGTCATACTTTGTCACTTTAAAGACATTAACTTCTCCTGGCTTTTTACGATCTAGATGAATTCTGTTAAGTATGCCTTGAATTACCATTGCTATTTTCAGCACATGGATAAAACCAATTTATTATGGATGATTTACAAACAAGTGTCCTCTCTCTGTCATCAATAATTTCTGAGCATGCATTTGATTTTATAAGAATGGAAGCCAAACAAGAGAGAAAAACATTAGGATTCAAATCCTTCAGAGACTGTATTTGTGAGATCAAGAATTCATAGACAATTTTTCTTTATAGTTTTTTATTCTTTTCTCATTTATAGAGATTCTTCTTTAGCGTAAATTTTCAACGTCGTCGTCAAATACGATTTGTCACAACACAGTACAATATCTAATATATTAGCTATTTCAGACCGACCATTCAAACGTCACATATGCCTATTTGGCATGACTTTCATGTCTACATTGCAGAGAATCATCTTTACAAGACATTAATAACATTTGTTCCATCCAGTAGAAAACAAGTTTCAGCACATGAAGCAATATTTCAACCACAAATTAAGGTTCTAGAGGTATATCTACAATTAGCATCTTAAATACGATAATATCCTTAACCTGAATTATCACCGACCCGAAGACTAAGCGGCAATTGTTCCATAAGTAATTTTTCAACTGCATCGACGAAGCTTGATATATTCTGCCGAATATGGGTATCTAAAGAATTGGCCAACTTCTAAAAAATCAATAGCCCAAAAGAAGAAAGTCAGCATGGAATCTTCCAATCATATATACTGTCAAATCAGGTCATGATCAGAATAACATTTCAATGCAAAATAAAGACATGGGATGAGGAGAAAATATCTTGGGTGCCAAACCGCTGTAATTCAAATAACGCAAGTGATTAAGTGCATCGTTGGAAAATTTTAAAAAGACACTACCAAACAATGACCTGTCAAAATTCTATCAGGTAGGTGCGTGTATGTGAAAGACCACTCATTAAGTGTTTCAAAACACGTTCCCTAACATCAACATTAAATCAGAATTCATTTAGCTTATAATTTCAGAATGTAATACTAAAAATACAACTTAAATACAAGAATTTAAAGACCTAGGAGTCTAATGTTCCAAATTGTTAGGTCCAAAGTACAGACTGCGAAGTTGACACTGGTTTAAGGATTCAAGTACCATTTTGTAAACTCCTGGGAGCAAACTGATTCTAGTTGGTAGCTGTCTTATCATATTTTTGAAACATTGTTGACATACAAAAATTTGGACTTTATAATGTTCGAAAACAGGATCTCATTAAATTGCAGTTATCCCCAAATGTTCTGGACATCATTAAAGGCCTCACTTGCCGTTGGGCCAACCTTGAGGAGACAGTCACCCATTTGGGGTCTTCTTTTATTAATAATTGAAACATCAATGCCTCAATGGTGTTAGATAATAGGCCCAAAGGCCTTTTATGTTATTTCTTAGTTGGTAGCTGTCTTATTATATAGACACTTTAGGAGAAAAATTACAGCATTTAGACTAACATTGGCTACGCCAGTGAATTAATTTTGTAGTTATTGTCAAAAGAAATGAAGAATACATGTAGGACTAAGCTACTCTGGAATTTCAATAGGTTCAGCAAACAATTAAGTATGAACATTTTGAGCTTAAAACCCTGATACCACATTGAGAATGCTTGTACATATCCATAAACCACAAGGAAGAATGATCACAGAAAATTATAGGTTATAGCTAATACAGATTGAAATTCTCTCACCTCAACTTTGCAATGAAAACTTAGAGAAGTTCTCTTCAAATCATCTGATCCCTTTATACATATCAGCTTCAATGGAGAACCAAATATAGGCCAACCATGTGACAACTTTATGTACGCATCAATTCCTCCAGCCATATGAGCCACAATAGTCTTATCTTTGTCCAAGTATTCAAGTGAATATCTGAATTGAGACATAAAAATTTAAAAAGAACACTAAATGATAATTCAAATTTAAGAACATCAAAGCCAAACAGTCTCACCTTGATTTATTAGCATCCTTTACTACAAGATGCCTAAGTGTGCTTAGTATAATTCTATCTTGCACTTTCTGTATAAACCACTGCAACGAGGACTTGCTGCATGGTAAATGAATGTCAAGGCATGAGTTGTGGCCAGAAGGAATCTTGGACCCATGGTTAAGAAAAAAAATGAGGACATGACAAACCTGACAAATTTTGCAGTATCAACAATGTCGTTCACATATATATCATTTGGAAAAACCTAAATAATAATACCAAAAACAAAATAATAAACCATCTAAAGATAACAAGGATTGTAAAACTGCTAAATTAAATTAACAAAGTTTTTTATATGCTGTTCTTAAGGCATAAAGAAACGGTGGCATATCAAATGTCCAACAATACAAACTTAAGTTAAAGGAGATTAGGAAAGAAAAAAGCAAATGTGTTGCTGTGTTATGTCAGGATCACATTCAAATATAAAGCAGTACTAATGAATGGAAAATTAGAAATAGATTCCTCATAAGCAAGTCAAATTAAGATAATGATCTATTTTGATACCTGAACATTCTTTAACCTCATAGTCCCCTCAAAAACTTCAATTAATAACTCATGATTCAGTTCAGCTGCATCAACGGTAGCTTCAATTCTGGGTAGGTAGGAAATGCCCTCAAATGTTGGCATATAAGTCTGCAACGACAACCTAATGCAATTCTCATCGAATGCAAGCACTTTTAGCCCCATGAATGCATCATCAATCTGCTCTACAACTTCAAACCTGAACAAGGCAACAAGATGAGTAAGCCGTAAAACAGAAGTACAGATAAATATTTGAAGTGCAAGTGAAAGTAGCTTAACTTACCATTTGGCTGTAAACTGAAGATTCTGGAGAGACTTGAGAACCAACTTCATTTCATCAATCTTATTATCAAGTTCGAATTGCTGAAACATAAGAAGGAAAAAGTATACTCTTCATTCTTTATAAACAAACTATCCTAAAGAACCACCGAAATGATTAGCTGGCTATAAACAAACCAGAAAAAGAATAATTAGTCTTTGAAACTAATTCAATTGAATGCCCAACTTCCCAAGAAGAAAATAAATAGCAAGTAGCATGGCTTGTGAACAACACCTCTAAATTCTTGTCTAGATTTGCAACGGTCAAATTTAGACAATCATCTGCCAGCATAGGGGAATCAATGCCTTCAGCTTTGTTCTGCTGATACTGTAATTATTAAAAGCTAATGTCAAAATATGACGATAACTAGAAGAGAAAGAAGCGTTTATTTTACAAGAGAATCAAGCAGCAACCTTAGATGTGACATTATAATCTAAAGAACAATCGATTTCTTCAAGTTTGGCCTCCAAGAGAATACAATCTGCAGAAAGGAGAAAAACAAGTAAATAGCTGAATGATCGATGGTGAGTGAGACAGAGAAAGAGACAGACCATCGTTGTGAGTTTTGGAAAGAAGGTGAATCTGATTTGCTACTTGGGCGGTTTCAAGGTGGAGGTTGTTAAGCTCCTCTTTCAAATGGTGTAGGTAAGCATCTGTAGTGTAGAGTAGAGGAGCAACAAAAGTTGAGATTCAATATCGACACAGCACAAGATGAGAATTGACAAGAGAAAAAGAAAAGGGAGTAACCTTGAATTTCCATAGAATGGAAGTCGGAATCAATCTGATGCAGTGTGGTCTGTATTGAATTGAGAGAGTGAGAAGAGAAATAGCAGTAAATAACCTAATCTTAATCTAACCTAACCTGAAAATGAAGAAGAGCAGAGTCAGTGTCCAATTCGTCGTCATTAGCATAGCAAAGCTTCTGAATCTCTGCAATTCGACTGAAACACACAACAACAATCAATCAACTAACGGGAACAACGTGAGAAAGAGAGAAATCAGAAAGCGAATTAATAAAATGCCATACCTGCGGAGCTCGCCAGATTCTACCATCTTCTTCCCACACTGGAATGACACCAAATTTCAAATATTTATGTTGCCCCCAAATCCCAATGTCACGTGTAAAAATTAGTTTTCTCACTTTATTTTTTAAGGTATTCAAAGTATAATAAACCATAATTATTTCGAGATTTGTTTATATTCAAACATGTCTTGTTTTATTTTTAAGAAGATAAAATATATAAATACAAATTAATATTTGTTTTATTTTTAAGATTCTACCGTCTCTCTCTAATATACAATTAATATTTTGTTATATGTTTATTTATTATATATGAATTTTGGTTGGATTCAAAACTCTAAATTCATTATCCAATTAAATTTTAATTGGATTTATTAAAATAAAATCAATTCAGCTCACAAGAATCTAATTGGATTGAATTGAATTGGAGAAATTCTCATATTATGTGTGATCCGCTTACATTTCTAAAATAAATTATATTTGTAGTAGTTTAATCCGAAATTAGATATATATAAGTGACTAATTATGAAAGGATATATTTCTTTTAAAAAAATAGTAAATTTTAAGGATCAATTGAAACAAAATTAAAGTTAATGATATGTATTTGAAAATAGAAAAAAATTAAGAATTAATTAGATCAATTATACGTGCAAAAGTGGTCAAGTTTAGGGAGTTAAGTACTTTATTCCCTTATTTTTATTCATATTTTCAATATCACTTTTTAAACCTCGTTTTTTTCATCTTATATTTGTCTTTCTTCATTTTTAATTTATCTCACAGTTTTAGAAAAAGTTGTTAATTATGCATGGTTAAATAAAGGGTGAGAATTGTGAAATATTTATATAGTGTTCTTTATTAAGGAAATTATTTACTTTTCCATAATATAATATGAAAAAAGGAAATAGAAAATATTGGGCCATAAACAATTCAAAATATAGCTAATGAGAAGTAAAATGCCTAACTTCTTACACGAGAGAAAGGAAAAAATTACGACCTCTATCATGCTTTCAAAGATTATGCTTTGGGAACCCTCTTTCCTATGGTTAGCTGATTTTTTTCTTTTCTGTCCGTTTTGTCTTTTTTCTTTTCGCATTGATATAAAAAAAATGAAGCTCAAAATCTGTTTCATGCTTTTGACAGGCGTAGTTTCGCAGTAACATACTTTCCAAAATGGCACATCCAGGGAGGAAGTTATCCAGTGGAACTTAATTTCGAAAGAATATAATAAAACGACATCTTCAATTATTTTCCTTCTTTAAAATACGTATTAGGAGTCAATGTTTAGGACTTCTATATTTGTGCTGGTACAAACTTTGCTTGCTCATGAAAACTAAACTTTTTCTCTCAATTTCCCCCATTTTCAATTTCATTCCTTTGATTTTGCTCTAACAGCCTTAGAATGAAAAATGAGAGAATAGACTAATCAAGAGAGTGGGATGCAGCCATAAACATCGAAAACCAAGCAGAAAATCAACAGCCAACAAGAGCAAATGGCACGTCTTAAAGCTTCAACAATTTATTGTTCTTTGGAGGGTGCACGGAGGTGAATAACTGAATGTGAATAGAGGCGAATTCCTCCAAGATCATAGTAATGTGGGCTTATCATTAAAAAAAATGACAAAACCAGAGCATTCAAAAATACCCGATGCTGCTCTAAACCTACATTTACAGTTACAGAGTAATTTACAATTACAAAATTAAACACTATGTTAGAGACAAAAACATAATGCAAAATAATCAGCGGTGAAAACCATTAGACTGACTGTACACGTAACTTATTTGCTACATGGAGCAAATGACTAATGTTTGTAGATGGATAACTTTGCAGCAACTTGAGGTTAGAAGTGAAATCACCCGCTAGAAGGCGCCTACGAACCAGAATTAGCATTGCACAGCATATTCTGAGAAGTGTCTCCTACACAGTATTGCATGAGTTAATTTTCCTGCTTTTTCTATTTTTCACTGAGCGGAACAATTACTAGATATTTTGAGGAAAAGAAAATAAACACATAATCCCATGCTCTATGACCTCCTGATAAACCATTATCAGTTCTATGCACAATTTGACAACGAAAAGGAAATTATTGCTGCAAGGCTACATTCAAGGAAAGCACATGACTTGTTAGTTGTAACATACACTCCAGCACACAAAAAGGAGAAACTTCGATTTTGTTCTAATCATCTTTCCTTTACAATAGGATCCTATAAAATGCACAGGTTAAACTTGCAAGTGGGGGGCAAATAGAGCATGTTATGAAGTATAGTAAGGAGAGAACTATTATTACTGATGTCTTGTAGGTTTTTAATAAGGAATTCAGTTTGGTTTGCCAATACAAATTTGCAAAACATATTGGTGAAACTATTCAATTAGTCCCTATAGTTGTTCTCATTGTTAGTCCCTATGCAAAGAACAGTGAAGTTCAAGTTACTATACAATTTTTTGTGTCGGTTTATCATCTTCAGAAAGTTTAATGTGACAGTTTTATTTAGTCAAAAAGTTTTCTCTAGTATTCTCAACAGGGACCATAACTTAACTTGTATACATGTGTAGGGACTCAAACTTAACAGTTTTCTCCTTAAGGGACTAAAACTTAAAACAAAGATAATTATAAGGACCAGATGAATAGCTTAACCAAACATATTCATATAAAATGGCTACTTTAATTTTTAACTTAATTTTGAAACTGTTACGAACCAAATTTTGAAATGGCAAAGAAAAGAAAGAATTTGGAAGAATTTTATTGAATAGAATGAGAAGAACAAAAAATGGGAGAAAACTCTCTTCCAAGGGTTTCCCCTTCCAAAGGTTGGTAATTGCAGTTTCTTGGACCATAATCGGTCACCATTAGATCCCGTACTGGTGTCCTCACTTCCATCACCGGGATTGTTGTCTTCCGAATCTTCCAAGTCCAATCTGGATTTATTTTCCCTGAGGGATGCACAGAAATCTTCTACTCCTTCGAATCTGAGTGCAATCTTTGCCAACGCATCACTAACCTCCTTCCTGAAAGATGCGAACGACTCGCTGGATTCTTTCTTAAAAGATTCAAAAGATTTCTCCAACGTCACCAATCTTGCGTCATCGGAAGCCATGTTCTCCGATTGCAGAGATCCGACATGTCGAACCAATTGTTACGGCCGTTTTCCGCAAGATTCACCACAACCCACTAATAACAAGTGAGCAATCACTCAAACGAATACTGAATAGTACTTTTATTGATTACTGTCCAGAAGAACAGAGTGTGCAATAACAAGAGGCATACCTCTTCACAAGGGGATTTTGCCTTTTACAAATATTATGCTGACCCCCCTCCCAAACCATAGCTCCTCGACTATTTATACACCCTGGACTCTTACCCACCACTAACTACTAACAGAAATACCAACCACTTTCTAACAACAGCCTTACCCCCTACTTGGCTTCTGCCTGTGAGAATACACCTGCCATATAGGTGGGTGGGTTTTATTGGTAACAGAAACAATTTAAACTTAGTTTTCAAAAGTTTTTAAAACAAAAAAAAGAGTTTGATTTTCAGTTTTTCATACCTTTTCCAACACCATATCTTGGGGGCAGCAGCAAGAATCTCAGATCCTTCCACTGGACATAATAGCTGGCAAAGGCCTATCAAAGCCATTTGGCATAGGCTACCAAAACTCAACGAAAGCATATGTGTTATGATGCTGGCCATAAGATGGCTATCATCATCATGGGACGCCGGGTCCAGTGTATAAAATGGATGATGCATGATGGGTATCAAAACACACTGTTGCTGTCATGAATATACAGGACATGCAGAATCAAAAGGAACTCAGATGGATTTGAGCATGAAGATATGCATTTTTTGGCATAAAGACACACAACATGCAGAAGCACTTGAAGGCCTGCTGCAGCTTGATACGGACATTCCCACCCACCACTGTAATTGCATGCAATACTCAGTGGCTTGAGGAAGCATAGTTTATCAAATCCCGGATAGCGGAAGGTAGTGGCCAACCCCAAAACGCTATGGCCAAAATGGTGGAAAGAAGGATGGCTGGCAAATTTAATAATTTTTGTATACATATAATAATATTATTATGCACATAATTACATATATAAAGCTACAAAAATACTCAAATTTCATGACATATTCATAATCATCAATAAAAATCGTAAGTCTTATTACTGTATTAAGCAAAACATGAGGAGTAACTGAATAGTTGAGGAATGATGAAATAGAAAAAGCTTTTGTTTTGAGGGAGAGAATGGATTAATAAGTGCAGCGATTCACGTGGTTTAAGTTAAAAATTTGAAAACTGAAAAGTGAAAACCACAACAAACTGAAACTTAAACTAATAAAAAACTGAAAACTAGTTTTAGGTTTTAAAAACTTCGAAACTTAAAACTGACAACAAACAGAACAAAACCTTTGTTATCCCTTTTTGTTAGCAGTCTTTGGTGGATGGAGTTTCCTAGGAGGGTTTTGGGGTAATTCTGGTGCTTCCTTTCACTGTTTCATCTGTCAAATGTATTTTTGTGGCTTCTTATGGGGTTTTTGTTTTATTTTCCTTCAGCTTTGTGAGTTCTTTTCCTCTTGTATTCTTTTTATCATTGGTTATCCACTTCAACATTATTAATGTACAACGAGTAAAGTACAACCTCCTATTTAAAGGGGCCAATTCCTTTCCTTTTTTATTAGCTATCTAAAAGTAACTCCACAGTTTCAAATCCATCATCATTTCTTTCCTTAAGTGGTGGTGGAAGGTAATGTTAAATGTCAGTCCATTAATTTTTTTTCGAGGGAAAAGCTAAGGGTAGTCCAATATAGTACAAGATAAATAGGAACAAAAGTGTACCTGTGGACCCTCTGGATCACTTAAAATGACGTCCCAAATATGAAGGATGTCAGCAAAATTAAATTCCTGTGTCAAGATGAGAGTAATCCACCTAAATGCATAGAATTGGGGATTAACCTGACATGGAATTAGAAACATAAATGTGAGATTTTTCTGATCAACTGCTCAATAATCAAATCAAACACGTCAAATCATGTGGCAATTGACACTCAAGACAGTATACTTGCTAAGTAAAGACCAAAAGTGCCCCTTAAATCGTAGAGGAACATAAAACACAGGGAAAAAAAGTGTAACATAGAAAATAACACATCACTGACAGTGAAGCAGTTAAGAAACAGTAACACACTTTCTACATAATTTATTATTTAGTTTTACTAATATTATATAATATTGGAGTGATGAAATTCTTTTTAAAAATAAATTTAATTAAAAAGAGCAGAGGTGAGAGGACATTGTCTTTATTAGAGACATTGGCCAAAGTGCCACAAATCTAAAAAAAAATCGTCAAAATGTCACACCCCAGAAACAATCTGTCAAATTGTCACGCCACATAATTCGCTAGTCACATCAGCGAATTACGTGGATTGACGTGGCATTGCACGAGTGGAGGACAGAATTCGCTGGACAGAGGGGCGAATTAGGTATGCCACGTGGCAAAGTTCTAAAATTGCGTAGAAACTTTGGAAGACCATAACTTTTGACTGGGACGTTCGATTGACACGAAACCAGTGGCCACGCGCTCGAAATTGAGAGGAGAAGGGGACTTGCCCAAAATTTTTTCCCAAAAGAGGCCTCTAAGGGCCTCAAAATTGCAATTTAGTATTCAGACACCCAAAAAATTCATTTTTGTTTGCTTTTTTAATTATTTAATTATTTAATTTAATGTTATTTTTTATTTTTTTCAATTACTTCTCTGAATTTCGAGCGTTTTGACATATGATACGCTTTCATCGGACATTCCTAGCCAAAAAATATCACTATTCGAAGTTTATATGAAGTTTATATGCACTATCAATTAAACAGTGATATTTTTTGGGTGTCCGAATACTAAATCGCAATTTTGAGGCACTTAGAGGCCTCTTTTGGGAAAAAATTTTGGACAAGTCCAAGTCTTCTCCTCTCAATTTCGAGCGCGTGACCACCGGTTTCATGTCAATCGGACTTCCCAGTCAAAAATTATGTCCTTCCGAAGTTTCTACGCAATTTCGGAACTTTGCCACGTGGCATACCTAATTCGCCCCTCTGTCCAGCAAATTCTGTCCTCCGCTCACGCAACGCCATGTCAGCCCATGTAATTCGCTGATGTGGCCAACGAGTTACGTGGCGGGGCAGTTTGACAAATTGTTTATGGGGTGTGACATTTTGGCAATTTTTTTTTGGATTTGTGACACTTTGACCAATCTCTCGTCTTTATTACTCATCCTTTAATTCATTTGCCAAACGGAATGAGTTAATCACGGTTGTTCTAAGGAAAAGTTCTCCCTCACAACCCTTTTTCCATTCTCAAAATTGTTGAAAATTTTTTTAATTTTAGGCAGAGCAGGTACTTAAAATTGCATCTTACCTCAGTAGTGACCTCAAGATGACGCCAGAGTTCTTCATCATGTTCTTTTAAAAGCTGGGACAATCTTGTAATAGTGGAACGGATTCCAACAATACTATTATCAAGTTGTTGACAAAAATTATCTTGGAACCCACTCAATAGCTCAACAAAACAAAAGAATGTGTCTGCTTCAGCAAAGGCCTGCATTTAGTAAGTGGCAACAGATGAAAAAATCAAAAATCATATAACACGAGTAAAATGAAACTACATACATTACTTAATTACTGCTATCTGAACATCTTTTTGGAAACAAAAACATTATCAACATACCCATGTTTCACATTTTTTCCATTTTCTTTTATGTAGATGGAAACATTGTATCAACATATGGCCCTCAGCAAGAATTTTGAAACTGAAAGAGAACGAGGGGTAGGAGAGAGCTTGCAAGGATGTACTTACTGCATTTTCCTCGTCAGGGTCATTTTTGAACACATAGAAGAGAGGAGCCAATACTTCATTCATCCCTTGAACATATCTTATACCTGAGTTCAACTTTGCAAAAATAATTAATATGGTCTTTAAAGCCTCCTGAAAAATCCGAAAAAGTTGAAAGTCAAAATGGCAAGAAAAAGGATTGAGTTGGGATGAATTTGAAAATAAAATTAAAAAATAGAGGAAGAACCTGATTAGATTTTGCAAAAGGAGAATCACCAGAGAAGAAGTGTATATCTGGATGAGTACGCTTGACATCTCGGTCAATCTGCGCTATGATCTCTGAGTCCTAAAACAATGAAAGAAAGAGTGGCAGAAATGTGTTTGCAAGAGGGTGATAGCATAGCATAGAGATAGTAGTAGTACCTGAAAGAACTGATTCCATATGCTGGTCTTGCCAAGACTCAAAGGGTGGTCCTGATGAGTGATTTGTGATCTAGAAAGTAAGAACCGAGTCTGAGTATCAGATTTTGAATCATCGATATCATGAGCAGCGGAGTTGGAGTTGTACATCCTCCTCGTGATTTCTGACTGACTAGGCACAGAAACATTCAAATGTGTGTGGTTGGGGAATCAATAAGTGAGTATGTAAGTATGGAGTAAGTAAGTTACAGGATTCGTGAGGAGGTCGTCTTTGAAATTTTTGTACTGGGACCTCTTTTTGGCTAATTCAGAGGACCAAACGGCACGATCGGGCGGAAGATATCCAAGCAAAAGCTGCAAAGATGAAATTATATAGTTTGGGTTTAACTGGAAAGAAAGGAAAGGATAATTAATCTGCAAAGGTACCTTCCAGAGTGTGGGACGCAAAGCAGCATCGGGTATTCCTTGAGAAGCGACTCTTCTCAACTCGCGCATGTCTATCACCTTCCTAGATAACTGTAACGAACAACAACAACCTCATAAAATAGCAATCGAAGACAAGTGAGTGAGTGAGCGAGTGAGGAAGCTAACCTCGGCCAACAACTGAACCTGAGCCTGAGCCTGAGCCTGAGCCTGCCGGGAGATGTCATCGGCGGAAGCAGTAGGAGAAGAAACGGATGAAGAAGAAAAAGGAGGAGGAGAGGCATTCTGATTGGTTGGGATTGCCCGGGGATCGTCTCTAACAGAAACAGGGGGAGGAGGAGGAGGAGGAGGAGGAGGAGAGGGTGGGTCAAAGCGGCCATGGTCGGAGGGGGTGGACCACAGAGCACTGGTCATCCACTCCGGCACCTGCTTTTTTTTCTTCATTCTTCTTTTCTAGGGTTTCCTTCGAGAATTGTTTATACTCTACGTCTCTACCATTCTAGATTTCTAGTATAGCAGACGGTAAAATTGAGATTGAAATTGGAGGACAAATCCAATATAATCCTATACTCAATCAATTCAACAACCCCCACGGCAATGGCATGCATTTGCAATTTTGCATTAACACCTCTCCTCTAATTTCAGTGGGCCACACATTCTATACACCTGGCCCGTCCAAAAAATGCCGACACAACACAACTCCCCCAAGCATGCCTTCTAACATTGCCACTCAATTCCTACAACAATTTCTTCATTTTGCATTGGACTATCAACACTTTTTTGAGTTTTATATTTTATTACAATTCTATAAAAGTCACTTAATTGCAAATCATCAAAGCCAACTGATCTAGCTCAATCGATTATGACAATATCACTTATGTCAACTTGGTATATTTATAAGAACTAACAGAAAATTTATATCGAGCTATAATAATAGTAGTTTATTTTAATAAACTTTTTAATTTATTTCAAGAAACATGTATTATTTTATATTGTAAATTTATCCCATAAATTCGAGATTGTGATTTGAATTCCTTAACTAACAAACAATTTAACAAATAAGAAAATAAGACAAACAAAGAGAAAACGAGATGGAAAGAAAAAGAGACAATAAGATAAAAAGAAATAAAAATAATAAATTAAAATTAAAAAAAAGAGTGAAAATGAGTGAAGAAATGAAAAGAAAAAAACTATAAAAAAACAACCACTTAAACATAAAAATTTGATAAAAAAAATATCATAAATCTTCAATTGATGAGAGTTTATTTATTTTGAAGAAAATAACATTTACGTTATTTGTTTCCTTATTAAGGGATAACAAGCTCAATTAACTCTGCAAATAATTCAAACCCCCTTGAAGCCTATGGAACATTATCAACTTATATGTGTTTAGAAAAATGTTGATTTAAAAGTAATCCGCATTTTTTTTTTCAGAATGCTGAACGGAAGTTTGATGTCTTGCTAACAGCAACCCAAAAACATACATTATTTAATTGAAGATTATTTGTTTGAAAGTTTCTTTAAAAACAATGCCTTTTGTAGGACCATTTAGTTTGTTTAGTCGAACTACTAGCAGAGTTTAGGAAGTATCATGCTCCATTAAATGGTGTAATATACTGGCATATTTTACAACCTTAATAATGTTGGCCCAAGGCTTTGCAGTCAAATTTGATACCGAGTGATTAATGTAGGTCCCGTAGCTGCTATTCCTAAGATTGTCAACTGTAAGTCTATAAGTATAACAACGTATGAGGGGGATTCTTTTGTAAGCCTCGTCATCCAGTTTACGAAACCATGTCAAGATCAACTGACAGCGATAGAGGAAGCACTATGCGTTTGAACTTTGAACAATGACCCCAGTCAGTGTTTGGATATAAGATGGAAATGCGTTGCATGCAATTTTATGTAAATAAAAGGGATAAAAGTAAGTTGAAAATAAAAACAAGAGTGATAATACTTTTGCAAACTTGACAAACGTATGTTTACAACCTTCTGGTGGCAAACATAACACGACTTCCTCGCACCATAAAGAAAAACAAATGAAACCGAGCAAAGCATAGCTTAAATCTGTCATAACATGGTGTTATTTACAGTACATGCAGGAAGCTGGGGAATAATACAATCAGTTTCTAGTCAAGTAATAACAACCATATGCGACCTACATCTTCAAAACTAGTCTAATAGACCAAACCAAACCATATTTTAATCACAGAAAGTAAAGATATATCAGATATAATTTACAAGTATGTAAGTAAAAAAAGAAAAAACAGTCCTCCGAAAACATGAAACCTCTGGTTTGAAAACTAGTTACAAAATTCAAAATATTATTTATTAGGTTTCCACTGCCAGCAACTGCAACTGATCTAGAAAAACGTCCAAGCTGAGGTCATCGGTGAATATAATATCGGAACCCTCCGTGTAGGTTGAATTTTGAGTAACAGACGGATTCAACTTGGCAAGAAGAAATCTAGCCTGACCGCTATGCTGGTCACATCTTATAATCCTTGGCACCGGAAGGCGGTCAGCCACCAATTGCTCTGCATCGAGTTCTGGGGCTTCCAACAGCTTTCTCAAGTTCTCATGATTGGGGTCCTTATCATAACCCATCTTCCTCCACTGGGCAATCTTGGACCCATAATGAATCACCACATAGAAGAATGAATCAAAGAGCAAGATAAAATCTGGAGAAACGGAACGAATATCAAGAAGCACCGGCACCGGTGGGCCATCAAAGGAATATTGGAAAAGTGTGGGTTGAATCATTACAAGAGATCCCACTACTCCCTCGCGATTGAGCATGAGCCGGAAGAATGCAGTTTCATCCGGAGTAGTGTTAGAGACATCAATGAATTGAGATCGCCTCAAGTGGAACATAAACTGGGGATAGAGGGAGAAGTTGGAGGATAGGCGGAAAGAGGAAGGATCTCCAGGGACATAGTCTCCAAACTTGGAAGTAAAACGTATAAGCGTGTCATCTAGCCACCTGATGACATCACGGGCATGGCATGTTTCTGCACGGAGAATGGCAAGTCTTGCCATAACTGCAGCCGCGGCTTCTTGATCAAACCCGGCAGCAATATCTGCCGAATGGCTTGCAACCCATCGTCTTGCAGCAGTGGTCACTCTTTTCCGGGTCATGTTTCCCTGCCTGTATCGCGTTATGAACTGAATTAAGAATGCAGAGCCGGGTTGAATTCTCATTTTCTGCTCGTGATTCACTTGGAAGAAAAAGGCAATGCAAGTTTTGTGGGTGAGTGTGTTTAACTTCCAGATAGAGGTACCACCTTCTCCAACCTCAGCCTCACTCACCAAACTCTTGTTTCTTCTCTCGAGGGACACACAAGGACCAAGCGCTCCACAGATTTTGACATCTTTAGTGGTCACTATTTCAATGGTTGCATCAAAATTCATCATCAAATGGCCCTGGTCATCACACTTGAACATTTGCCTCAGACAATTCTTGAACTGATCGGAATGAAAAGACTCGGAGAGAATCATGAATCCACCGGAACGCTCAACGGGTTGTCGAAGCTCGGCTGCCCCAACTTGATCGAGGGAACAGGCAAAGAGATCGAGAACAACAGATGCATCGGATAGACTCTTGGAGAGTAGGTTATAGAAAGCGGAAGACTTAGCATAGTGTGTTGCTTGGGCGTTGAAGATGTGATGGTGGGTTCTGATGGGTTGGCGGCGATCAGAATCGACAACGACTCCGGGTCCCAGAGTAGCAGGTCCAGAGGTGAAGACCAAGATCCTGGAGCCTGTATTGATGAGGCAAGACTCCAAAAGTCCAAGGGCGACGGAAATTGCAGCGCCGGTGCACCTTGGAGGGCGAGCGGGGGAGCTGGTGGAGTTAGATGTAGAATGGATATCATCAATGGCAGTAGTTATGGAGAAAAGGCATTCGGAAATAGGCAAAAGAAAAGACTGGTGGTGGGGGGGGTTAAGGAGGTGGCGGAACTGATTGGAGGAGAGATAGCGGTTGCCGGGAAAGATGTGGAGAGAGGAAAAGTGGGAAGAAGAGAGATGGTGGAGATAGACCATGGAGTCAAAGGAAATGAGAGAGACGAGGGCGTGGTCGGGCAACTGGTGGAGGAGGAGGAGGAGCTCGTTCTTGAGGGGTGGGAGTTGGTCTGGGGGAGTGGAGAGATCGAGGAGAAAGACGAAGGCAGGGGGGGGTGATGAGAGAGAAGGAGATGAGTACTCGACGGTGCTGTAGGTGGGGAAGAGTTCGGCGGGGAGGTTGGTGTCGGTGATGGGGCGGGGGAAGGGGTTGCGTAGGGAGCAGAAGGGGCAGTGCCAGATGCGGGACTGGTAGTCGAGGCGTGCGTAGGGGTTCAAAACGGCGCCGCATCGGGAGCAGAGGAGAGGGTCGTAAGGGAGAATAGGGACCTCATTGTTAAACAACATCAAGGGTGTGCACATTATGCTCAGTGGTATTATCAGATTCGTCCCATCCACCGCCCACGAATTCCACGCCCATCGGAGCCCTTCCACCGCCTCCAATTCAACCAAGTCCATTCCCCTCTCCTCTCACTTTCCCCTTTACGCCTCCCTCTGCTTCATCCACTCTATTTCTACTCTCCCCCCCATTCGCCCATTCAACTTTATTATCTTTTTATCTTATCCTTCCCTATCTATCTCTTAATGGTAAAAACTATATACATCTTTTTAATTTACTTTTTAAAAACTTAGATACACTATCACATGCATTTTATCTAACTTTTATTCCTTTCTTAATTCCTCAACTTACTTTTTTTTTCTTATGCAATTACATATATGATAAATAACTCATATAAATATATATGATAGATGTTCTTATTATTATATATGTTTCCTACTTACTTTATTTTAAAAGGAATCAAATTGAAAAAAGTTCAAATGAATTTGAACCGGAGATACACCAAAGTTTAGGATAGGTCTTAAAAATTTAAAAATATTTATAAAAATATTTATAATTTATCCATCAATAAAATTCTCACCACAATCCTAATGAAATAATATCCATAATTATTTTTTAACAAATATATTCCTAATCATGAAAATCTAATTTCATTCAACATTTAATAATGGAACAAATAAATATGATCTCATTCTTATAAAGTCATATATATATATATATATACTAATAAAATTAAAATTTCATCAAAAAAATCCATCTAACTCTATATACGATTAATTTTACCAATGCTCTTCATTGAGTCCATTTTTATTCTTAATCCTATAACTTAATTGAATAGATCTTTTATATTATAATAAACTCAAATATCTGAAGAAGAAAAAACTCGAGGAATTTTTCTTTTTTCAACAAAAAGGACCAAATTCAATATGCTACCATCTTATATATGTTTTAGATTGTATCCAATGTATTTATTAAGGGCTCAAGAAGATCCAACTATTGTTGGCCAAATAAAATCTAATAAGAGTTGTGTTAGGAATTCCTAATTAATATGATTATATATTATATTATTATTTATACTTCTTATTTATATTTAGATGAACTTAATATAATATAAATGATCTAATTTAATAAGGTTAATGAACGAAAATCAGTTTGGCTTATTAATAAATAATGAGAATTTTAATAAATTTAAAGTTTTTTATATTTAGATGAGTTTAATATAAGTCATCTAATTTAATAAGGTTAATGAGTGAAAAACAATTTGACTCATTAAAAAATAATGAGAATTCTAATAGATTTAAAATCTGAGGTACAATTATGATCTCCAATACACTAAATTAAGGAACATTTTTCCTCGTCCCATCTAAAAAGAAAACAATAGTCCTATGAAGAATAAGGTAATTTTGTTGAGAAAGATCATTAAACCAATTATTTATAACCATTTCAAATTTTCATTGCCTTTGTTTGATCAAGTATTATGGATCCAGGTATTCTTGAAATCCAGTAATGGTAATAGAAGGGAATCATGAGATAGAAGAACAAGCTCAAAACCAGACATTTGTTGCTTATAGTTCTCGATTTGCATTCCCATCAGAAGAGAGTGGATCATCATCCACTTTCTATTATTTTTTCAATGCTGGAGGGATACATTTGTATAATGTTCGGGGCCTACATATCCTATGACAAATCAGGTTAAGTCTTGCTTCCTACACTACATGATTGACATTCTTCATGTTACTAACATGCATGGTTTAGACTTCAGAAAACATTGCTGTTTATTTATTTAAATTCATGTTACTGATCACTACTAGTTTTAAATTGCAGGGGACCAGTACAGGTGGTTGGAAAGAGACTTGGCTTCTGTTGACAGGGAAGTAACTCCGTGATTGATAGCTAAATGGCATGCACCTTGGTATAGCACCTACAGGGCTCATTATAGAGAAGCAGAGTGTATGAGGGTAGAGATGGAAGACTTACTATATAAATATGGCGTTGACATTGTCTTCAATGGACATGCAAGTATATTATTGTACGTCTTCATTGCATATGATCCATAATCCATGAATAAATTGGCAGACAAAATTCATTAAGTGATTATATACAACTGCATTTTTAATTGAATACTTACAAATTTCTTATGGGAGAACAAGTTCATGCGAGAGATCAAACAGGGTATACAACTACACATTGAATCTTTGTGGTCCTGTTTATATCACGGTTGGAGATGGTGGTAACAGGGAAAAGATGGCAATCACTGATGAATCTGGACAGTGTCCAGAACCATCAACTACACCAGATGACTATATGGGTGGCTTCTGTGCCTTTAATTTTACATCCGGCCCAGCAGAAGGTAACTTCTGTTGGGACCAACAGCCTGATTATAGTGCTTTCAGAGAAAGTAGCTTCGGTCATGGCATTCTAGAGGTACACCTCATCTTTCTCTCCTATATATATGTGTGTGTGTGCGCGTGTGTGGTCATATGGATGGAAATTTCTAAAACATTGACTCATGCCATAAGTTCATGCATGTTAAAGGTACACAAAACATTGAATTTAGTAGGACTATAAACTAACTTGTAACATCATATGCAGGTGAAAAATGAAACCCATGCACTGTGGATTTGTCATCGCAATTAAGACTTTTATGGCAGTGCTGGAGATGAGATTTACATGGTTAGGCAACCTCAAAACTTCCCACCAATCAAGCCAGAGGTACATAATCTAGCAGGTAATTCAGTTTAGTATTTATCATGAACAATATATTTTTTTTTAACCTGAACGTTTTCTTTAATTTTGTAGGAGGGTGCTAAAAAATTTAACTTCAAGATGCATTAAGCATAGGAATAATTTCAAAATATGGAGCACCGAAATTATCGTACGGTGTTTCGGGCACTACGTGCTGCAATTGGATTCCGAGGCATACTATATTGTGTCTTAACACGTTGCGTTTTACTCAGTATAAATTTTGTATTCTTGTCGATAACTTTGCTTTTCTTCAAATTTTTGGAATCCCATTTCTTTTTAGAAACCGGAAGAAAGATGCATCAAGAGGAGAGCGAGCATCCCAACTATATTGACATCCATCAATCCCGCTGTCCTATGCACAAATGAACCTAAATTTATTGAAAACAGAACAAGACAAAACACGCATGGGAGAATAGATCAAAACCCATGCCAATGAAAGAAAAAATTTCAATATTAGAATTGATAATTCACATTATAAGATTTATTTCATCTTATAAATTATTAAAATGTTTAAATTTTAGTTTTTTGATAAATTCTGAATCCCTTTTAAGACATTGTCTCATCAAGAACTTATTGAAAGAAAATAAGTATGAGTATCACCCACATAATATCCACAATTGGATTCAAGAAAGAGTAAGCTTTGGACAATTTTGTTGAGAAAAAATTACTTGAATAAAGGCCAGAATCAATATAAGTATAAACCAAAATTAAAGATATTAAGCATAAGAAACATTTTATTCTTTAAGAAAATAAAAATCAGTAATATTATGGGCAAAATGAGCCAAACAAAAAGTGTGGACATTTTCCCACCAAAAAGACGGTCTATTATCCACAGTAAAATTGACAATACGATCTACATAGCGATTGTTTTTCCTATAGATGTGAGTAACTGTAAAACGATTGGAATCCTATTAGTGTGCCTCCAACTAAATTATGAGGCAGGTTGTCTCAAAATTTTATTAAATGGGAAAATTGTATATTTATTAACAAACTCAATTGTCAATTTGTCATACAATGGAGGGGCTAAGTTTATAATTTGGGTGCAAAATTGTGTTTTTCTGCTGCTTAGACAGTATTTATATTGTTAAACGTCTTAGTATTCGGTCAGGATAATTTTTCCACGTATGTTACTTCTATTTGAGGATCAGATATGCATGACGGAGTAAGAAAAAAAAAATAAAGGAATGATACGCAAGAAATTCATTGTTAAAACGCTAATGATATTATTGTCATGTCTGAGAAACACAGGGAACAAGTAAAATGAGCTATTGATTTAAATATAAAAAAACAATTGTAGCTCTGCACCTCCCACTTATATGTAGTTGCATCGAGCCAGATAGTTATATTCCAATTCCACAAAACCGTAAACAGACACAGGCACTGAGGCACAGGCAAGCCAATTAAGGGATAAGGGACATAATGAGAAGGAAAACTAAAAATGAGGTGGTTAATATCGTGTTCGAATTGGGTGCTGATGTAGAATTTTCAGGGATTAGAGGGTTCATTCCATTTCCTGCACCATCCCCGCCATGGATTGGAGTTGTTGTGGTAGGTGCTGCCACATTCGGCATCGCTGCAGGTGTTGTCACTGTTGTATTTGTATTTGTAACTCCAGCAGTACTACACATTCATTATAAGAATTTAAATCAAGTAAGCAATATTTATAACCCATTTCATTTTACAGTACAGTAAGTAATGCATTCAACTGAAGAACTCGAAACATTTGACCTCCATATAGTCACCTGTTTTCATCAGCAATTTGCTTTCTTCTCCAAGGCATATAACAAACAAAAAATTAAAGTTGCAGATAATAACACATTTTCTTTTGTTTAATTGAAGAGAAACATAAAACTACAATTTTTTCTCTTCTGTTTTTTTTCTCTATAGGATTTTAATTTTATTTTTTTTCTGTTTCTTCTATTTCTCTCCATTCAAATAAACAAGGATAAAGGCATCGTTACTACTGGCAAGTGGCAATAACATGGTTATAATTGGTTACTGTACTAGTACCGAACCTAAGGGATAAGGGTTTTATACAGTTGAATTTTCAACTTTTCAAATTTTAACTGCATGCATTCAAACACATTAAATTATTATAAAATAAATGTAAGTTAAAAATGTTTAACTTTTGACCAGAATTTAGAGTGCAACCGTGAGTTGCTTATATTCAACCAAACAAAATATATTAGTTTCTCCTACCTTGTCTCAATGTTTTTCTCGAATCGATACAATACTTCAACATAATATGGTATTTTTACGGTAAATCACTTTTTTTAATATAATTCCCATGAACCGCCCAAATAAACGTATGGCTTGTTTATTATAGAATATATGAAAATAATTTTAAGGAGATAGAATAAGTTGGTAGTGTTTAGCAAGCGAGAGTTAGAGGATAAATAATTTAAAAATAGTGAATTCTCTATAGTCTATACTATTCGTATTTATTTGTACTTATTTTTTTATTTCTTTTTTATTTTTCTTCTACTCTTCTAGTAAATATTTTATTTTTCAGCTTTCACCTTTATATATTTTTACTTTGTTTTTATTTTTATTTGCCTTATTTTCCCCCTATTTACTAAACATGCAAGGGAGTAGGATGGAGCCATGGAGGCAGAATCTTATTTTTTGGACAAGACGAGCAGGGTGCAGCAGGAGAAATTATTACCCGCAATAATTATTGGTGTACGAGCTTGTTGCTAGTTGGTCTTGCTCATTCATTGAAAAGTATGCACTGATCCCTAGATTTGTGGAGAAAAATGCAGGATGAAGATGAACATGAATCGTTGGATGGAATGGAGAAGGCAAGGCGAGAAGCACAAAAAGACATTGGAAATAGGAGAGAGCGAGAGAATCGGAGCTAGCAATAGCATGGTAGTAGTAGAAAACAGACAAGACAACACGACACAACACGAGAGTCAAAAAACCATACATGTACAGAAACACTTGACGCATGTCACAACCAAACCAAAATCTCCCGCCTCACTCTCTCTGGCTGCACGTGAACTCATTCCCTTCCCACCATTGATTAATTTATCTCAACTGATCTCGTTTAAATTGTTTATTTAAGCTTAAGTTTATAAATAAATATGTTCAAATATAATAAATCAATTTTTTTAGACTTAAGTTTAGTAATATGCTGCGAATGCGAATAATTCATATAACATTTTAAATTTAACTAATTTAAATAAATAAATACTCAATCTAATTACTCCAAAAGAAGTGGCTTGGAGGGAAATCCATGTGAAGATGAAGATGAGATATGCATGCGGCCGGGCGGTCTGAATAGAGATTTAATCAAGGAGAAAGAAGAGGACGACATACCTTGGGGTTGCGGAGGATGGGTACACGCAAGATCCATAGCCTATACGTACAAAAATAAATAAATAAATGATCCAATTAAGTCGAAATTAAAGTAGTGGTAGCATGAATTAATGAAAATAATTATTACTGGGATCGGTTTGGGCGATGGTGGAAGCACCGTGGAAGAGGCATGCATGGGGAGCTCTAGCGTTGCGCTGGTAGAAGCTGTTGAAAGCATAAGAAGCATGAGCTTGAAGAGTGTTGGGAACGTAGCAGAGGCCATCAGGCTGAATGGGAGCGCAATCAGCTCCACCGCCGGCTTCACATGCAGAGTCCAATGCCGTCTGTAGTGCTTCCTCGCTCGAGCCAATCTTCGCCACGCACCAACTCCCTGATCCTCCCACTACGCTTACCATCACCATCACCATTGTCGTCGTAACTCTCATCACTATCATATTTCTCATCGCCATTGCCTGCTGCGAGCTTTTCCTTCAGGGAGGTTCGGAGAGAGGGGAATAACACACTCAACTTAAGTCCACGCTTTCTTTTTTCTTTCTTCAAATATATATATAAATAAATACATAACCAATATCCCTAGGTTAAATCATAATGCTGTCTTCTTTTAATTCTTAATTAGTATGCAATTTTGATTTCCTTATCTTTTAACTTTTGACGATTGCAGTCTTCACATTTTAAAAAAATATACATATAAAAAAAGAGAGATTAGTTCAACTTAATAACTATATATTTTAACAATTTTGCAGATAGCATTAGGTTATGTGTGACTTACATTGTACATGTATTTTTATTTCAATTAAGTGCATGCATCAAAGAATTAGCTAAACACACAGTCACAATATTTTGTTTTACCTTTATTCTTTTTTAGGGTTACAACAACGTATGCATAACACAATGATAAAATTAATATAATTATTATGTTATTAATATTATATGTCTATTGGATTGAGTTCATGGGTTTGGAATTCATGGATGTAACCCTTAACCAAATTATAATTAGGTTAATCAAAATGAATTTAAACTAATTCGATGACTAAACTTAATATACTATAATGTATATGGGCTTGGTTGATTTGATAGGATTCCCAAGTCGTAGAGTATCTCCAATGTAAGGAACTTAATTGGGTTTCTTAAACAATTTTTTGTGGTCTCTATAGTACTTTTTGTTGTCTCCACAGTGTCATGTCACTCCTAAGGAATTTATCCAATATTTTGCTCTAATGCAAAAAATCATAAGGAACTCAAAAAAATCCACATATTTATATATATTTTTTAATAAAACTTAACATTTTTTCAATTTTCATAAATATAAATTAAAATAAATAAAACGAAATGCGTAACAATATAAAACTAAATTTTACATGATAATAAATAATTAAACACAATAACATCGAAATAAATAAAAAATCTAGACTTCGAAAAAAAATTACATAAATTTAGTTATTGTTATTTTCGTTTCTGAAACATTCCCAAATATGTTCAACTAAATTTGCTTGGAGTTGCCGGTGTTTTTGTTTGTCATGAATCCTTGTTCTCCTTTGAAGGTATGTTGATCTGATATTAGGGTAAGCACCTAAAGATACTTCGAATGTTGATGTGTTGTTACCTACATTATCGTAATCAATATTACTTTGATATGTGTCACGTTCATCCTTGACAATCATGTTATGCAATATGATGCATGCATAGATGATATTCTTCATTTTAGCAATATCCCAAAAATGTGACGGACCACGTATAATTGCGAATCGAGATTGGAGCACTCTGAACGCTCGTTCTACATCTTTTCTTGCTGATTCTTGTCGTTGAGCAAATAATTTTCGCTTTTCTCCCTGTGGCATTGAGATAGTCTTCACAAATGTAACAAAGTCTAGAATCTAGATAAATACCATCAGCTAAATAGTATCACATATTATATTGGGTTCTATTCACTATGTATTGCACTACGGGAGCACGTGCCGACAAAACTTCATCAAACACATTAGATCCATTTAACACATTAATGTCATTATTTGAACCCGCGGTGCCAAAAAGTGCATGCCAAATCCACAAGCCTTGTGATACAACCGCTTCAAGAATGATTGTTGGGTTGCGATGATCACCTCAACAAAATTGACCTTTCCATGCAACAGGACAATTTTTCCATTCCCAGTGCATACAATCAATAGAACCTAACATATCTGGAAATTTGTGTGCCGCTCCAAGTTGTAGTAGTCATTTGGTGTCTTCGTTACTTGGTCTCCTCAAGTACTCATTCCCAAATATGGTGCAGATGCCTGATACAAATCGCTCCAAGCATTCCACCGTAGTTGTTTCACCAATTCGAACATATTCGTCCACGCTGTCAGCAGGTGAGCTATAAGCCAAAATATGAAGTGCAGCTGTACACTTTTGTAATGGAGATAGTCCTTTTCGACCTAGTGCATCGAACCTCACTTGAAAGTATTCATCATGATCGCTGAGCCCATCTACAATACAAAGAAACACATGCCTTCGCGTACGAAATCTTCGTCGGAACTGAATCTCTGTGTACACAAGATTTACTGAGAAGTAGTCATTGAACAATAGATCATGACCTTCTTCACGATTTCGATGTACCACTCTTCTTTGCATACGCCCGGCAGTGTTGCCATTTAGTTGTTGTTGGCTCTGAAGTATCAACCTAATAAGTTCTTTGTAGGTGTTGTCTTCCAATTCCTCATTTATCACTTGATCTAGAACTTTATCTAAATCGATGTTTGGATCCATTATATGGTATATGAAGTGTTTGAAATAAGGGAGATACATTGCGTCATTTGTATGAGAACTTATGAAAATGATGAAACATTAGACATTTATATAGCTTCATTTCCAACGGCTAGTTTTATAACGGCTACTTTTATAACGGCTAGTTTTCCAATGGCTAGTTTTATAACACCTACTTTCATAATGGCTAATTCTCCAACGGCTAGTTTCATAATGGCTAATTTTCCAACGACTAGTTTTATAACAACTACTTTCATAACGGCTAGTTTTCCAACTGCTAGTTTCATAACGACTAGTTTTCCAACGGCTAGTTTCATAACGATTAATTTCATAAACTAAAATTTTGAATATAACATACAACAAGACCTACATTGTTAATAACTGCATACAAAGTAATTGAATAACAACTAATTATAACATAAGGACTAAACTTTAATTAAACAGTTTCTTCCTAATATGGTCACAATATTTTTCGTGGTATTGGCGTTGTTGTTCAGACATGTTGAATGTATCCTTCATGAGGATTTCATACTCCATGGGCCGTTCCTGATTTTGCATACGTCTTTCTTGTGCCTCCTTTAACTAAATAAGTTTTGATATGTTTGCATTCTTCTCATTCATTACACTTTCAATGTCAGATAAATCGATATTGTTTGAAGCTGGTTTTCCTTTGCTCTTTCTTTTTGCTGCTTTTTGTCCCATTGGGCGAGACACTGGCAATGACTCATCATATTCTTCGGCTTCAATGGGTGTCTCTGTGTTAGAAGACGATGAGTAATTTCCACCTGCAGAAACCTTTGTTCTTTTTGAAGTATTTGACATGAATTCTGCATCGAATTTAGGTTGATCTTTCAACAACAACCAAGCATGCTCAACCTCAAATTTTTTACCTGTATCCTGTAAGTAAATCAAATGAGCATTATTCATATAATCCTTCTCTGAACTTCCACTTCTCCTGTGTTTATCGACTTGTTTGTAGCACCCATTAAATTTTTGAACTGCTGGGTGGACCCTGTTACATCGAGATTTCAACTGAGTCGAGCTTCTTTCACAAAATAACCCGCTTTCACGCACATCTTCATTGTTGTATGCATTTTTAATCCTTGCCTAATATTGCTTTGATGTTTGATCGATACCGATTATTGAATCCTTTGACACATTGAGCCACGACCGGACGAGAATCACATTTTCTGCCACTGAGAATGTTGTACGTGTTTTTTTTCCTCTACCATTGTGGTCGTCCTCATCTAGTTGAATATTGTCTACACTGATTGTAGATTCAACTTCATTGATAGAGGTGAAATATTGGATAGAGAAGGCCTGTGACACATGTTTGGATTGGTGAGGGGTGATGGTTGACTACAAAATTGTGGAGTTTGAGAACTACCACCTGTAGGTAACTCTACATTAGACGGAGGATGCATATACCACATGTGTGGAGGTGGTGGATACATAACATATTGAGGTGGATTTTGTGAATTTTCACTGGTATGTGGAGGTGGTGGATACATAACATATTGTGGTGGATGTGGTGGATTTACAAAATCAACCACCCCTACTAGTGAAAATTTCGTAAATAATTGTAAACACTTTGATGATAATTATACTGATTGAGATCTATTTAGGAGAAAATAAAAAAGATGGAGGATTGATAGGAAACCAAACAATTTTTTTGTGTCAAATTTGTGTGAAGAAGTTTAACAGCATTCCCAAATTTATAATGAAACATTCTTTCAACGACATTCTTTTTTTAATGGTTACTTTGGTTACTTTTCAACGTTCAATTTTTTCTAACGTTCAATTCTTCTCATTCTCAATGGTTATTTTTTTCTTACTCCTTTTTTATATTAAAACTCTTCTAACCTCCAGAACCTTCCTCTCACGCGTACCAACACCTTTCCCCTCACGTTATCTCTTCCACCCACGGGCGTCCCTAACCTCCAGAACCTTCCTCATCACGCGTGCCTCCTCTCTTCTCCTCTCCGTTTTGTTTTCCTCCTTCCTTCTTCACTCATCTTCCTCGCGCAACTTTGTCCTTCCTCGCATGGGCCAACGCATCTTCCCTCTTCCTCACTTGAAGACCCTTCATCTCCGGCCACCACCGTCGTCGGCTTCTCTTCAAAGGATCCTCGCATGCACAATGTTTGAAGATGAGCGCAAAGACCCTTCATTTCCAGCCACCATTGTCATCAGTACTCTTTAATTTGATTTCTATGATATTTATTGTTCATCTTCTTCCCAAATTCGTTGAATCACTTTGATGTTAATGTGGACTGTGTTATTGTGTTGAGAATAACGGAAATAACGTTTTTTCTGCCAAAATAATTGTTTATAAATAGGAAGAAACAGTTCCTTATATTAGGAACGGACCGTGCGCTGAATAAATGAGTATCGCCACGTCAATTTGCTCCAACGCCGAAGAACACATAAGAATCGATTGCTTAATCTAAGAAACCCACCAAGGAACTTGCGTTGAAGATGCTCATACTACGTGCTTCATAGAAAAATTTAGTGATCTCTAACCTTATATATTTCTTTCTTCGATTTTACTTGATTTTCACTTTTTTAAGAATATGTTTTGGTTTAATGGAGAATGAAAAAGAAAGTTAAATTTTGTTTTTCTCTTATTTATTTCTATTAAAAGTAAAATAAAAAAATATAAAAATAACATAAAAAGTGAAAAATAATTTTATAAAACTTATCACTCAAACAATTAAGTTGACTCAAAGTTTTAGATTTATAATTATTCACATATATAGGAAAAACAATGCCTATACTGACAATCTTGTTTTAGGTTGTCAGGTTTTGGGATATACTTGGTGGGATTTTCCACCTTCTTTTGTTTTGATTTCAATAACTTTTTAAATACAAATAAAGACTTTTTTGTTTTACATATTTATGTAAATAGGTTCTCTTGGTATGATTTAGCCTATCCAATCTTGTCATCCTTGCTCCTCTTTTGCTAAAAAAAAGTTTTCTAGATTTTTAATTTTTAAAAATAGAAAATTAATTAATGTGCCCTTGATCTGCCATTATATAACTCATATTTTTCTCTTCTTTACTTACTAACAACGAGGTTTAGGACCTCTCCATTAACAGAAAATTTATCTTCTTTTCTCTCTCCATTAAAAATAAGGCATTTCTTGTTCTTTTTTTTGGCTATATTTGCTATCAATATACACTATAGAGCAGCACCCTACTTACCACTCAAGAAAGCACTTTGCCTTTTATCAATAACCTTAGGGAGGATCCTTTTCAACCTATTTGCAAGAATTTTAGCAAGAATGTTGTACAAGCATCCCAATAAAGAAATAAGTCTAAATTTACTAAGCTCTTGTGTATCTTCCACTTTAGGTATTAACTAGTTTTAGTATCCATGCGGACGCACGGGTCACTACGCTCCGTTACCTTTTTATAAATTAATTTTTTAACTTGTGCAGGTGCAGGGGAAAGCCTCATGTTCAGATGCATGTTTAAAATATAAGCAGCATTTTGTAAAGCAAAGTAAATTTAATAAAACATTGTAATTTACAAAATGTAATAGCCCGCTAAATATAGAAGTTAGTTATTGTAGAGTGAACAAATAAGATAAACAAATAAATACATAAACAAAACATTCTTAGAAATATAGAGGTTACTTATTGTAGAATAAATACATAAGATGTGTTTAACTAATGAATATATAAACTCTTGTGGATCTTCCACTTTAGGTATTAATGCAATGAAGGAAGACTTAGTAGGAAGATGTCATTTTCATGAAATCCCTCCAAAAAGCCCTTGATGTCACCCTTCAAGATCTTCCAAAAGTGTTTGATGAAATTAAATTGATGTCATCTAGTCCGGGACTTTTATGGGTACCACATTCTCACACTGCCTCTTTGATATCACCAATATCAAATCTAGAAAAATTTGGTCAAATCTCACCCCCATTAACTTTGACCGACCTCTATGAAATTCCTATTTCAATGATTTTTGAAAAAATCTATTGACAAAAAAAAATCTAGCTTCCTCCTTAACTTTGACCGGATCTTTTACCCAAAGATTGTCAATTGAAAGACCACTCAACATAGACTTTCTCCTCCTCCAATTTATCATTGCATGAAATATTGAAATAGGAATTGATATATAAAAGATCCTCCCTTAAAGATGCATTTGTTTCTGATACACCACAAATTCCACACAGTAGAACACCAAATTGCCTTCCATACATATGGCATTCATGTTTGTTGACCTTCCATCTAAAACATGTTGCAAGAAATTTGACTGAGGTAACATAAATGGTAATGCAGTGGAAATCCCCAGCCAATTGCTAGCTAGTATCCCAAATGACTCTGATATATAGCATTGCACTTGAAAAACAATTGACCCGCAGACTCTTCATGAAGATGGCTGAATTGACAAAGACCAGAATGATCCCCTAGGTGCACATGTGTAAGAATTTTCTTGTTTACTTAACAATCTTAGAGAACATGCCTTAAAGATTGTAACACTTGATTTGAATTTGAATTATCCATTTGTCATCAAAGTACGAGACATGATTATACTTTAATCTTTGCTCCTAAACCCTAATAGTGGTTTCAAAAATATTTTGTGATCATGTAACTGAGATGAATGTGAAAGTGTATGTAAAATTAAAAAAGTTTAATTAATGTTTTAAAAAATCTAAAACTATACCAAAAAAAATTAATGATATAAAATTAAGTTTGAATTTCACGAAGACTATAAGTAAAAATTGAGAGATTTTTTAAGAATTAATAAAAACATTATCAAATGTTGATTGTAATACTATATATACACTCCTTTTTTTGAGAAATTATATGTCGGTCTGGGACTACTACATCCCTCATTAAGTGATATATGACCACTTAACTCATGGAAAATTAACATGTTATGCTTTACTGATTTTCATGTTTTTTTTTCTTCTAAATAAACATTTATGATTTGGAAAGATACGTTGTTAAAATTATCATATTAGATTTTAAATTAATTTTACATTCTTCTCCTTTTTTCTTGACAAATTCGAGTATTTAGACTAACACACGACTATTTTAAAAGAGTTAATGAGAAGCTTCTCATGACTACTTGACTTAATGTAAATGTAACAAAATTTTATAACACTGCACTAACCTTTTGGTTATGTAAATATAAATTTGATAGAATTATTTACTTATTAAATACAATTTATAATTAATTTTAATAAATTATGAAATATGATATTTACTAAAATAATATATTTTTTGCATTTTAACAAATGCAATGTTAATAATTAATTATATATTTATTTAGTTTATTAAATATAATTCTTAAATTTAATAAATGTAATACATATATTTATCCATAATTTCTATTGCTAATAATTATTTAATATTTTAAATTATTTAAAATTTAACAATATATTTTAACAAAGTGAATAATAAATTGATAAATTAAAAATATTTCGGTATATGTTTTAGTTAAAAAGATTTCATTATTTGTTGTGATTTAGAGATGATTTGTACTATATTTTTTTAAACTTTCAAAATCAAATTTTTTTCTATAATAAATTTTAAGAAATAAGTTATTTTTATTAAGAAAAATGATATAATAAAACATAGATTTTTAATTAGTTTAAAATATTATTATATAATTTAGTTATTTATTTATTTTCTTTTCCACTCATATAAGTACATAGATTGAAGTTTATTTATTTATTTATGTAAACACAACACAACTTTTTTTTTCTTCTAGTATAATTCTTTCATTTTTATTTCATTTCTCCGTGTTTCACTTGTACAAAACATCAGTGTATCGAGTAGAAATAAGGTTATGGTAGCAGACGAGAGGGTTTTGCAGCTGCTTCGATTTTCCTTTTAAAGCGCTTCGACAAGGAATGAGTTATGAATTATGATGCGAGTGGCAAAGGCATTCATTTCTGATTTCAGATTCATCTGTAGCTTCTAAATACAAACAGGTTCGCTTTCGTTTTTCTATTTATGCTGCAATTTACATTCCCATACGCTTTTTTATTCTTCAATTAGACGAACACCAAATTACAGTTTCTATTTGTTCATAATCATAGGCATTTAGTAAGAAAGTGACTGGATAAGAGAATGAGTGCTGAGATTGATTCAACTTGTGCTCCTGAACCTCACAAAATGTCTGGAACAACTACCAGTGGCCAAAAGCTCTCTATATTTTCTGCCAAATCTGGATTTGTCATCCCTAAAAACAAATTGTCAGGGTCGCTGGTCCCTATTTTCCGAGGGGCTAAACAACATGGGGTCACTGCTGCTGCCATCAATGAAGAAAGTTCAAAACAAATTGAGAGGAGATCAAAATGGGGTCCTGATCTCACACAAGATGCAGCTGTCAGGAGGGGAAAAGTTTTAGCTTTGCAGGTGTTTTCTGGAATCCTTTCAAACAATACTCCATTAACATTTATAGTTACTGCCAAGTATTTTTTATTTATTTTTGTTCCATCATCATTTCCTTGAAAGTAATCAATTTATAAGGTTAAATTTTACAAGTTTTTGATGAAAATGTTTATGTTTTTCCTTTTGAAGGAAAAATGTTTGTTTTACCACTCCTTATTCCTTTTTTATTTTAGTTTTACAGGGTTTCGCATCTTTTGCTCATGGGTACCCCTCCCCACTAATGCTTCCTTGCCAGCTTAAACACCCCCCCCCCCCCCCCCCAAAAATACTGCATATTGTGCACAATAGACATTTTACTTACACGAAAATCATGAATTGACATTAGTAAAGAAGTATTTGTTGCTAGACCTTGGTATGGAATGTGATTTATAGCTAGAAGCTAATAAAATTCCTTTACAAGTTGGTGCTGTAGTGTGTGCTTCTGCTTCGCTTCTATGATGTCAATAACTGATACTGTTGTTTTGTTGCACACATTTTGTAGATTCGAGTGGATCAAATTACAAAGCAGTTGGAATCAGAAAAACTGGAAGTTGGGGACACTCAGAACTTGAATCCAGATCAAAGCAAATCTGGCCCTCAAATTAACAGCAAGGTTAACAACAATTGACACTGTTCCTTTTGATTTTTATTACTTGTTATTTCTACATGCCATGAATTTATTCTTAAATAAACTTCTGATGTTGATTTATGGATTTAAGAAGGCAGAAATGCTCGAACTTGAAAAGCGGGAAGCAATAGGTTTGTTTTCCTTGAAGTATATCTTTCCTTTTAATTCTTCCCCTTTACTTCATACAGGCTGTATATTCCATTGTAATCTTGATCTTAATCATATCCAGGTGAAATACTAAAATTAGATCCCAGTTACAAGCCTCCATGTGGTTTTAAACCATTGTTAAAAGAAGCCAGCATTCCTTTGCCTGTAAGTATTGCTTCTAAAATTTTGCTAGATGTAACTCAATGCTATTCAAATTCCATTGTAACTTGTTATATTTATGAAAAATAAAAGATAAATTTCTTGGATTTAGAGTTCAATATCATTTTTTAGTGCATCCATATGGGTGCCAATCGGATGGTTTGGATAATTTTTTAGTCTGATTATAATGGATGGATAAAAAAAAATCTATTAATAATTTTTTTACAGATGAATATCCGACCAATCTATTTAAAAGTTTGTTATATTTTAAATTTCATTTTCAATAATTGTATTAGTACTGTCAAATGGATCACATAGTGAAGGAGAAGCTGCAGGAAAAAGGAAAAATGGGCTTTCAGTAGCAATAGGAAGAAAAACCACTTGATCCATTTTCAGTAATTTAATCCAATGAATTGAGAAACAAATGGTCATTATCCATCCATTAATCACAATAACCTAGTCCGTACAATCCATTCACTTTTGTTTACTGAAATGAACTGATTGCATCGGATTTAATTTTCGATTGATAGGTTGGGTTATAGATATATGGATTATTTTGCCACTTGTATGCATCCAGCATGTGCATGAGTCTCCCACCATATAGGGTCTGAGAAGTGTAGATGTAAACCAAGGGGTTATTCCTAGGATTTGAACCCATGACTTGTAGCTCACAAGGTAGTAACCTTACCATTGCGTGGACACTTACCCTCTATTGACAAGTATTGATATATTTAATAATTTCATGCCTTGTCAAAACTATAAAACTTAAATTCTGTTGTTAATAATTATAAAATTTATTATTATGGGTGTAGTTAAGGTTTTTGGGCCTTATAATATTTCCTTATGCTGTAAGGTGGGGGCAATTTTTAGGTTGTGAGGCCTTATATTATTTCTTTGTGTTTGAGTTTAAGGTCCATGGTGTTTGACTTGGGCATGTGGCAAGTGTTAATTAACTGACCAGAAACAGGTAACTCATTTCCAGACTTTTTATTTTCTGGAAATGATCTCCTCATCCATTTTCCTTGGCTGCTTTCCTGATGGTTGATGTTGTTGGAGAAGCTCCCTCCTCATATTCTTGAGAGAAAGTTGAAAACTAACTTGTAGTATAAGATGTATCATTGAATTGAGCTTCAGAATTGAGGCACACTAACAGCCCGGCCTAGATTACAACTAAAATATATTACTTGTATACCAATTGCTCTGCAGAGTAAGAATGCAAAATGACTCAACCTCTTTTGCTTCTGATATGTTAATGCTAAAGTATGGCATTTCTTTGTTGTAATTTAATTTTAAGAATGATCTTTTACTTTTTTCAAAAATGAAATGTCTTTAACTAAACCTGAAGTTCTATAATACACTGAAAACTCTTATATGTAATACCATCTTTACAGGTCCAAGAATATCCTGGGTACAATTTTGTTGGTCTAATATATGGGCCTGAAGGTGATAATCAAAAACAACTAGAAAAGGTAAGATCATGGTGTTGATATCTTAATATCTAATCTAACCTTCATCTGGTGATCTGCAGTCAGTAAGCTGTATCTGCTGATTGAGATCACAACATTAAATTTGTTCATTTTTTAATTGATCTCTGATATATACATGTATCAGGAAACTGGTGCGAAGATAAAAATTCATGGAATCAAAGCAGACACAGGAGAGAAAGTAAGTTCCTTCACTTGATAATATAACATGGCTTTTATTCTGCACAATGACTTTGAAATATTATAACTTGATTTTGGGATGAAAGGACTCTAATTGTTTGCATTTGCTTTCTGTTTTCCATTTATTTAACTGTTACATTTTCAGGGTGAAATTAAACCTGGAACTGATATCCAGTGCAATTACAAAGAGATGCATGTTAACCTATCAGCTGATAGTTTTGAAAAAGTGGATGCCGCAATGTTAATCATTGAACTGCTAATCACCTCTGTAACTGTGAGTCTTGTCATTTTACATGACAGAATTTTTTTTTGTTATAATACGTTTTATTATTATTTTTGTAATGATGCCATTCCTTCTGTATTTTCTATTTTGATTGTTCTTGTAATTATTGCTGTCTTTTATTCAGGAGAATTTAGCTGCTGGTTCTACACCCTCTATATCAGTTTCTAGGGACAGCACTAATGTTCTGAGTCAAAGCCAAGAAGGTCCCCCTTCTCATGCAGATTCTCTATCTCTGGAAAACCAGGCTGTGTTGCAATCAGTAGCTGTTACACAAATGCATGGTGATAACTTCCAATACTCTAGTCCATGGTTTTCAGTGGTTCCATCTCATACCCCTGTGTTTGCTTCGTCTGGCACTGTAGCCCCCCCCAATCCACTAGGTCTTGCTAGAACTCCCCATTTTCCATCACAAACTTCAAACATGGCTTCGACTTTTGGTGCTCAACCTGGACCTGTTGCTGGATTTCAGTCAATTATTCCAAATCAACATGTTTCTGTGCAAACACCACCACCAAGACAGATTTTACAGTATTCTCATATGCCTCAGACAAGTCCTTTGGGTCACATTGGGCCCCCAGCAAATCCTGTACAGAATTTGTCAACTCCAAATGCTTCATTTTCATTTCCTGTTACTTTAAGCCAACCAATGCCAATAGGACAACATCAGACATCTGTGTCTTCGATGCATCTACCTATATCTGGTATATCATCACCACCAATACCTAACCAGCCACTGACCCATCTTGGGGTCTCTTCTGGCCAGAACGAAGCCCCTGTCACTGTTAAAATGTCTGTTGGTCCCAGCAATATGGGGCCAGTGGTTCCACCTGCAAGACCTGTTTCTCTACATCAACAGCCAGATGTTGCATTTAAGCCACCACAGTCAAATATGTCAATGATTACACAATCTGCCACCTTTTTTCCACATCAAGTAGGAATTTCCCCTGGACAACCATCTTCTTTGAGACCAATGCCTGTACCAATACCAGCACCTACACATGTATCTGCAAACCATTTATCGGGACCTGTTTCATTTCCTTCACGTGGAATATCCCCTTCACTTCCATTGCCTCAGCAAGCAGGAATACCTAATCTTGCTTCTGGAGTTGCTCCTTATCACACCCATGTAAAACCACCAGTCTTGGGGACATCAAAATCTGGAAATTTTACTTTTCAATCACATCTTCCCAATGCAGACTATGGTCTAGTGTTTTCTGGACCAAACGGTCAATCAGGTGCTACACAAGAGTTACCTTCTGGTCCACGACCTCCTCCATTTGGGTTTGCTGTGCCTGATCAGCCTCGTCAAATCTTTCCAAGGACACAATTCCCTGGTCAAGTGGATCAAGCCGTTCCCTTTCGGGGAAGATCAGGTTCCATCTCAAACTCAATTCCACCACCCAGACATGCTGTATTTCCATATGCTGGTCAACCTGCACCTAGATCGTCAGTCCCACAAATGGGTGTGAAGAACTTCATTTCTGCCCCTCAAATGTCAAATTTGACCAGTGCTGGTGGTCAAAGAGGCATGCCTATTCGGCAAAGCTATCCTCAGATGGCACGGCCAGATATCCCAATGCCTCTGAATCAAAAGTTTGTCAACAATCCCCCCATGGCTTCTGGTAAGATAGCATATGCTGCGGACCAAATTTATGATCCCTTTTCACCCACTTCTGCACCTCCACAACAGAAAGGTAATCCTGGAAAATGAGGGAATTGGATGTGGCTACAGATAAGTAACTGTTAGTGAAAAACTCGAGTCATGACTGCAGTTTTAGTAAACAGGCGCGATACTATTTGTATAGATTAATAATGGTCATCTTACAAAATCATATATTATTTCTTACCACAAAGTTTGAGTTGAGTTCAACCAATCTTTGCAGGAATTTGGTCATCTCTCCAGTATGTAAACCACATCATTTCATTTGGATTTTTCACTTCGACTAAGTTGCATTTAATTTAAGCTTGGTTTCAATGATTGATAGTGTTTCGCGATCTGCCATGTCACACTTCTCTTGTTGACAATTTTAACTATTACTACTAATTAATTGTATTGTCAGTTTTAAGATTTTTATCTTGTCATTCAATCTGGAAAGACAGGAAGTTGAACCCAACTGTTTATAAATCGTTAATTTAATCCAAAAAAATCGAAAAATTGCAATAACCAAAAATCTGAAAAATGCATACTTTTTTTGGTTTGGTTTAGTTTGGTTTTTGGATATTGTTATAAAAATTGAACAAATTGCATATTATAATTATATTGATTTTGATTATAGTAATTAATAATAAATATTAAATAATTTTATAACATTTTTTTAGCTTTATAATCAAGATGTATATTTTATTTTTATATGTTAAAAAAAGATGTACAAATATCTTTAAAAAATATTGTAAAATAGATGTATAAATTACTATTATGTTTAAAAAATTGATCATATCATTAATATTAATGTTAAATAGAAGTAAAAATAATAATTTTGAACTACAATATGTTAAACAAAGTTGAATAAAAAAATAAAATTCATTTTAAAAATAATATAGAATAATTGTGTAAATTTAGTTGATAGATTTTAAATTATGATAATATACTAAAAAAATAAAATAATGCAAAATCAAACCAAATGAAATTAAAAAAAAATGGTTTAGTTTGATTTAGATTTGATGTTATATTCAAACTAAACTAAACTACATCGTAATTTTATATATTTTATGTTTGATTAGAATAACTTTTTATCTAAAAATCAAATCAAATGGCACCACGAACACTCATAAGAAAAAGTAGTATATTTTTTAAGAGTAGGTCTTAATTTTTTCAAGTCTTTTTCTTTTAACAACGTCAAGAGTTGGAAGTACTTGGAAGAAAGGAGAAATATTTTGACAAAAATAGAAAAGAAATGGGCTTAGTTGTAATTCTTATCCCAATTTTTTAATTTTTGACAATTTTTATCCAATTTTTAATTTGATGCATTTTATCCTTACTTTTAAGAAACTTGCCAATTTTACTTTAGTCATTTTTCATTAATAAACATAAAAATTGAGGGTAAAATTTTCCAAAAAATAAAAAAATTGGGTTAAATTTTCCAAAAAATAAAAAATTGGGAGTAATATTTATCAAAAAATAAAAAGTTGAAGGTAAAATTTGTCAAAAAAAATAAAAGATGAAGGTAAAAAGTACATTATGTTAGGATTAAAATGACATAAGATAAAATGTATAAATTTCTTAAAAATTAGAATAAAAAGTACCATTAAGCCAAAGAACTGAGATAATATAAGTAGCTCAAGGGAAAAAGAATCACAAACGTAGTGGATAATATGAATTGAGTTAAGCTAAAAATGATGTATTCGTTCAAGTTTTTCGTTTACTAATTACAAATACAAAGTTAAAAAACTAACTATTAACCTTTGTCGACAAAAAAAAAAAAAATCAAAAAAGAAAATGAATTTGTGACTCTGACCCCTTCCCTACTTCCAAATTCAGAAGTGGTTTCTTATTCACCGTCAGAGAAAAGTTCTGTGGGTCCAACATAACCATGATCAAATGATATAGGTAATCACGGAAAGATCCAAAATAATCACGGGTTACCCTAAAGAACATCGATTTGTCACGGGTTCATGTTACGTATGTTCAAATAAATAACATACAAATTATGAATTTCTTGTTATCCAATATTAAAAAAGCATACGATTCCCATATTTAGCAACAAACACATACTGGTCAGTGGTCAATTGGGATGCCTAATGTCACTCTTACAATTTTCTATCCTATGTAACAAATATTAATCGCAAATTATAAAAAAGAAATTATTTTATCAAAATTAATAAACAAATTATTACATAAACTTTTTTTTTTATTTCATTATTAACGTATGTACCTAGTGCCTGATAACAAAAACTATATTTCTTTTAGATGTATAAACAATATATTAACTGCGTGTTTGGATTGACCTTTTCTACTCTTATTTGTGCGTCCTCTGTATACAACTCAAAGCTGCTTTCACGTCTTTCTAACCATTGGAGGCAAAAATGGTGACTTACGCGCGTTATGAACGTCACACCAAACATACTATAAGAGTGTGTATAGTTATCAGTTAAAACTTAAAATAATGCAAATCATTTTTCAACGTAAAAGACAAATTTTTACTAATCAAAATTCATGGTTTAAGGTGTTAACCCCCACACAAATTCTTCCTAAACACACAACACAAGTAGCAGTGAACTTCTATAAGTAGCTAACTAAAATTTATGTAAACATTTTGTTTTGGAAGGTACAATTTTGAAGGGGGTTAGAGGACGGATTGAATGTGTGTGTACGATAGCCGATTCTCGTTCAGAAATGAAATTTATATTTAATTTTTATAGTGAAAAGTTCATTATACAACTGATAAACATAACGAGTACAAGGATAAAAAAAACCGAATAGAATCATGGGACAGGGCCGCCTAGAGACAAAAGTTGGTTCACATGTGACAGATAGAGCTAGGGAAGGTCCCACACCACTGTTGAAAATGCTTAGTGAAGTCCTAAGTCACAACTCACAAGCAAAGCAAAGCATAAACATTACTGATAGTTCTCAATCATCCACAACACAATGATTTGGAATCCCATGTTAATGTTGCTAGTTGTGGTACTGCTGGTGGTTGGTTTTGCAAAGTCAGATTTAAGCAAGGACAGAGAAGAATGTGCAGACAAACTAATTGGGCTAGCTAGCTGTGTTCCTTACGTTGGTGGTGAAGCCAAAACCCCCACCATAGATTGCTGCAGTGGTCTCAAAGTGGTTCTTGACAAGAGCAAGAAATGCATCTGCATCCTCATCAAAGATCGCGACGACCCCAATCTTGGCATCAAGATCAACGCCACTCTCGCTATTCAGCTACCCACTGCTTGCCACGCACCTGCTAATATTACTCAGTGTGTAGGTAATGTAATTTAATTAATTTGTTTTGTTTATAATTACAATACCATTGTCACTATGGCTTTGCTTACTGATACTATCATATCATATCATACTCTTGATTCAGATCTTTTGCATTTAGCACCTAACTCTCCTGATGCTAAGGTGTTTGAGGGATTCCAAAAATCCGCCAAAACAAACAGTTCCACCCCAGTTTCAGTTTCCAGTGGTGCTGAGAAGGGATCAAGCTCAAGTGCTCAGGAAAAGAGTGGCGCTGTCTCCACAAAGACAAAGGCACACCACCTGCTTTACTCCATCTTACCATTACCATTATTATTTCTTGTTTGAACCACTATAACAAAGCTTGCTTGCTTCATCTATTTCTATCTATTTTTGTGTGCTAAACTGAAATAAAATCTATCTATCTATTTGGGTAATGGGTAGTAATTATCAATATTTCTTGTTATTGGAATGTTGGGTCTCTACCTAGTACCTACTACTGTCTACTGTCTTGTCTTTTTCATTCTTCGTCCGTAATCTTAATCTAACAAACGAGGCACGCATTTAAGGGAGGGACCCGCTATATATTATATATACTTCAGTTCAAATGATATACATATCGCTCGATCTGTTGATTTGAACACAAAATAGTATTGAGGAAACCAATTAATGGTAGGTGCAGCTTTGTTATACTTATTTCCTTCCATATATATATATATATCAAGATGGGATTAAAATTGGAGACATGAAGCCCGTATTGGGTTTGATGGCAATCACTTTTTGTCTTCAGTAGTAAACATGCTCAACAATATTACACTATTATGCAACCGCGTTTTGGGGCTTGCTTTATGTTGCGATCGTTTTTTTGTTTCCTATTTTGGGATTTTTTTCGTTTGATTGCTAAACGAACGGATCTCATGATTTTTTACGTCGTAAATATTTTAACAATACTGTACTGCTCATCACATGATTTCAAAACAATTTTACGTCAACTATTTCATATGTTAAAATTTCATAAATAACTAAATTCATTGTATGAAATATCTACAATAGTTAGGGATGATATATTATATTATATTATCTTAGTGACGATAGTTATCAAATTTTAAATAAATTAAATATCTAGATATATAATCTTATAATTAATTTTTACTTACTTTTAAACAGTATATAATTCATTAAAATAAAGTTGATTGATGAAGTATCAACTGATATTTAAATTATATGACATTTTACAAATCTGATTTATTAACACATGCTGGTGAAGATGCTATATTTTTATACGTCGCATTCCAAATTAATGGAAAAGAAGATTAAGAAACAGATAAGAATGGTGGAAAGAAAATAGAAAAGTAAGACGTGTTTTTATTGCCTGCTTCTCTGTTACAACTTGGAAGTCTGTAACTGGCATGGTAATTGTTGAAGAAAAATGTCTGGCCTGCTTAAACGACATGGAGTCGCTACCAAAAGTTTATTTGAAATATTATGTAAATGTATTGTGCAATTGCAGCTTGTTTCTTATATTATATGTATCTGGAACAAAGATCAATTTCAGACTAATAATTTAAAATCGTAAAAGATTCCTAATTTAAATCATTGCAAAGTGTCCACGGTTAAATTTAGAATAGGAACAACGTTTCAACGTATCATCTCTTGTTGCACAGACTATTAGTTTATGAAGGCTACTATCACCATTCACATGTAGCCATGCAAATATTTTACCATGAAGACAAAAATAACCCTCAATAAATAATATCATAGCAAGGTGTCACTGACAAGCCTAAGTTTTCTTTTCTCCGTTTTCTCCAACCCTGTCGGTTAAATTAATTAAATCAAGCTATTTACTTTTATCTTCAACCTTAAGTATGCATCACCAACTATCTAGAGGAGTTTAGAAGTTCTGAATTCAAAGATTACAACTGCTACAGCCGAAAGTTGCATAGCTTTACTGCACCGATATTAGCTAGATTTAACTAGAGATAGTTTTACTAATGCATGGCACCGTCATTGACAATTCTTAGGCACTAAGTTTTATTATATTTTATTGTTATAATCTGCCCATAAAAAAGACCTCCATGTATCACCTCAGGATGATATGAATGCAATAGAGTGAATGAATTAAAAGCAACTTTTCCTCTGTAGACGTAAATGTGTGTTGTTTGTGAGATTGTGAATTTAATTTATCCCAGTATTTACAAACCCTTACAAATGCTTCTACTTTATGCTGAGATTGTGTATACATATGTGGAATGTCTCGAGAAAAATCTCGATATCAGCAGCTTATCCTTTCACCTAGCGAGCAGAGGAGTCGCGAGAATGAAGATGACATCAACAAAATGGCCAATTAATATGAACACATCATTGTTACCTTAGATTTATAGAGCAAAGAAAGTAAAACTATCCCTTATTATGAACAAATCTTGTTAATTTCCAACGGAATTCTACCTACATTATCTATTGACTCGTATCGACAGCAAATAAAGAGAAACATTGTAAATTCAAAAAACAACATAGACGATTCAGTTATAAATAAAAGAACTCATTCTTACATAAACAACCATCCAAAATGTTATATAATGCAAGAAATTGTTTGACACATTATACAACCAAACTGGATTGGAAGTTCAACAACCTATCCAAGGCCACACTTGCTAATGTGTTTTAAAACTACTAAAAGTTGTGATTATCCACCTACCCCTTTTCATCCTCCTACCAAAGATACCCTAAATATAAAAGACACACCATGAACAGATATTTCCACACAAATATGTCAATACATACATCCGGCAAGAATACTTTTCATTCATTTCAGTCACCACTAAAATATTGCAAAACCTTAGCCCATCAAAATGGGGAAATCAATATGACAACATATGTTGGGTAGAAACATGATCAAGAGATAAATAGATACGACTGTAAAGAAATGCCTCCAACTCTCCCACCGCATATTGTACAACCTTTCTCCCACCAAAATAAAGAGTACAGAAAGTTGTTAATAAAGAACTCCTAATATGTTAGTAATCGCCATTGCCAACACCTACTGACACTGCACGACCTCTACTGATGCGGTAATGATGCCACATACACACCCACATCTCCCTTTAGTGATTAGCATTGTAAACCGTACAAAATGATATTGGCTTGAAACACCAAGAAAGGTAAAAGTAAATTTAAAGACCATAAACTTAAAAAGACAAAAAAGGGAGAAAAATCACCCTAGGTGTATGTCTGTACCTAATACCCAAGACAGTATATTATGCTATCAGGTTGAAAATCAGTCCCAAGCACTTGTTACCCCAGGACCGTATCCTCCACCATACCCACCAGAATTGCCATATCCACTACTGTTGTTTCCTGCACTGTATTGATCAGAACCACCCCTACTCAAAGAACCCTCTCTTCGAAAGTCACGGCCACCAAAACGGCTTCCTCCTGATCGATGGTTCCTTCCACCACCAAAGGAAGAGCGAGCAGCATACCGTGAGAGCCAATCAGGTACTTCTTGATTTGCTTCTCGCATCAGATCTGCTAAAGCCCTTGCTAGGGATGCATTGTTGTTATTAAAGAATGCAGTTGCAAGCCCTTTCTTTCCTGCTCGCCCTGTCCTTCCAATTCGGTGTACATAATCATCAATATCATTAGGAAGGTCAAAGTTAACCACATGGGCAACATGAGGAATATCAAGACCACGTGCAGCCACATCAGTTGCAACCAATATGGGGGTGTTGCCACTTTTAAATGACCTTAATGCCAATTCTCTTTCCTGCACACATTGTAAAAAATGATAAGCCTATATACTACACACCCACACCAACATAATACTACTACCACATCAACATTTCGTTAAACATTAGATGTCAAGTTAATAGATGAGCCAAAATTGCACAATTAAAGTAATATGGGAACCAAATTAGTGAAAAAAATAGGGAGAGGTGGCAAATTTGACAAATGACGATAGTAAGGAGACCCAAAATGCAATTAAGCCTAAATATTATAATACAAAATAAATAATTTATACTACACATAAATAATCTGCTATTTGAATCAGAGGCCCAAGGCCACTCTGCTCCGCTACACTATAGTGTGCCATTGACTACTCCCTTCGTCCTTAATTATACGACCCTTTTCAAAAATTTGTTTGTCCCTTTCTATAAGACCCTTTTTTAATTTCTACATGCATTCATTGTTTTTTTTCCTACATACCGTTACTTAATTATTCTCTCTCCACACATTAATGAGAAGCAATTAAGTGGATAGAGAGGTAGTTTTGGAATGATAATATAAATAATTTACAGATTTAATGTGATTAATTAAACTAACTAATTTTCTTAAAGGACGTGAATTAGTTGAAAGGGTCTATGAATTAGGGACGGAAGGAGTATATGATTGCACCCCCTTATTCCTGGTATTTGAGAACTTGGGCCCTCCTCTAACTACCTTTTTCAATCCAACTGTCCTAACTGACTCCCCCTTCTCCCCTTTTATTTCTATTACATGTGACTCATAACTGTCTTTTAAACAGTCTTGCACAAGAAAGTCCTAAAGCAGACAAACAAGACTATCTAGGAAAGTCAGATGTCATCCCTATTTTCCACTACATTAACTCTAAACCAGACATTCTTACCTAATACCTAAGTATTCAACACTGCTTTCCCATAGCATCGCACACTGTCACAGAAGAAAAAATGAGAATAGTTGGGGTATGGCCTAGTCTACATCTACATACAGATACAAAGGCAATTATAGTTGTACAACATACTAACCTGTTGTGTCCTGTCACCATGAATAGTAGTTGCTGGAAAACAATTACGGCACAACCAGTGCTCTAGAGCATCAGCTCCCTTCTTTGTCTCCACAAAAACTAAAGTCAAAGCTTGCTGCAGAATACAACATCCATGAAATAGGCTTTAGATAATTTAGCAATAGTATTTGCTTTCAGAGAGAAAGAAAATATTCATACAATGAGAAAACACAACATCCATGCTATAAATTTACCACAAACAAATGCCAAGAGGTTTGAGAGAACAGAATGCATGTAATCATGTATTGGCCTAACTACATTCAAGCAAGACAGTTATATTGTGTTGTTGATCAGCATAATCCAGAAAAACCCATCCAAATGAGGTCCAAACAGTCTTGAGATAATACTAATCATCAGGTTTCCTTTGAAAACCTTTACAGTTTGCCAGAATACTGCTACAGGAGTCACAGATTATTAAAGGAAAAAAAAGTTGTAACCATAATCAATCAACTTAGGAATACTAAGCATCATTGGATTCATAGCATAATCCCCATTTCAATTGATTTGGAACATTTTCCCAAGACCAAAATAACTTGAATAAGCCCTTGGAAATGTGTAGTTCATTGCATTTAATTGCTAAAAACAAATAAAACAATACTTTCAGTGAACTGTGAGAATACCTTTCCTTGTACACCGTTTGCCTTCTGTGCATGAAGAAGATCCATGAGGTGACTTCTCTTGTCAGACTCTTGAACATACTCAACTCTTTGGACAATTAAATCAGTACTTGAGCCCACTCTTCCAACAGCCAGAAAAATATAATTTGAAAGGAAATCAGAGGCAAGTCTCTGCATATTAACAGTAAAACACAACAAAATAAAAAGACGAAATGAGTAAGCTATATATCCAACAAATAATATTAATGTCATGTGCATTATTTAGACCTCTCAAGCCACTTATCATCCCAATCATTTAATTCTAATAATGTTAATCCTTCTAAGAATAAAGGTGGAAAGAGTGATTAAGGATCAAAAGATCCCTGAATGCCAATACGTTATGCACAAAAACATGGACCTTAGATTATTTACAACTAACAACGTAAGGTGAGGCACATCCTCCCGACATAGAGAGAATATGAAACCTGTATCTCTTTTGGAAATGTGGCACTGAACAGCATAGTCTGCCTGGCACCTGCTGGGGGCATGTCCATTTGTTCTACAATCTTCCTTATTTGTGGTTCAAAACCCATATCCAGCATTCTATCTGCCTCATCTAAGGCCAAATATCTGATCATCTGCAATGAAACTCTAGCTCTCTCCAGTAAATCTACCAATCTTCCTGGAGTTGCAACAAGGATATCCACCCCTCTCTCAAGTTCCCGGAGCTAGAAAATTAGCAAAGTGTAAGAGTTGATACCAACTTTCAAGAGAAAATTTTGATTGGCCATCCAAGCATTATACTCTAGACTCCATACAGAAAAAATTACAGAAAGAACAAAACCAACGATAGGGAGGATAGAAGACCTGCTGATTTATTGGAGCTCCACCATAAGCAACAACGACCCTAACCCCTGTCTGGTATGAAAACTTTCTAGCCTCTTCATGTATCTGCATGGATAGCTCCCTAGTTGGTGAGAGAACAAGGGCAAGTGGGTAGACTGTGCGGACATCGCGAGGGGGCCTCTGGAGGGGTCGAGCTTGGCCTCTCATAATCCCACTAATGATTGGGAAACAGAATGCGGCAGTCTTTCCAGAACCAGTCTGCGCACAAGCCATCAAATCCCGTCCCGCAAGGGATATCGGTATGGCATGCCGCTGAACCGGCGTTGGCTTCACATATTTGCAGCGTCTAATGTTCTGATTAAGCGCGTAGCCCAAGTCAATCTCCGCAAAAGTATTCACAGCCGGGGGCACGTTTTCACCGCTCGTCTCCACCGGAATGTCCTCATACGCGTCGAAGTTAATTCCCGTGTTTTCCTGCTGCTCCTCGCCGCCAAACACTGCTATTGCTGCCTCCTCCTGATCTTCGAAGGGATTCACTTCGCGCCGATCCCAACCACCACCACTTCTGTTCCCCCATCCGTTTCTGGCCGGCAGAGCACCCCAACGTGATCCCGCATTATTATTATTATTATTATTATTGGATGTAGGTGGTGGAGCAGGGGATTCCGATGGTCCACGGTTTCTCAGATGCGGAGGCACATAAACCGGCCGCGAAGGAGCTGCGAAGTTATAGGTTCCCGCATTTTCAGACGCCGAATCGGCAGCCAAATCAGCCCATGAGGTTCGCATGCTTCCAAGAGATCACGCCCTCACCCTGCATTTCAAACAGTCAATTCCAAGCACGGCCATGGAGGAGTCAAACAAAGGAAAAAAAAAAAAAAAGAGAGAGAAGAGAAGAGAACCTGTATGTAGCGTATTGGGAAGAGGAAGACTAAAACCCCGACTGAAATGGAGACGACGATTATTGACGAAGATCGAGAAACCCTAAACGCCACACACAACAAACACGCCTTCAAAATTGGATAGGATAGGATGGATACAAAAATATCTTTTCTGCCTAAGGACGCGCCCTCTCTCTCTCTCCATTTTGTTTTTTTTTTTTCTTTGTTTATAAAAGGCTCTTTCCGTTTCTGCTTCCAATTTAAGACGCGATGTCCTGTCTCTCTACCCGTTGGCGTTGTGTTGCGGCTGCCGTAAATCTCAAGGTTGCCATATGCCCACCAACACTTCTGTTCTGAATATTAACTTAAATTCATTATTGCCTAAACTCTCGTTAACCCGGAACCTTGCTCTCCTAATTTCCTTTCATTTTTCTATTTCAAACTCCTATTGTACTTTGCAAAATTTCTTACTTTTAATAGTGATTTCACTGATTATAAAAGAATATTTTTTAAGAAATATAGTAATAAACATAATGTAATAATCATACAATAATGATATAAAATAATTTTATTTTATTATTTAATTAAAAAATAATATTAATGTTCTTACTAAAATTTGAAAATATCAAGCGGAAAGTAGTCCAAGTGGACTCCAGACTTTACATTAATTATGAAGAAAATAATTGAGTATATAATAGTCTGCGAGGTGGTCTTGGAGTATGTTCATCGTGGTGAATTTGTAGTGTGAATGAATATGAATAAAGGTTTGGAGATAGTTGGAGATATTTTAAGAAATAAAGGATCAAAAGATTTTTTGACATCTTATCTATTAGAAAAAAACTTTTTAAAAAGTTGAAATTTTCAACTTATGGAGTGGTACTTTTGGGAAGTTGTACCATAAATTATGCTTGGATAATAATGTCCTCAAAAAATTTCACCTCAAAAAATTTCAAAATGACAAAGGATACCCTTCACATTTCTAAACCTGCAAATCATTTCTCTCACTTGCTCCTCTGAAGATTCTGCATCTTCTTCAGCTCGAAGGTTCTGCATCTTCTTCAACTCGAAGGTTTTGCACTTCCTTTCTTGAAGGTTCTGCGTTTCCTCACTCGACAGTTTTGTACTTCCTTGCTTGAAGATCTGTGTCTTCCTCGTTCGAAGGTCTGCGTCTTCCTCACTTTCCTGAATCTCTCTTTTGTTTTTTGACTTCTCTTCAAACCATCCTTCTTCATCTCTTCTTCTTTAACATCACAGGTTAACAATTTCTTCATCAATTTCTTTTTTTTCTCGTTTAAATTTTAAATTATTATGGATTAGGTTATGTTTTTGTTTGTCTCATTAATTATTATGAATTTTGAGGGGGCAAGTGAGGGTTGGATATTAGTAATCCCATACCCGCCCTTGCGCCCCGCTTTTAATTAATGGGAAAAACCCAACCTCGACCCCGAACCCAATCAACGTGATTTTTTCCCGTCAAAGTTGAGGCGGGTTCGATTTAGTCCCCATAGTGTCGGATTCCGCTGCCATGCCTACCACCCGCGATGGTGTTAATTTCACCGTGGATGTGCTGAGCATGCTCGTTCTCCTGTTGGCGAGGAGGTTGACGCTTTTGTCTATGTTGTTGTTGCCTGTGTCTTGCTCCGTTTTCAGTCTTGTCTCTCCTTCTGTCGGCGTCTCGATTTCTATCCTAATTCATGTACTGATCTTCACGTCGACCCCCAGGTCTGTTTCCGGTCGAGGGATTGTCAACTCTTTTTACGAACTTGACAAGTACCTGGCCTGGATAAGTTCTTCTATTTTGTCTTTTAGGATCCAACATTCTTCGGTATTATGATCATTGCCACAATGAAATCGACAATATTTGTTTGGGTCCACTCCTGGCTTGAGAGATGATGAAGATGATGGTGGTGGCAGGCTTACTTGTACCTCGATGTTGAATACTTCTTCCATGATCGTGGCTCGATTGACCATCAGGGGAGTGTATCTCTCGTACCTGGGTCTTTTTGGGAGAGGCTGGTGTTTTTCCAGCTTATGCTTTTTATCCAACCTCTGTGGATCGGCCTTGGTTGTCACTTCATGCTTCTCTCGCTTCTATCTAACTTGTCTGACTTCATTCTGGAACTTAGACATCTCCTCCATCTATATGTAGCGTTTAATGCGTTCGCGAATTTTGTCCATGCTAAAAGGAGGTTTCTTGCATAGACTATTCACAAATTTTCCAAGCCGTAGTGCTAGCATCATTGAGTGCAATGCTACTTAAGGGTTAAGATTCCTGATCTGGACAACTAGTTGTCTAAATTGTTCCATGACCCTACGAAGAGGTTCGTCATCTGCTTGTCGTAGAGGGGCCAGTGCGACAGAAATTAGCCTATGAGATTGGCTAGTTGCATACTGTGCGTTGAACTTCTTGACTAGGGTCTCGAAGCTGTCTATAGACCTCGAGGGGAGTCCGCCATACCACGTCAAAGCCATTCCCTTTAGAGAAGTAGGAAATACTCAACATAGTACAACGTCATAGTTCGTGTATATGTTAGCTTGTGTCAGAAAGGCATCCAGGCATTCGTCCGGATCAACATTGTCGTCGTACCTTTCTAGGTGGAGAGATTTCCTCCCAGGAGGAAGGTCGACCTCCATAATACAGTCGACAAAAGAATGTCGCCGTGTTGTTCGCCCTTCTGGATGGTATACCAGTGCTAAACTGGGACTATCAGGAGGGTTGACATGTTGTCGAGGGTGTGATTCGCCTTGAGTTAGTTCGTTTCTTGTGAGGGGAAGTGTTTGTCTCCCTATGGATGTCTTGCTTTGACCTCCAGCTGATCATGGTCAGCTTTTAGCCTTTGGATATCTTCACTCCATCTCCGCTATGAGGTTTTGGAGTTGTTGGATGGTGTTTGCATTAGTCATGGTAGTTTGTGGAGGGTTGGACGCCTTAACGGGAGTGCTACGTTTGATGCTAGAACGTGTACTGACCATTGACGGGAGTTTTGGTGATTTGCGAGATGCGAGGCCGCATGGTATGTTTTATCGCAGCCCCATGGTGAATGCCAAATATTCTTACCAAAATCTAGAAATGTCACATACAGAGCTGGAAGTAGTCCACAAGTAAGTACATCAATTATGAAGAATAACTGAGTATATGTAAGTATTCGAGGTGGTCTCGGAGTATGTTCACCGTGAGTGAATTTGTAGTGTGAATGAGTATGAGTAAAGATTTAGAGAGAACCTATATTTATAGCGGTGAATATGGGCCTTGGGCCGTTGTTTGATAGTAATATATTGAAAAGATAATAGATAATATCATACAATTATATAATTAAAATAGGAGATATGTGTACCTTATAGATATGTTGTTACTTGTAGATAAGTAACACAGCTTGTAGATAATCCCTTGGAGATATTTTAGGAGATAAAGTGATTACACTTATTTGAATAAGTGTAACAGATGAGTTATTGTTGACCAGGGAGACTCGGTTGTTGAGGATTGACGTCTGCGCTCTTGTAATAGTACTAACAGGGAGGGCGAACAAGTGCATTGTCACTATAGGAGGGTTGACCCAGAAAGCATAAATATGCACCATTACTGTAGCAAACAAGTGTATTGTCACTATAGGAGGGTTGACCCGGATAGCAGAAATATGCACCATTATTGTAGCAAAGTCGACACGATGGGTGACACATGTAGAGTGACCCCGTAGAAACAGCTAATGTCATTGTGATCAATTAGATGGAAAATATAAATTGATTTTTTTACTAAAAATCAAAAGAGTAATTTAAACAAAATGGACTCTAAAATTGAGATAAAAATGTTGAAAGTAAAATTGTGGAACTTTTAATTAAAAAAAAAGTTGTTAGAGATAAAACTTTGAAAATTTACTTGCCATGAAGGCAATTCAATTATAATAACTAAACTTTTTTTTAGAAGAGTTATAATAACTATACTGAGACAAATACTAATCATGCAACGCAACTAAACAAAGTTGCTTATAATAAATAAATAGAGCTGCAAGATAGGTAATAAGCAAGGATGCTAAAATGGTTTGGCATCACGTATAGGCATGTATTGAGGAACAAAGGCCTCCCGATCCACCATTAATCAAAATTATCGCGAGTAGTTTGACTCACAAAACCAATGAATTCTAACATTGTAGAGTTTTCCTTTGCACAGTATTGATTTTCGCAGCGAAACACAACAATGCACAAGACATTCATTGTTTTCAGTTACATCTGCAATTGAAATTCTCATCGGAGTTACATCAAACAGAGTCATATATTGGCAGAAAGAGCGGCTCGACTTTCTGCAAAGAAGAGCCATCGGGAAACACTAAAAAGAAATCCGACAGGGCATGGTAATAAAAGAAGATTGCTCATAAGCCGGGAATAGAACTTTAAATGATTAATTATCAGGATGCAGCTATTCAAAATATGCGTCGTTGCTCAATATCATATATACATGACACTCAGTTGGGAATATGAGAGGTTTTCTGATTACAGGGCAAAAGAATGTTCATCAACAAGTTACACAGGGAGAGGCAGATGCACACTGCTAAGCATGATCATGAGTTCTGTTTGCTTTTTGATTCATCCTATTCATGATTCGGGACGCATCATTAAGTCTATCTGCTCTCTCATAAATGCTAGCAACAACAAGATGCAACTCTTTCTTGTTGATATTAGGATTGGAATCCAGCTTCTCAAACAATGACTCTACCATCACGAAATCTTTTCTTGCACCATATAGACTCAGCATCTGGAAATGAACTTCATCTGGAAAAACACACCCTTCTTCATGCATCTGTCTATATAAAGCATCCGCTTTATTAAATTCACGCAGCTTTCCAAAAGCATTCAGCACAAGAGCAATAACATCAGAATGAGGAAAATATCCCACCTCTCTCATCTTCTCAAACACTTCAGCTACATTGCCATACTTTTTGTTCTTAGAGAAAAGATTAATCATGCAACCAAACACAGATATACCTTTGACCTCTCTAGCATCAAAAGCCTGCCGGAAAACCCAGGTAGCCTCTTCAATTCTACCAGCTCTGGCAAGAATTGCAATTGCAGTGTCCCTGGGAATGTTGTCCGGTCGCTTGAGCTCATGAAGTAGACGCTTTGCATGAGCAACTAAACCCGCCCTCTCGTAGGCTACAATCATTGTCTGGTAAAGAACCTCATCAATTCGAACTCCAGAACTCCTTAATTTCTGAAACAAGATGGCAGCACGGTCCAGTTTCCCTGCCTTCTCCCATATAGATATTATGGTTGAATAAGTGATGGCATTGGGTTCAATACCCTTTTTCTTCATTTCTTGAATGAGATTGGTAGCCTTCTCGTGCTCGAGAGTCTTGCCATAAATATTAAACACAGTGCTGTAGGTGACGACATTCTGTTGTACATCCTTACTTTGCATCAAACGGAATAGATGGATGGCTTCCCCAAATAGGTCAGCCTCTCCATAAACCCTCGAGTGTATTATAGCTAATGACGCTGGGTTGAATCCCTATTTTCCTCATGCTCCAGAAGAGGCGATCGGCTTCCTTGGGCATGTGAAGCTGGCCATAAACATCAATCATGATGTTACAAGTGGTGAGATCAAGAGGGCATTTGGCTTCATTCATTTCGGAGAATAGAGAAAGTGCTTCAACAAACTTTTGGTTGTCAACGTAGATGGCAAGAAGGGTGGAATAACTGACGGTGTCGGGTTGAACGGCATTGTCTCTCATCTCTTGAAGAAGAAGGCGAGACTCGCGGAAGAGCTTGGCTTTTCCAAAGCATTGATCATGGAGTTATAAGCAATAAGGTCGGGGGCAATAGTAGAGGCTTTCAATCTGGAGAAGATGGAAATGGCCTTGGAATGATCGGACAAGTTGCGGGCAAGGTCAATCAAGTTACTGTAGAGGACAAGGTCACCGGAGACGTTGTCTTGCTCCATCTGCTGGAGCCAAAAGAGGGAAGAATCAAACAAGCCGTGTTTGCCGAAACAAGTAATGAGGGTAGAGTAAGTGTACCTATCGGGGGAGAGGCCCTTTTGGCGCATTTCATCGAACAGGCCGTGTGCGAGGTGCCACTGCTTGGCACGAAGGACATTGTAGGCGAAGAGGGAGGGAGAATAGGGGGCCTGGTCGTTGATCCAATCGAGAAGGGCAAGAGCGCGTTGCCAATCAGGCTCGCGGGACAGCAGGGAAACCAAGAAGCGCATGGATAACTGCCTCCCGTTGTAGGGAGACATAACCGCATACAGTTCATCCTCGTTCTGGGTCTGTCCAATTGCCGCTAATAGCTCTTCCATGTCCACGCTGCGGTCCAAGTACTGCTGCTGCCTTCGAGTACTACTACGTTGCCTACTGGTGTTGGAAGAGGATGTTCGGGTCCGCACATCTTTAGCCATAGCCGTGGCTAGTACGGATATAGCACGAGTGGCAGGGCTTAATTGGCTTATGCCATTGCCAACGCTCCTTTTCGTTTTAGAAGAAGAAGAAAGCCATCCCACAAGGACTGAACTTGAAAACACCGTGCACATCTTCAATTATGGTTGTAGATTATCTATCTCTACATACTTGTTAGTTACTTGCTAGCTACTGCTCATTCCTCAGTAACTTGGGCTTCACTCATTGCGGAAGGCTCCGGGTTGCGGCCCAAACTTCGACCCTCCAGATTACAGATGCCCACTCTCAAGCTCAAGTCTATGTTAAAATTAGAGTATTTTAATTTATAATAGAAATTACATTTATTTATCTCTTTAATTCATCTTATATGAAAACTTGTTTAATTCATTTTATTTTTTTATAATTAATAACAAATATTTAAATAAAAATTTGTATTCTCTTGTCTTCATTGGGCCACCTCAATGAATCAAGCCATTGACTGAGTCCAATAGAATATAAACTTTATACTTCATACTCTTCATATTATTATTGTATTCTAGTCTAGGAGCGAGTTGGTTTAATTCGATTTTTCATCAAAAAATTACTCAAACCAAACTTATAAAACATGTGTTTGGTTTGGTTTTCATTCAAAATAAAATTCAAACCAAACCAAACCAATATTTTGTGGTTTAGTTATATTTACTTTTATGATTTTTACAAAAATATTATTTCATTAAAACTTATTTTTTATCTTTTAAATTAAATTACATTAATAACAATCTATTAAACTTATTAATACGGTAAGCAATAAAATATTTGTCAAATTTTCATCCATTTTAAACCAAACATATCTTTAAAAAGTCATATGAACAAGAAAATGACATATATTTTATAAATTTCATATACATAATATTATAAAACACATAACACTAAATAAATATGACAATATTTATAATTAACCAAACAAATTTAATCATTTCTAGGAATCATGATTAAGAGGATTCATAATTCTAGGTGATTCCTAAACACGAAAACATTTCTCTCATACCAAACACTCCATAATGTTAGATTTTTTTTTTTAATTAAATCCATTTGAAATTTAAGGTGATGAAAAAAAACGTAGGCTCCTCTTTTGGCACGCATCGTGTTGGAGCCTTTGAAATTTAAGGAATAAGATCATTTTCAGAGAAGGAACAGCAGAAGAGGTTGGGGTGATGCAGCTCATTAAAAATGGCAATGACTATTGTACTAGAATCGAATCAAACCTGGAGTCTTTTTTCGTCTTGGAGCATGAATCCATTGGAGTGCCTATAGCTTCTACATATGGATACTTCCTTTGCTTATATTAAGGACATGTCATTTTTTTGACTAGATTGTGACTTTTGTATGCATTTTGTCATAGGACAAAGAGGGCTGCCATGTATAGTATCTTACTGTATATACATTTTGATGTAAATCAAGCACTATGGTTGTGTGATAGATATGTTCGGGGAGGGCCAGGACTGGGGAGGTTAGAAGAAGCTGAAAGGGTTGCTTTACAAGTACCTCATGAGGTTGCCAATGCTGTGTTACTGATATGGGGGACGCTGCTGGGTGCTTGTAGTGTTCATAACGATGATGAAATTGGTCAGAGGGTGACCAGTAAAATACTGGAGATGGAGAGAGCACACAGTGGGGATTGTGTTCTTATGTCCAATATCCTAGTTGGCGTTTGGAGACAGAATTGCCTTTAAGCTTCCTGGCTACTGTTACGTCACAAAGTGATGCGTAACTCACGGGCAAGTGTACTGATCGTTCAAGTAATAATTTTGATAAGTAGAGTATCGAATCCACGAGGATTGAGACACTAAAATAATTGTAACTCTTATCTTAAAATTGGAAAGAATAAAAATAAAAGAAATTGAATTTGGTAATAATGTTGTGATTTGGATTTAGATAATAAAAACAGAATTTAAATGAAAGGAAATTATAAGAATTAATTATGGGAATTTATGCAGTAATAAAGAATAATTATGATGAAAACCTAATCACCTTTGATCCTTCCTTATGTAAATTGAATTGATACTTAATTGCAATTGTTATAATTACTCAAAGATATATCTTTGTAGATTGGTTAAACCCAGATTTCTCGGTCTTTTTAACCCTTTAATCCTATTCAAGTGTCCTAATGTCTTGGTAACCCCCTTTCAGATTAAGTATTAAGCTGGCATATAAAAACTTTGCAATCCTTCATCCTTATGTCTAGGTAATGTCAAACTGTACCTTTATCGCTTTCAGAAACTAAAACCCCAATATGTCTATTGCGAATTAAAGTCCTAAGTTCCTCTAACAGATTGATTAGATCTATTAATGAAAATTATAAATTCAAGAACAAGATAAAGGGAAGAAATCATAACAATATTCATTAATCATCAATCCAAGAAACACAAGAGTTCACATTGGCTTTTGGCCTTCACCACAATCAAGGAGGAATTAGCTAAACATAATTATGTCTAGCTCAATACAAAGATGAGAAATTAGATGAGACAGAATACAAGATAGAAAAGTAATCAAACCCCTCAATCTTGGCTTCTTCCCAATCTTCAATGCGTTCTTGATCTCCTTCAATGACTCCGTGTGTGTATATGTGTATTTCTCCTCCCGAAAGTGTTCTGTGACTTCCTTATTTATAGTTAGGTTTGTTAACCCTAAAAGTCCATTGATCTTATCTTATCTTTAATCTTTAATTTGAAATTCCCGTAACTTCCGCGCGACTGACGCTAGTTTCTTCCTTTATTGTTCCTAAAATGCATAAAAATAACAATAATTAATAATATTCAAAAAGTACTGAACTTTGACCTAATTTTATCATTTATTTAACATTTTCTACTTAATTTTTACTAAAATTATCATAAATTTCACTATATATTAGCAGCTACAGTTTAGACTATGACATGAAAATAGATAGATTGTTGTTCTGCCTTTCTTGCTTGCGGGAAGGTGGTAAATAAACTTGTGAACATGGTAGAAGAACTCTGTCCATAGACAGGAAGAACTCTGTCCATAGACAGGTCCATTCACCAGTTACCACTAGGCCAAGGGCTTGTCGCAAATTACTTCGTACTTCAACAAATCCTTTTGTTTAGATGCATTTGAAAAGCTTCAAAAATTAACATTCCTGATTTATTGTGCCTTGTGTCAAGATCAAAACGTAAATACCATTTTTTTTTACAACAGTGAATACCGTATTTTAGATTTTTAGTGCACCTAATTACAGTTATCGTCGTGGAAGTATGACATCCATCCTTGAAGTTGACGATTGCAAAGGACACACATTCATACAGGTTGAGCTTTGATTTCATCACTTTCTTTCCAATCAGAAGCTATTGCTGTTAAAACTAGTTCATACTTCACATGACATATTTAAATACAAACATTATGTATTTTTTAATTCTGTTGTAATTAAATATAACATAATATTTATTTTTAAAACATCACATACATGGAATTTATAGTTAAATAGTACTATCTAATATGAATGGTTGATTTTAATATAATGGTTACAATAATTAAGAATTCTTACATGTGATTTTTATGGCAACGATTGAATTATAATTGTTTGTATCAAAATTAATTTGAACAAGTACAAGTATATAGTGAAATTGAGTAATAACATACAAATATCCATATTTTCATACATCTAACAAACACCCATAATTTTTCTCCATCTCACTCATATCGTAATACTTAATAATTTCTTCTCTTTTATCTCTCCCTACGTTAATTACACATTATGGGTCATGAATACTTTTCCAATTAAATTATTCTAATAAATATCTCTCTCCGCGTCTATATATACACGCACGTTGGTTCAAAAGGACCCTTTCTTAAGGTGTAGAGACTAGGGAGAGTGGGGTTAAAGAGAAAGAAATGAATTATACATTCGGAATTTTTATCTTTTCGGGTACATTAATTTGCACAATTTTTTAACCCCAAAGAAATGGCACAAGAATCAACAAGCAGCTGGTAAGATTCCTGGGGTTTTCCTCCGGGTCTTTCTCCCTTCTCCGAAAACCAAATCCAAGCTGAAGTATTCATATTATCTTGGGAGAAAAGACCTATCGTCTGTACAAGGAAGCCAATGCATGTATTTCATTGGACTAGTTTGCTAGATAGGCCTTGTTAAAGAAGGACCAAGTTTCGTTTTGGGATTTGAGAGAGATCTAGTGTAAGCTAGGGGCAACGTCAAAAATTTCTTGGCTCGTCCCACGCAGGCTCGTTTAGTCAAATTGTCGTAATCATTGTCTTCAATTTCATCCAAGATCTTACGATACAATATTAATGATGACCAAACCTGCAGACATACAAACAAAAGTGTTAACATCTGCAAGTGACCAGCATAGCATGAAATGATCCTTATATAGTACTCTTAACACTAACAGAGCAACTGCATGTTTGTATGCATGGCAATCTTAATTAATCATTTGATCCAATGCCTTTATTCCTAACGTTGGGAATTAAATTATAATTTGATGAATCATAACTTACTTTTATATATAGATCAAACTAATAAGTGAAAATCATGTGTCAATCCTAATTTGTCTATGCTATTATTACTATTAACATGACAGTCACCTACTGTACGATTATCAATTTCATTTATTGGATGAAAAAAAAAGTTTCTAGTAAAACAATAAAATATGTGGGTTCCGTTCGGTAAATTCCAAGATGTACGTACAGGCCAACGGCTGGCTTTTTGGAGCTGAGAAACTCCTTCTTCTGCCCGGTTGAAGTAGAATCTTGCCCTTGTAATCTGACATTTCATAAAGTTTCTCCATTTTTCACTGACCTTTCTTGAAAAAACATCCTTGTCACATAATTCAAATTGGGCTAGTTCGTCTTGGGGAAGGTACACTCTACCTCTTAATGCACTAATTAATTAAAAGAGTATGGTCATATATATATATATATATATATATATATAGTAAGCAGAAGAGGAGTCAATTAATATATAAAGTAAAGAAAACGAACTTACTCGTCCCCCACATCTCTAAGAATGTTTGTGAGTTGATTTCCTACACCCAGATAAAGTGCAGCATCATATACACTTTGAACTGGGATGACAGACTCCTGGGCAATGCCCATTATTGGAACAGTCATTAAGCCCACAGTTCCCGCCACATAGTAGCAGTAAAGATATAACTCTTGAAAATTGTTGTATCGGGCTTTCCTTGTATCCATTCTCATGCCTTGTATCATGTCCCTGAAAGGCTGTAATTAATGAAAGACGAGAGTAAGTATTTCATTAAGCTAGCCGATTCTGATCCAGATAAATAAATAATTCTCTGGTGGTAATGAGTAATGACCTTAATATCCAAGGGAAACTTGGAGACGGTATCAGTAAGAGCAGCATCAAGCATATCATAGGGCTGTCCATTAAAAATGTCGTGCAATCTATCTTCCCACCTATCAAGAACAGCAGAGCCCATATACACAGCATTAGGACCATCAACAAGTTCATCCGTCCTCCTGCACCAAACTGAAGAGAAGCTAGCATTTCAATAAAGGTTTCACGGACTATATAAAGCTACCTCATGATCTAATTGTTTGCAATTCTAGTGTTATATATTAATTTACCATAAATTGCCCATATAGCTTTCTGTCTTTCTTCCGTCATAAGCAAGGTTCCTGTTTAGAATTAATGGGTTGTGTCAGTCAGATAGCAGTAGCACAAATTAAGAAAAGAGTGGATTTGCTTTGTAGCTACGTACCTAGATAAAAGGTCTTGGCATATTCCGCGCAAATATTTCTGCACATTTCGTAGGCATCATTAAGAAAAATGGGCTCGAACAGTGGCTTACGCTTGCTACAAGGACTAATGATCTGAGACTGCCTGTGAACAACCTCTTGTACAGCAAGAGGAACTCCTTGTTTTGACAACTGGGGAATTCCTCTTTGTTTGGGAGCCACGTTTACTTCCGACCTAATTATAACACCAAATCTTCTACGACCACAACATGGTTTCCTATTGCTCCCAGTACTGATCATGGAACAAAGCTTTGCTGTCAGCGAATAAAATGATAAAGTCATCCCACTATTTCTATTCTCAAGGCTTTAATTAGCTTACTAGTTCACTTGGGAATTGGGATATATCTTGCTGCTAAGTCAATGTGGCTGGAGGAGTCTATCAACTATATAATTAGATATGGTTCTTGTATAATAGGGTGTAAACACCAACAACCATTTCAATGGCAATTTCGGGTAGCATAGAATATTCTTATGTAAGATTGATGCATTTCATTTTTCATACCTAACGAATGAAACAACGGAACTTCTATAATTAGTCACCTAGCGTATGCAAATAAACAAAGTTCTGGAATATTTATATATATTTAATTAGTTTGGTTTGAGCAAGAACGGGGCTTACAATAATGATGCTGCTTTTGTCTTGTAAATTTTCTCTTGCAATTGTCTTCTAGTTCAGTTCCCTGTAAAGAATATTAGTCATCCGTGATGCCTTCTCGAACTCATAGAGAATACGTCCTCGGTCCTTCCATATCCCTTTGCTTGGCCAGTCCATTTTTTTTTTTTTTGTTATTTACAATCAATCCTTCGCTAATTAATTGTCCTTTATTGGCTGAACTTTAGAATCTGCCGTTTGTATAGCCCTACCCCTGGCCCTCAATGTACAACCACCCAGGTGGCGTATATTAAAAGTGTGATGATAAATCGATCCAAATTTCAATGCAAACTGAAAAAATCATCCAAAAAATTGAAAGTTCGAAGAACTAAAAAATTTGGAAATTAAATTAAATTTTTTTATTAAATTGGATCAAATTTCAAATTTAATTTTAGAAATCAATTCAATCTAATTTAAACCAAACTTATACTTATTTATGTAAAATATATTTAATTATAGATATTTTTAACAGACTATATGAGTTAAGATGCATAAATATATTATTATTAGTTAAATAATGACATATAAATGAAATGTTCGATATTTTAAATTATTTTTATTATACTTATTATATCTTTTATCTTTTATCTTTTATCTTTTATTTAATATTTTAAAAAATAATTTAAGATTAAAACAAAAAATTGATCCAATCCAAACATTTTAAATTAGATTGTATAAGATCAAATTAAAATTTTAAAGCAAACCTACTGGATGATAAATTGAAAAACCAAAATAATTAGATCAGATGGTTTTTTCCTTCTAAAATCAATTTAATCAAATCCACAAATACCCTATAAAACATGCTACATGGTCTGCCGGCCTGAATATATATATAAAAAAAACTAATTAATGAATATTACATAGAATATGTTTGATAAGCATTTTTAACTAGTTTTTTTTAATTCTTTTTACAATCTGAAAAGTTTGCTTTACTATATTAATATTGTTTGATAAAAAAAAAACTTATTTTATAATGTATATGACTACATGCTTTTACCCACAATATTCGATCCAGATTTTAGTGCAAAGACACTTAGCATGAATAGAAATAGTGTAAGTTAAATAAGATATGTGAGTGTTATAAATTTCATGATATTATATTTAATTATTATAGATAAAAAAAATATACTAGCAAAAATTAAGAATTGACATGCATCTTTTAATTTTTTTTTACTAGTTAAATCATAATTTTATAAATTACTTTAATATTTATATGTTTTTTGAACTATTATATCTTTTTTGGTTTACTAAATGAAATATTATTATGAATTTGATCATTAGCTTAAATATTTATTGCTCTTTGGAAAACTGAATACTATTCAAATTCACATCGATTTAAACTGGATGGGAATGCATCAAACTAAAAAACAAATGAATTGAATAGATGATCAAGTGTCAAAATTGAATAGATTGAATCAAATGATTTTTTTACTTCAGAATCATTCAATCCAGACTCTGAACGTCCTTAGTTAATTTCTATTTTTTTTATATATTTATTCTTTCTTATTTTTAAAATATTAGTAAATGTTCATTTTTATCCATTTTTAAATAAATAGAATTTAATTATTTTTTTGGATGTTTAATGTTATAATGTTTATTTTAATCATTATACTTTTTGTATAGTTTATTTTATCTTAACATTTTACTTCAAAATATTGATAAGGGATTAATATACATGACAATACTAATACGCAATGATATTTAAAAGTACAAAGTGATATTATCACACTAATCAACAAATAATTTAAAACTACCCAAAAATATATTTTTATTCTAAATAAAATAAAGATGTTTATAAAAATATCATATAACCATATCTTTTTTTTATCATTTTATATTTATTAGTTATTTCAACAAATAATTTTATCAGACACTCATAATTTAATAAGTTAATTTAACTTATTTTAATTTTTTTAACTAATTTTCATTTATTTTTGCAAAAGATAACCCAAAAAGTAATAGAAAAGGGGGGGTAAAAAGTTAAAGCTGAATGATGCAATTCATCATGACTCACCATAACACAAAACTTAAATACGATGTTCATCAATTAGTTCAATAATATTCTTCTTTTACTGCAATTAGTTCAATACTATAATAATAACCATTAATCACAATTAATATATTAAAAATTTAAAAATAGTTATTAATAATTAATTAATACTACCAATCTACTTAAATAATCTAACAATCACTACATCACATTTTTTCTCTGTGACTCTTCGCTGTTCTTTTTTTTTTTTTTCGCTTCTACTGCAATATTCTTATTAAAACACTATTGCATGCAAGCCTCGCCACAACTTCCTAAGCCCAATACCCAGTTGTCATTGTTAATAAAAATTATACTAATGCATGCCATTTAGTTCAAAATTGCCGTGGAGATTAATTGGTCTTTTTTTCTAGTTTCTTTTTTATGTTTGATTTGACACTCAAATTCTTGAAATCATACTCTCTTAAATAAAACTAGTACATGTTTTTATGGGATACATGAGATAAATAAATGTTGAAAATAATAAAATAAATAAATAAACTTTTTATAAAAATTAATATGACATGACAACATAAATCTAATTTAATCATAAGTCAAACAATTCTAAGTTATGATTTCATTAAAAAAAAAAATTACAAAAATCCCAAAATCATAACTGACAAACGTTACAATGTTGGCAAAGGTACTAAATTGGTGTAGTATTTTCGAAATTGAGTATAAAGTCATCTCCATAAAAATATGTTTGCATTAAGGTATTCGTGCAAGTAATATCTAAATAAAAAAAATATATTGTTTTGTTGAAAATAGTTCAGGGATTTATTAAAGCTAACTTCTATAAATTTAACTGCAATTAAAAACACAACAAAGTTATATGAAACAATTTACCAAAGAGCTTGAGTGCAAAAGATAGATTAATGCAAATATTAAAGGATGTTGGGACGGTGTTTGCAATACTAAGCTAGCTACTCATGTAACTTTAATGATATTTTTCCATTGAATGTTAGGTTTAGTGTTACCTTAATCCATTATTAAACTATTTCTAATATAAAAGAATCTAAATCATTTGATTTTACTTATAATCTCTTAGAAAGTTATTCCCTTTGAACTCATATAAGTAAAAATTACTAATTTTACACTAATTAAGAAAGTTAATTGACATCATTTAATTTTATTAATTTCAAGTAAAATAAGATTATTTCTAAAATTTCTTTCATTGGAATTTGATATCATGAATAAAAAAATCATTAAAAATATAATTAAATTAAATAAAGGTTGTTTTAAGAATGATAACATTAAATAAAACAAAATTAATTAAATTTACTTATGTTTAAACTTAACATATAAGATCACTTTTTTGTTTATATATGAGTTTAGAGGGAGTAAGTCAAATGATTTGGATCAAAACAAGAGTTAATAATAAGGCTAACAAACATCATATTACTCATAGACATGAGTTTATTAGAAGCCCATTTCAGTTTTTAGTAATAAAAACATTTTCACATGTCATTATCCAATGTCATTTACACTATTAAGACATGTATATGGGTTATCAAATAAAAAAGACAACAATAAAAATAGAAACAAGAGCAATAACATTAAATAGACAACAAAGATAATCATATCAGAGTATGTTTAGACAGTTTAATTAGTACACTAAACAACAATAATGAATAAACTACTCTCTCATTGTCATGAGAGGTAGTGGCGTCAACAAGAGTGAAAATACAAGAAGAATAAAAAAAGTAGAAGATGAAGGAACAAAGGTAGGTGAAGCCTCAATTGGCAACACAAAGCTCTAGGATGATCTGATACCAATCCTAATGAAAAGACACTTTAAATAGGGTAAGATTTTCCGCTTTGTTGTTTCTACATAAAAGTGTAAAACTCGCTTAATTAGCGAATTAGAATAATTTACAACATCTTTTCTTGGCATAACTAGTCTCTTGTTGAGTGAGCATAAATTACAAAAAATCTCAATTCTTATGGTAGAGAAAGTTTCTCGCTAAGCAACCTTGTTCATACTGACATGGCCTATTCAGCTTCCATCCCACTACGAGAACATCATTCCTAGCTTAGCCTTGAGTTGCCATGTGCCATCTTCTATGAATCCCTCCCTCGTTGAGCGACTAATCAACTTGCTGAGTGAGCAACCTTCAACTTCACATCCTCTATCAGCTCTTATAGAGGTGCACAAAGACTCTACAAAACACATAAAACACTAATAAAAGTCCTAAAATCAACTAGGCATAAACTAAATCCTAAAAGAGAGTAAATTCTAACTAAATGGGACCAAAAAAAAATCAATAAATAAGAAGAAAGTGAGATAATTGTTGTGAGAATTAAGTTCAAATGGTCTTTCGCATGATTTAAAATCAGTGATTTTTCAAAAAATAGATAAAAAAACGGAAAAGAAAAAAATAAGAAATAAGAACTAAGAAACTTCTATAAAAATTGGATATTATGAAAAAATATGTAAAGTGACATGTCATGAATTAATAATCACATGATGTTTAACTTTAGGGGTCAATGACAATCAAACAATACTCACTCCAAACTAAAATATAAAAGAAAAAATGATTCATGTTAGTTAAGAAAATAAGTTAATATTATCTGTATAGTCCAAAATAGTAAAATGACATGTAGTTATATCATAAAGGTCACCAAACACGTGGACACCCTCCATGTCAGCATTGTTACATTAAATAGGTGCTTATTCAGTCTCCAAGTATCAACCCGGACACACATGTCCGGGTTCCAGGCCAACATCGCTACAGGAGCGCAGACGTCAACCTTCTACAGGAGCACGGACGCCAACAATATTATCTTCTCGTTAACAACATATCAAATATGTCAGGATATTTAAATAGGTGCAACCATCTTATCATATAATATCTCAATTAGTTATCTACTAGTTGTTACTTATGTACAAGTAACAATATATTAATAAGGTACACGTTATCTCTTATTTGAAATTAGATAATTGTCTGTTATTATCTTATCAACAGATTATCAATAAGCAATGGTCCAAGGTCCATACTCCACGCTATAAATATAACCATCCAGGTTCTCTCTAAACTCACTTCACTTATACACTTCGAACTCGACTTCAACCCAGACTTACTTACAATACTTGAATGCATTACTCAAGTTTTTCATTCTATACATTATAGGCTAAGTTCTCACAGTCAATTATTCTTTAACAATTAATGTACTTACTTGAGCGTCGGAGTGTTTTTCCTTTGTTTTGGAGGTTCTTCCTCTAAAGCAAAACCTACTTACTTCCCGGCGTTACAGGATTTGGAGTCCACTAAGACTACATCTAGCCCACACGTAAAATTTCCAGATTTCGATAAGAACATTATCTAATTTTAGTAATCTTAATAAAAAATAAATTCATTTCTTAAAATTAAACATCTTTTACATTTAATTGCATAGGACGAAAAACGAAAAATTTATTGAAAACAAAACTTTAATTGAATAAATGATATTTTCATGATGATATTATTAAATAAGAAAAATTAGTTAAAATTTACTTATATTTTAATTTATCACACATTTTTTTATATTTTAATTCAGATGAAGTAATACGAATCAATACATAAAATTAAACATAATAAGAACTAATTAAAAATATTTTAAAATATAAAAATATATAAAAAACCTAAACATATCACATAAAAAGTAAAAAATATATTTAAACAAAACTTTAGTCTCACTTGCGTCCAACAAATTTAATCTCACTATCATCTAGATCATTCATAGCTCAAAAATAAATTTCTTCTATGGAAATCAAACGAAGGAAAGAAAATAAGAAAAACATATATAGGTGTCTCAAATGTTATTTGACTCTAAAAAAAGAGAAAAGGAAGATAAAAAGGTACATATATAAATAGATGATTGACATAATTAATAGAAAGAGAAAGATAAAAATAAATGAAAAATATTGATAAAATGTTCAAAATAATCAAGTCTTCAAATATTATCCAAAAAAAAATACTTAATAGATTTTTTAACTAATAAAAAACTGAAAATGAACTAAAATAATTTGTCAAATATAATCAATATATACCAAATTAGCAATACTTCGGACTAAGTCTATGGTACATTGATATGTATAGAGATGGATCCACTTTTAAGATTGTAGAAATAATTGCTCCCACTAGATAAATTTTTATACTTAACATATTTAATAATTTTAATTTATGTTCAAAAAATAATAATATATTACATAGGGTAATTTATTAAAATAAAATAAAAAAAACTACGTACTCTAATATAAAAGACTTCTAGTTATATGGATTCAAATCCTTCACCAACATGATCACTAAAATACAACTTTATCAATATATCAGTACAGTACTCGCTCTCCATTAATTTTTTAAAATAAATTAATATTACTATTTTTTATAATTTTTTATAATATTGACAATAAAAAATCTTACATTTTTAAAATATGAAAATACATAAAGGATAATTTTAATTGGTAGAAGTTAAGAATTTTTAACTTTTCAGCAAAGTATTATGTATTTTATAAAAAAAATTGTAATATTTTGATATTATAAAAATATTATAAATTATCTTTTATCCCACTAAATAAAAAGATGGGGAGAAAAAAGAAGAAATACAACTGTTGAAACTTCATGGGGGATTAATTAATTATGGGCCATCACAAGCATATTGCATATGTTTTGTTCTGTTGTGTTCTTCACCTGCCTCACTGTCCACACCATATATCTCTGCTCAAACAAAAGCAAATCAATCAAGCTGGCGCTCATGTCATTCTAAACAATAATAGGTGTCAAATCGTTGCGTATATATATTGTCTGCCATTAAAATTGAATTATGTGCTTTTCATTTGTTAATTTTATTAGCCGACCTTGGTTATATTTAAAAGTATTATTTCTTTTAGATTTCTTTGAGAAATTATTTTAAATTGTTAATACAATAACATTAGTTGGAACTTTAATTTGTTAATCGACAAAGCAATATAAGACACAGGTTCTTACACTGTTATAAATAATGCTAACAATTTTAGTAATCGTTTCCTCAGAAAAATATTCAAAATTTAAATTAATAAAGTCTTAGTTCAAATAAAAAATCTAAATAAATTAAATCATCAAATTTTATTACTCAATAAAAATATTAACAAAATTAATTAGAATATTTTAACAAATATTTTACATTAAAATTTAAAATAAAATATTTTAATTAATTTAAAAATCTTAACTTTTTTATTCTTAAATAGTAAATACACGCAATATCCAGTCTATTTTTTTTTTATCAATTTAGCCTGCATGTTATCTATCAGATTTTTCATAAAAACTTTCCTATGAAAAATGTAAGAATATTTTTTTCAAGTTAATTTTTTTATAATAAAATTATCATATTACTCTTATTAGATTATATAATATGATAAATAATTAAAATAATTAATAAAAATATGATATAATTCTTTGATTTTCAAAACCTTATATAAATACTTTTTAACAATATTAAATTCTTTCATATCAAATATCTCTTTTGTGCATTATTTTTTCCTCTTATTTTAAACTGTAATGTATAATGATTCAGGATTGTAATTTTAAAAGTTTATTTTTATAACAATAAATACATTGATTATTCACTGTATATTCCTCGTTCCTTTTTTATTCGTCCATTTTCTCCTAAAAGGAAGTGTATATATTTTTTTAATGCAAATATAATTATTATTATATTTAAAACCCGCTCTCACTACACAAAAAGTCTTTCATTTAAGACTGTGAATTCAAGCGCGCGTGGTAGCTGTCTCACTCTCACATTTTTTTTCACGATAGTCATGGGCTCATGCAAATCTACTAATCCACTGTATGTATGATTAGGTGAATCTTTCAAGCCAAATGCAATCAATAAAAAACCATATGTAATAGTATTACTTTATTTAAATGCAGCCAAAAAAAGTACTATTTCTGTAAAGAGAGTCCATCTATGTGGGGACTTGCAAGATTTCGGTTGTTGTAGCAGGTGGTTGAAATAATTGCACCAAACCCCATCCATAAAAAAATGATTTGAATAATATCATTCATATAATTTTTTTATTTCATAAAAAGTTATAAACATTTATTTTCCTCATCTCATTATCTATTTTATTGTGTATTTCTCTCTCTTTTCCCGGCCTTTCTCACTTACGATGTGGTCTTTTTTTTGGTAAATCTCTCTTATGATGTATGACTAACATTATCCAAATTATCTTACTTCTAACTACACTAAATTAGAATGTCTTTTTTTATAAAAAAATAAATATTATTAGAAATACTTTTACCCAAATTTGGAAATTTCACGTATGAGTTTGATGTGCCCTTGGTGGACTCCAAATTTTGTGGCGCCAGAGTAAGATAGGCTTTTGCTTAGAGAAGAGACATGCAAAACAAAGTAAAAACATTCCGACACTCAAGTAAATACATTAAATTTGTAAGGATGACCAAGTGTGAAGACTTGACCTAAAGTATAGAGAATGAGAGACTTGAGTAATGCATTCAAGTGTATATGAGAGAGATGTATTCTGTGTAAATACCGAATGAATATGGTGTGTGTAGGATGTGTATGGAGTGCGAAGTTTGGAGTGAGTAGAGAAAACTTGGAGGGTTATATTTATAGCGTGGAGTGGGCCTTGAGTCATTGCTTATAGATAATCTGTTGAGAAAATAATAATAACATATAATAGCAGACAATTATTTTAATTTGAATAAGAGATAATGTGTAACAATTAGTAGATAACTTGTTGAGATATTATATGATAAGATAAGGTGATTACACCTATTTGAATATCCTAGCATATAGATAGACAATTAATAAGGAGAAAATATTGTTGATGTCTGTGCTCCTTAGAGAGTTGACGTTGGCATCTGAAGGCTGAATAAGCGCTTATTAATAAGGCAATATTGACATGGAGGGTAACCACGTGTACATTGACATTTATGAACCACGCTTACAAAAAGTCTTTCATTTTATATGAATAATATTTTTAAAATATTATTCATATAAAATGTAAATCAATCATAAAAAAATAAAAAATATAAATCTCTCTCATTCCTTTTTATTACATAATTTATCATATTTATCTATCTATTCCTTTTATTATGAGTTTAATCATATGTAAAATAATGTGTGTTTTGCTATAAATATTTAGAATGAGAGATTTGTCATTTATAATAATCTTATTTTGCTCGATTTGAAATGTCTCTATAATACATGTGATTATTATAAAAAAATTCAATTGGATTTGAAATGAAAAATACATTAAAGTTAAGAATTTAATCTATTTACATTATATTTAAATTATTTTAAGATAATTATTTTAAAATTAATAAATTTATTATATATAATTTATTTTACTTTTATACCATTTTAATTATTTATAAAAAATATTTATATATACAACTCTCGTGATTAAATATAATATAAAAATTATAAAAGTTTTTTAATATTTAATAAATCACATGTATTCAGTAAAAAAAATAATTAAATAACATGTATTCATGTTATTCAACACAGAAAAATGATTGCTCAATTTATCTTTATTATATGATTATATTATTATATAATTATATATTCTCAAGTATAACGGAAAAAAATGTAAATAAAATTTATTTACGTTGCTTGAACACACATTACTACATTAGACAGATTGACAATTTATCTTTTTTTTTTAAAATATAATTCATCTCATATTATATATTTAATATATATATATATTAAAAATAAAATTCAAGTTTTTCTAGACATTATGGTGATTATATTACTTTTACGTTGTAGTATGCGCACGAATTTGTACCAAATAGTATTTTCCAAAGGGTGATATAAATTTCAAACATCTCTTATATTTTTTTTTCTCTTTTTTCATATCATCCTATATTATGAATCAAATAATTTTTTTTTCTTATCTCACTTAAAGTGTGTACACCTACCCGCTACAAGGATATCCAAAAATTATTGTTCTTTTTGAAATTTAAATGACCCATGCTAATTCTAATAAAGAAACTAAAAAATAGTTGATCTAATGGGCAGTACAAAACTCCCATGTTCAGATGTTCTACTCGTGCACAATTTATTTTCCCAGATTAATTTGGTACCTCACTCTCAAGAAAATAATAATGGGGATATATGCCCGCCACGCGTGCATTGCACTAGAGATTAAAATAATGGAAGTGGAATTAAGGAGACCGACATTTTAGTAGCAACATCTATAAATGAAGGTTTTAAAGTTTCAAGGTTATTATGCACAGCTAGAGTTAAGAGAGGAGATGGGAGAAATAGAAAGAGAGGAGATGTCGTCGACAAGGTGGGAGAAGGAGGAGGAAGAAGAAGAAGAAGCAGAGGCCCAAATGGATATCTGGAAGTACATATTTGGGTTTGTGGAACTGGCAGTGGTGAAATGTGCGATTGAGCTTGGCATAGCTGAAGCCATAGAGAAGCATGGAAGTCCCATGACACTATCGGAGATATCATCAAGTCTAGGGTGCGATCCTTCACATTTGAAGCGCATCATGAGGTTCCTGGTGCAAAGAAAGATATTCAAAGGCGACGGGTGCAGCAGGGGCTATTCTCAATCAGCTCTGTCTCGTCGTTTGATGAGAAACGGCGAACACAGCATGGCTGGTTTCCTCTTGCTGGAGAGTAGTCCTGTAATGCTGGCACCTTGGCACAGTCTGAGTGCTCGCGTCATGGCCAATGGCAACCCCTCATTTGCAAAGGCTCACGGTGAAGACGTGTGGCGCTATGCTGCCGCAAATCTCGATCACAGCAACCTCATCAATGAAGCAATGGCATGTGATGCTAAGCTTGTTATGCCTATCATCATTCGAAGTTGCAGCGAGGCATTTCATGGCCTCAACCCTCAAGTCCTTGGTGGATGTCGGTGGGGGCAACGGCACCGCCATGCGCATCCTGGCTAAGGCTTGCCCTTCCATTCGACCCATCAATTTTGATCTTCCTCATGTCATTGCCCAGTGCGATGGCGATGACGATGGCGTCGAACACGTGTCAGGCGACATGTTTCTAAGTGTTCCTAAAGCTGATGCTGCTTTTCTTATGGTACGTACAGTATATATATATATATATATATATATATATATATATATATATAAATTCATTTGTGCACTTTAAATAAAATCAATTTGATTTTGGTTGCATGCAGTGGGTTTTGCACGATTGGTCAGACGAAGAGTGCATCCAAATCTTAAAAAAGTGTAGGGAAGCCATATCAAATTCAAAGGAAAACGGAAGGGTTATTATTGTTGAGGCGGTGATTGAAGAAGAAGGAGAAGGAGGGAAGCTTAACCGGTTGAAGGATGTAGGATTGATGCTGGACATGGTAATGATGGCGCACACTAACTTCGGCAAAGAGCGCACACTCAAAGAGTGGGAATATGTCATCAAAATGGCAGGATTTAGCTCATACACTGTCAAACCCATTCATGCTGTGCAGTCCGTCATTATGGCTTTCTACTAAAATATCCACCAAATATTACCCTTGCAAGTTTGCCACTAAAATGCATTAAATAATTTGCTCAAAAATAAAACATATTGTGTGATCCATCTTGCACGTGTAAAACAGTGTAAGTTAATTTGTTGTAACAATATGAAAGCATTTCATTTCTGTATGTTTGTTCGAGAGGAGAATAAAACGTATCTTTAAATCATACAGTACTGTATTTTCTTTCTTCTCTACACCCACCACGGCAGCATTGATTTTTACGTGAATTTTTTTGTACAATTATTTTAAAATCTCTTTTTCAATCAATCAACAAAATAATAGGTTGAAGTTAAAATATGTCATTAACTGTTATAAATACAATTTTTTATTTTTTTCTTTTCATTTTTCTAATTAATATTCATAAATATATAAAAGTTCAAAAAAAATGCGACACGACTAAATATAAAAACTAAAATTAACATCAAAATTTTTAAAAATAAAGATTAAATGAAACTAAACTTACATGAGTCAAAAACATACTTTACCAATAAGTTGATAAACTGCAATATATCATTTGTGCTAGCTAGAGCAACTTTTAGGACCCAACTACCCAACTTAGTAGTTAGTGATGATTAATAACAAAGTAAAGCAATAATTCTTCCTTTTAAAGAAATTTAAATACAATATTGTGATGTTGGTTGGAACTTAATTTAATTTGATGGCAGACAAGTAACACTTAGATTGATTATAAAATTTAAAGCCAGTCTTAGTGCGAACTAGCGATCACAATGGATAAAAATTTATAATATTCATTCTCATACCTAAGTTAAAAATAAAATATTTATATTTGGTCCCATATTCACCAGTGATGTGTGCTTTACTTTTATTTATGTATAAAGTTGATAAAATAATAAAAATATATTATATTTGAAAATTTTCTAAAGATAAATTAAAAACTTACTTTTAAGTAATCAAAATATAACATTAAAAAAATTAACATATAGATTATGTTTGACAAAACCGTTACCTAAAAATTAAAAAAAAATCAACTTATTAAATTATAATTGTTGAGTAAAAGTAATTATTAACATATTAGACCTAAAAATTTACTCTTAATTAATCAAAACATAATATTAAAAAAAATCACTCATAAATTATATTTGACAAAATCGTTGCCTAAAAACTGAAAAACCAACTTATTAAATTATAATTGTTGAGTAAAAGTAATTTATTAACATGTTAGACCTCATAATAATTTAGACCTCAAATAGATTGTTCCTGTTTGTCATAAAATTAACAAAATATAATTATTTTTCTTATAAACAAATATATGTATAATATAATTATGTACTTAAAATAATACTATAGTTACATTAATATATATGATATGTGTGTGAGACTGTATAATTATAATACTCGTACTCGCACCTATCTTGACAAAAAATTACTGAAAAATATCTAGTCCCATCTTGAGTCCCAATAAATGAATAATTATCCTCATTTGTCAATATTTTTACAGATAACAATCTGTGTTTTTTTGTCATTCCTAGTTGAACCATGTTAATTTGCAAACTATTGGTCTTTTTCCTATCAATTCAACCCCCATGTGTTTCTCTAATTCTCTTAACTACTTCGCTTTTATTAATTAAGGACGAAGGAAGATAACGATACCCTCGAACATTAATATTTTATAAAAAAATACTCATTATATATATATATAATTAATATATTAAATTACGTACTAACAATTAACAGTAGATTAAATTTTATTAGAATAATTTTTATTTGATAAAAATTAATTATCAGAATAAAGCTTTATAGATTTATTATACTAACAATATGATAAATCAACTAATGAGTTACTGATTCTAATACTTGATTTTATTCTTTTAAATTAAGATATCGTATAAAAGATTGTTGGGAGACTTATCTCTCTATTATAATGTATAAACGTCCTTTTCTTTTTTAATCAGCAAATGAAAATATATTTGTGTGTAGGGCACAAAGGTACCCAAACCTATGTACCAAATTAGAGATAACCTAGAATCCCTCGTGTAAGCCTTTGTTACAAGATATTTATGATGATGTATAAATAAAAAAAGTAATAATTATATTTGTCTTTGCTCAAATTTCATTTAATATCCCTCCTTTTTATTACGTTACTTTTATTATGTTAATATCTTTAATTAAAGTCAATTAAAATATATGAGCAAACGAAATTGTCCTTATATTTTAATTGTAAAATCCAAATTATCCCCTTCCAATTAATTTCAGAATTTAGGTTTCATGTTCTATTCCTCTTCCCCATTCACGAGTATTGTCCATCTTCCTCTTATTGGCAAATTCTTCTTTAGCGTTCACGGGGTGCGAGTTCCTCTTCCTCTCACGATGTTCACATTCCATTCATCTTCACCATTCGCGAGTTCTTCACCGTTCCTCTTCCAATTCATGAGTTCTCTATTGTTCATCTTCCAGTTCACGAGTTCTCCACTGTTTCTCTGTTTCTCTTCCTGTTCCACAATTTCTGTGCACACTAGGGTTCTGCTTGTAAGTGACTATTGTACCTTGCAAATAGATTACTTTTTAAGAATATTTATTTAATTTTGATTGTTTATTGTTGACCATTTTTGAATTAGGTTTTAATGGAGGACTAGTTTGAGATAACTTATGATATTTAAAATTATTTGTTTACTATTGTTGATTAAAATAATGTTGATATTTGGGATCACATGAAACACAATGGATGAATTGAAAATTATTTGTTTATTATTGTTGATTCAAATAGTGTTGATGTTTGGGACCATAGGAACACAAATGCAGAAACAAAACATTAACTTTGAAGCAAATGACCATATTCAATCAGAGAAAAAAATTGAACTAAAAAATTGAAGAAGAAGAAGAATGAAGGATGTTAACAATGCGTACCAAGAAGGCGAGTTCACTTCAACCAATTGAGCTACTGCGGTTGATTTTATAGAAGATGAAAGTCTTTTAAACATAAAATGTCATATGACGACATAGGGATTTAGACATAATGTGAAATAAATAATTAAATTTTTTTTTATAGGAAACAAGAAAAGAAGAAATATTAAATGAAATTTAAGGAAAAGAGTACAAATATAATTTAATCTAAATAAAATATATCCAAGACTTGGGGGAGACCAAAGACGTGTACCAACACTGTCGCAAAAGAAAACCCCGAAAGTTGGTGATAACTGCAATCACCCACCAGAATATTAACCATTCTATAATTCCACCCACCAAATTATAACCGTCCCCTACCAAAAACAAAGATGCTTAGGAAACATAAATGATGTTGCATGCTACCCCAAACACGTAGAATAATGGACCAGCTATCCACACCGAATAATTATGCCCTCTGCATGCGAACAAGAATAAATGAATCATGCCTAAGCACGAGTTCCATCTCCAAAATTGGACCTCTTTCAAATTACCCCATCACGAACCCTGATAATAAAAGTCCCCTTGTTCTGTCAACCCCAGATATGACTGCTAGCACCGAAGGACAGAGAGACGGGTGATGCTGCGATAAATCATTTATTTGACAAATTAACATTGCACTGGATTGATACCATGTTCCTGATGTTTCAGAGTTTTCCTTGTTCGGTCAAAGGATTTTTGTTTTGATTTTAGCCACGACCACACTGTGAAGAGGTATTGATGTTTCAGAGTTTTCCTTGTCAAAAGCCTTCCCCTCAAAAACACACATATTCCTGTGATACCATGTGCAATACAATAATTTAACCATAAGGATACCATGTTCCTGTGAACGTCCTGATTTGAACGTAATTATCTTTCGTAAAAAAATACACTAATTTAATCATAAAGATATGATATATCACATAAATAGAGAGGAGATAAATGATTAGTTTTATCGGTGATATAATGTGATTGGAGGAGAGAGATAAAAAAATAAAAAATGTTAATGCAGTGTTTGAAATTAATTTGTATGTAGGTGTCCAAATATCATAATTCATCTATTATAATGATCAATAACTTATTCATTATACTTTTCCTAAATATGCAATACATGTTGATAAAATGATCCAAAACTTTAAAAAATTAGTTGTGGTTACAAATCTGTATTACTAACAAGCAACATCCAAAACTGAAGACATTCATAGTGTTAAGGCAATTTCCATCCTTATCGCTAGACGCTAGCCTTCTTTTTGGCTAAAGATGGACATCGTTTCAAACTTTAGTTAAGGTTAATTTTAATTTTTTTGAAAGTTATTGAGCACCTTTTTGTAATTGATTTAAACGTTAGGGACAAAGAAATGTCTTTAGGTGGAAGGAGTGCACGTGTAATTAAGATAAATTATAGGGATATTACTATAATTTGTTTTCTTTTATATTTGGCATTTTAACCTACTCGATCAAATAGCTTAAAACTGTGACTTAATTAAATAAATATTTCAAAATATTTACACTCAATTGGTTAAAATAAATAAAATGACAATAGTTATAATTAATTACAAATATAAATTTTAAGAGAAAAATTATATACTTAAAAATATTTTTGAATAATATTTAGCAACAATATTTACTAGCCCATGACACAACTAAGTACATTCTAGTTATATTCAAAATCTACCTTGTTTTTTTTATTTCTTTTAAGGTTAGTATTTGAATAAGCTGTGTGAGTTATTATAAATCTCATTATGTCTATATTTAATTTTTATGGAAAAAAAAAGAAGAAAATACAATGAGTATAACTCAATTGACAATAGATACTAAATTTGTGAAAAATGAAGGATTTAAGTTTGATTCGTACATAGTATATCCATGAAAAGAGGTGATGAAATTTAAATATAAATAAGTTTCAAATATAAAATTAATCTTAGCCGACTGAAAAAGCCAAAACTTATCTGGATATGTCGAAATCCTACCGAAACCAAAAGTTTTAATTACATTGGTTAAAGAAATTAAAATTTCAGAATCTTTTCTTTAGCATAGAGAAAAAAATCCATAACTCAAATATTGCCATATTAAAAAAGTCAAATTCTGTTTTTATATGCGAACTACAAGGTCTCAAATAAATTTATCACTAATATTAAATAACATCATTGACTAAATTAAAATATAACCATTTTTACAACGAACTTGAAGTTGAACAGAATACCAGAGAATGGGTTCACTATTTTAAACAGCTGGAATAGCTAAAATTTGCTATATAATAAAAATATATATATATATATATATATATATATATATATATATATATAAAAGAAAAAGCTGAAATTAGCTTTGACAGTTAGCACCAAAAGAAAAAATTGACTTTTGATGTATACATCGCATTGTACATTCAACACCTCATCACATGTCGAAAAAATGGTATGCAATATACGGTAATTGCTTTTAGACTCACCCACAATGATTTACTCCCTTCCTCTCATAAATTTAGTAAACCGCTATATCTACCTCGAATAAAAACACGTATAAAGTAGACGTTCCACTCATTTTTTTTCGTAGAATAAAATGTATGCCTCACAGCGAAGAACTTCATCAAGGGAAACTTCACGCACATATGCATCACTTGCCTGATACCATGTGGAACCCTCATTCTCTTTATCACCACCCTTCCCACTGTTCCTCTGGCCCCCTCTCACATAGGCCACATAGTGACCCCCTCTCATAGTTCCGGAGTGCTCCACTAAGCCAACCAAGTGGTATTCATACTTCTCTTCATTTATGCACCTGCTTGGATATAATTGGGAGTGAATTACATGCCAGTATATCAAAGAAGTACTAAAGAAAAGAAAAAAAACTAAACATCTACAATCAAAATTGCATTTACGAATCCAAACTGTTTGCAATTGCAATGAAGTGAAATTATGTCCAAAATATTTCTTGTGATAAAATTAAAAAGACAATCCTTAACACTTGAAAAAAAAAAAGCTAAATTGAATATAATAGGGAAAATATGAAATAAAAGCAAACATGCAGAAGCATCTATAAAACACCAACCTCATAGACACAGCTAATGTTCAAAATATAAGACACTAGGATAATATATATATATATATATATATATATATATATATATATATACACACGACAAAAATCTAAATTGAGAATTAAGATTTATATATTTACCTTCTAAAAACAGTTTTAAAGCTTTATAATTTTCATATGATAATAACCATCACAAAATTAATACTCTGCTTTACAATTTTGATTTTGTTCCAAGTAATAGTAATTTTAGGCTTTTTAAGCTATTTTTTCCAACTATACCCCTAGATATGATTAAGAAGATAAAGTAATACTTGGATTAAAAAGAGACATCAGTCACAAAAATAAGTTAGTGGAAAGCATAATGTATTTATAATTGGTAGATAGTAAGATAGTTCATGACAAAAGTAGTTGAAAAACTGAGTATTTTTGTCTAAATTTGTATCAATTGAATATTTCTTAATCAGTGTCATAGCCTTAAACGGAGCACTGAGTACTTAAGATGGATGAAAACTACATTAGACAAGGATGAAAACAAGGACAAAAACATAGATGGTGGATGAAAACATAGATGTCCAGCAACCACGATGCTGGAGGAGCATCACCAACAACTACAGATGCCCAATGTTGCAGCTGGCAACAACAAAAGCCATGGTGACTGACCGGGCAACAAACCAACACAGTGGAGTAGAGCAGCAACTGCCAAACAAGACAAAAACAGGATTTTGTGTGCAAAGGTGTTTGCATTCAATGGAAGAACGGGTTCTGTGCTTCATAATATTTTAAATGATTTCAGTTTTTAATTTTTTTCTCATTTATAATATTAATATTAGTTGACTTTTTTAAAAAAAAAATATTTTCTTTATGATAGGAGTGAATGATAAGTGTCTAGCCAATAATAGATGTCGGCTCACTCTCTTGGCCAGTGTTCAAGAGGCAACTGAGCCAAAAATAAATTGTTCAAGGCGTGTCTAAATAGTGGCCGACGGGCTGATATTGGGAAGGGGTGTCTATGCTTTATAGATTGTTCAAACTTCTAACAGGATCTAACAAAGTGGCAAATTACCTGGGATCAATATAGGGTCTAATATCCATTGTTTCTCTGAAATTGACATGGCCATTTAATTTACTTAAGCGACCACGGGCATCTTGGCTGAATCTCTTCAAATGAATGGTCATGACAGGAGGAGCTTTATAAATGAGGACCCTCTTAGTTGCATCCCTCTTCACTTTCACACTTTTGGAGTCAGCCTCTTCTTCTGAGTCATTGTTATCATTACCTATCATCGGAGAATCTCTTCTTTGGACATTTTCAGTAACACAAGAATCAGCAGCTAAATGACTACAGCTTTCTTCATTGCAAGTATTATGAAAACTTGAAGACTGCAATTCATCAATATGTGTGTCTTCCATTTCAAATGATCCGCTATCCCTTTCATTAACAATTAAACTAAGCTCATCTCTTTGACCATTTTCAAGCTTTGTCTCGTGTTTATCACATGCAACTAAATTTTCTACGTTTGGGCCATTTTTAATGTCCCCATTTCCATTGGTTCTGACTTTAACAGAACAAGAGTTAACTGCATGCCATGGTTCATCATAAATTTCAGTTTTATTTCCATCAGATACAGCTCTTGCCTGCTTTTTTTCTTCCATCTTATGACGTTGGAGAACTTTTGAACAGTTCTCACAATGCCAAGCATTTTCATCCGAGAGAAGCTCGGGTTTTATAAAATGTGCCAAGCAACTCTCTACAGAGACAGGAGAATCTGTATCATCTACTTCATCTGGATCAGACTCACTGTTGCTTCCAATGATAAAACCAGCTTCCATAACCTCGCTACATGAAGATGGTCTAGGAGCAGGCCCAGCAACAACTTCAGGCTCATTGAACAAGTCACCAAAGCCATCAAACTCCAATTCTTCTTGACCACCACCCAAAACAGATGAGGAGGCCTCACCATCTCCTCCAATGATCTCAGCAGCAGAGGAACTTTCTTCTTTGTATGGAAGTAACAGCACTTCTGAACCTTGAACTTGTAATGGAACCTCGTCTTCCCACCCATTTGCTGAAGAAAATTTGGGACTTAGGTTTTGATCCTCCTTAAGGAAACAAACAGGACCACTAGATTCACAGCTGGCCTGTCCATGCAATTCATTTAAACATTCGTCTTTGCTCTCAGTACCCTGTACCTCTGGAGCATCCTCCTGTTGGGAAATGAAATAACATTCATTAGTTCCAGCTTCCAAATAATCCAACCATGAAAATCCATCTGATGTTTTGATTGTACCATTGTCAAGAACTTGCGTATGTTGAGACTCTCCAGCAGTAACCAAATTAGGTGAAGACAAGTCCTCTTTATCAGCTACACTTTTTATTTCTTCAGAACCTAATAATGTAGAATCAGCAGAACAAGTCCCCATCTCTCCAGCAACTGATATAACAGACTGATCAGGGCAAGATGATTCGGGGCTGGATAATTGGTTTGATTGAGTTTGAACAGGTAAGGGATCAGTATCCCTGTTAACTCTGACTCGAGTCTTTCCACCTTTTTTTGGTGGAAGTTTAGCTTTTTTGGTCCGGGGTACTTGTTGGGCCTTGCGAGGTGGAGGTTTCTTAGTAGGAACTGGCAGTGAAAGATCTAAGAAAGGTTCATACACTGTTGAGAAATGCCCACACTCTATGCAGCATACAGTACTAGATATCTGACCCCCAAATAAAGTATCAACTAAAGTATTGGAAGAGGTCCCATCTCCCTTGGGAGAACCATTCTGTTTCCTTCCAGCTAGTTCTTCAGTACTTAACCCATCCAGTAAACAACGGAGCAATTCGTGACTGTCATGCTGCTGATATCCTCGAAATTGGGGAGACTTAGAACAGACACAGCCAAAAAAAGATCTAGGATTTATAACATTTTTCAATCCTGATTCAGGGTTTGTTTCAGTGAAAAGCTTCTTCAAGGAACTAATAAGTGGCCCAACAGGAGCATCTAACTTTAGAAAGTCGTCCAGTAATCTATTCATAGCTAGGAGATTTTGCATAATTGAATTGAAGAAGCAAGTATTCCCTAGATTAATCATACCTCTAACTACATAACCAGCTTGCCCATATGAATCATTTGCGAACAGAGCTCTTGACTTAATTTCTGAAGTAATACTGCCATCCCCAACGAAGACATCCTCAATATCCACTGAAGATTTTTCTTGTGATCGTCCTTTCAACAATTTCACAACATCAGATAGAAGATGACACGATTCATCAGTTTTTTCAAATTTATCAACTTGAATAAGCATGTTGCAAGGAAAACACCAACACAGTTGGGGCTTATCAAAATGAACTACCAAAGGGTGCCGATTTTTCCTCGCATGCCCTACCACATGGCAGTGAGGGGTTATTGGTAGCCCCACGCCTCCACAGGTATATTGACCACACTCCAAACAAACCCATATAGATTTTGACTCAGATTTTGAATCTAATGATGTGCTACCTTTCTTCTTCCCATGTTTACCTTTTCCTTTACCACTCCTTCTATCAGTCGCACCTTCCCTACAATCTTCACACCTAATGGATCCAGAAGAACCAACCTTAGTGGACAATCTGTCAAAATTAACATCTTTTACAAGATGAGGGCAAGAATTTGTCTCTTTTGCAACCTCATCAACAGACTCAATAGTCGGGTTGGATGATTCAATAACCTTGATTGGCAAATGGGTAGCAACCCCCTTCTCCTTGGCAGAATCTCGAATCTTCTTTCTGACTTTCTTCCCCATCAGTTCATGTAATCCAAAACAAATCAATGAAGTCTGCCAGCACAAAACAGACATAAAAACAGATATCCATAATACGCATGCAAAGGGGGAGGACGAAAGTAGAGAATTTCAGTTTGCAAAGCACTAATGTTTGTGATAAGTAAAAAAATTGGAATCCAAGATATATGAAAGTGTGATGTTTGAACTGAATTTATGAAGACGACGAATTCGGATACATTGCTATTGCTGGGTCCGGGGTCCCCATAGACGCGAGTGGAATCATGTAGTTGAAAGCATCAGAGCGAAAGATATTGTGATTGAAAGCATTTATTTAAGGGAAAAAAACAAACAATACGAAGTGAGTACCTGCCAGCGAGTAAGCGGAAAGGCCTGGAGGAGTTGGGCAAGAGAAGATGCAAGGCAGTGAGCGAGTGAGATAAATCCGATAAAAGATACTATTGTAGTAAGGATTGAAGAAGAGTAACAGTGTGGTGTGGTGGAAAAGGAATGGATGCCTCTAACGAGAGACGTGCAAGGTTTGGTTTGGTTTGGTTACCAGTCCAGACGGGTCACTACCCGTTCCGCCCCCTCTTTTGAGAAAAGAAACCAAGCAAAGCAACTATACCCTAATCTTAATCTATAAAATAAATTACACTAGCATCTCCTTTCGGGTATTTTGTTCAAATTTCACTCACTATTTCTCCCTTTTTGTACCTTATCAAAAATCTATTAATTATTTAGCTCATATTATACCTAAGTCCTCTATTTTCTAAAAATTGTTTAATAATATAACAAAAGTTAGACTCATATTAGTCACATAACTTTAATAAAATTTTATGTCTAAAATATTTTTATCTTCAAATATTTTAAAATTCTTGTTTTTCTTTTTGTAATTGAACGTAAACTCAACTTTTTGTTGGATGTAAACCCACTTTATTGGTACGTTGTGTTAACACATTTCTTCATTATCAACATATCATGATCAATCTTAAGGAAAATAATTCACACAGTCATATATCATTTCAGTTCTTCTATTGTGTTCATGTGGTCCCAATCATCAACATTATTTTAATTAACAATAATAAACAACTGATTTCCATTTCATCCATTGTGTTTCCTATGGTCTCAACCATCAACACTATTTTAATCAACAATAATAAACAAATAATTTTCAGTTCATCCATTGTGTTTTATGTGATCCCAAACATCAACACTATTTTAATCAACAATAATAAACAAATGATTTTAAAAATCATAAATGGTCCCAAACTGGTCCCCCATTGAAACTCCATTTAGAAATAGGCAATAATAAACATTTAAAATTAAATATATAATCTTAAAAAGTAACCTATATATAAGGTCCAATGATCACTTACAAGTATAACGCTAGCGTGAATATAAATCGTGGAACATGAAGAGAAATAGAGTGCTCGTGAACTTCGAAGAGGAAGCAAACGGAGGCGCTAATGAACATCGTGAATTGGAAGAGGAATAGTGGAGAACTTGTGAACGAGAAGATGAACAATGGAGAATTCATGAACTTGAATAGGAACGGTGGAGAACTCACAAACGGTGAAGAGAAATGAAACGTGAACGTCGTGAGAGAAAGAGGAACTTGCACCCTCGGACGCTAAAGAAGAACTCGACTACAAGAGGAAGATGAGCGAATGATAAAGAGAAATGAAACATGAATCCTAAATTATGAAACTAATTAGAAGGGGATTATTTGGGTTTCACAATTAAAATATAAGGACAATTTTATCTATTCACATATTTCAACTGACATTAGTTAACATATTAATAGAGAAGGTAAAAGTAATGTGGAAAAAAGGAGGAATATAAGATAAAATTTGAATAAAACACACAAGATGCGAGTGTAATTTATTTTAATCTATATTCTCAATAGACTAAATCACTATTTTAATTGGGTCGGGATCTTCTCCTGTCTACTTTTAAAAGAAGAGGTCCAGTTCACCAAATCTGAGTCGTTGCCTTTATATTAAGTCAAATCTACGGTGGAAATAAAAATCCTTATGAACTATGTACATATAAATGTTATGATAGATTCCTCCCAACGTATAAATGACATGAGACACTTCATCGAACCAGTAAATACCCAGAAAATGTACAAAGAAGTAAGATAATGTGTTGTGTGTTGCTCTGTTACCTTCTATATGTGTGAAATTCAGACCAAATGATCCAGGATTTCTGCTCATAACTCTGCAATCTCCAATTATAGCAGCAAGATAGCTTGCTTCTATGTGGATATTTATATACTTGATTATTATCAGCAAGAAAGATTTTTATTAAAACATCAATAAGGTACAAGTTGGACCAGTATTGAATGTATGGAAACATGAAGTACTTTTACAAAATGAGTTCCCCTCCCTTTACAAATCCTAGCAGCACTCCCTACATAAAATTGCATTTCTTCTGCCACCCTTACTAACAGTGTTAAGGTTTGAGCAAAAAAGATTTAAGAATGGACTCTGACACAGTAATAAAGTTGTATCTGAATATCTCACATCCTTAACATATTGTGGAACCTCTTCACAATGGACTTAGTAGTTTTTTTATCCTTCTCTCTCAAACCCTTGTCTTTGCTTTGAAGCCTACACTAAAGTCGCCTCAAAAACTTCCTCTCCTCTGCTGCACACACCAAAACCACCACCACTAAACTTGCCTCCACCACTAGAACTTCACACCCACGCCACGTTGTTGCGGTTCCTACTTCAGCGCTCGTCGCTCCTCCAATCGGCGCCTCCACTCTTCTCTACAACTTTCTGCACCAAAGGGCAAGGCCATGACCGTCAGATCAGCAACTTGTCACATGGGCCACTTCGATTTGAAAAACTAAACACGGTGAGATCTGATAGCTTCAAGTTTGGCTTTAATGTCCTCCTCGAGAGTCTCCCACTCGCTCTTCTTCTTGAGCTGCTCCACTAGCGCCATAGACGCTGTAGCGAAAGGGTGGGTGCGGTTTGATGGCGGCGGGAGAAGAAGCGATGACGACGAGGTTGTTGTGCGCAAGCGGTTCTGGCATTGGAGTGGTGGCAGACGCGTTTGGAGCGTTTATGACTGAAATGGAAGCGACAACGGCAAGGTGGTTGCAAGCTGCGAGGCCTTCCGGGAATAGATCTGAAACGGATCAAGTTAAATTTTCTCTTGTTAATATTGGATCTGGAATAGAACAATATTCGACTATGTTAGTGGAAAATTTATGTGATGCAGATACAGAGTCCCCCCCTTTTTTTCTCCAATTTTTGTTTGTTCCTTGCCTTCCTATCTAGATTTGACGAAAGAAGTGACAAGTTGGATTGTATTTTTCTTCATCCCAAATTCAAATGAAGGTTCAGAAAGTTTGATGTTTCATTTCTAACACTTACCCTATGTTTGGTTAGGAAGGAAAAAAATGGAAGGAAGGAAAATGAAAGGAAAATTTTAAAATTTGAATCGGAAGAAAAATGGAAGGAAGGAAAAATTTAAATTTTTGTAACTAAAAAATAATTTTTCTTTCCATTTTCTCTCTAAACAAACAGAAGAAAATGTTTCGTTAATCGTGTTTTCTTTCCTTCCGATTTCTTTCCTTCTATTTTCTCTCCGACCAAACGGACCCTTACTTTACACATTTGACGTAGAATGATCAATTAATATTGATTCTCAAATTCTTCTTTTATTTCTGTTTATGTTTTTGCAATGGTATTGAAATTTCAATTTCTTTTTTTTTTTTGGTCAATACTGGTTCTAGAACTTCAATTTTTTAAAGATAGTGAACATTGGTTTTCAAATGTTGATGCTCCTTTCTTATTCTTCTTCGATGTTGATGACCCTTGGTTGGCTTGACGATAGTAGTCAAGTTGAGGTGGGAGGGGTGCTAACTAGTTGGGAAAGAGGACAAATGCATGTTACTCTTAGGGGAGATTTATGTAAGAGTTCAATAAAAATAAAAAGAGGGTATAAGTCTAATAGGTCCTAAATATATGGGAGACAAAGTGTAATTTGTTAAAAAAAATATGTGTGAAAGTTTCAGCATATAAGTTGCTCGGTTGGTCAAAATTCGTGCCGAACAAGCGTCAAAGGGGAATATAAAAAAATAATACTATATTTTGATTTTGGTCCCATAGACTTGGACTAACTGTAGTAAAATTGATTTCTTTATAATTAGAAGAGAAGATAAAAATTCATGTATTGATTGTAAGATTTATCCTGAAGAATGTGTAGTGACACAACATAAGTTGGTAGTTCTAGAGGTTAGGTTCAACAAATTTCTTAATTTGAGGAAGAAGACTCAAAACCCAAGGATAAGATGATGGAAGTTAAAGGAGGAGAAACATATAAAGTTTATGGAAAACATGTTACGTGAAGGACTGTGAGAGTTTATTGGAGAAGTTAATGACATATGGAATAAGATGGCTATGTGTGTTCAAAATGTGGGAAGAAGGGTGCTAGGTGAAAGTAAAGGAAACAAAGTTCTTACAAAGGAAACATGGTGATGGAATGGAGAGGTGCAAGAGGCTATTAAACAGAAGAAGGAATGCTTTAGATCTTTGCATAAGTGTCCCAATGATGAGCATTTGCAAAAGTTTAGAGTAACGAGGAAAAATGCAAAGAAAGCAGCGTGGGAAGTTAGAGGCAAAGTTTTTTACGATTTGCATAAAAAGCTTGGGAGCAAGGATGAGGAGAAATGTATTTACAAACTTGCAAAAATGAGGGATAAGAAGAGTAAAGACCTCATCCAAGTTAGATGTATCAAGGATGAAAATAAAAAACTTTTGATAAGGGATGAAGATGTAAGTGAAAGATGATTAAACTACTTTAACAAACTTTTTAATGGGAATGACGACAAGAGTGAGGTGGATTTGGAGGACGTTTTTGATGATCTGAATAGAAGATTTATGCGCAGAATTAATACACATGAAGTTAAGGAGACTTTAAAGAGGATGAAGAATAATAAAGCTTTGAGACCTGATGACGTCCCAATTGAAGTGTGGAGAAGTTTGAGAGATGTGACAATAAAATGGTTGACAAATCTTTTTAATAGGATTCTTCAAACAAATAAGATGTTGGATGCTTGAAGGAAAAGTATGTTTGTGCCTATTTACAAAAACAAGGGAGATATCCAAAATTGTTCAAACTATAGAGGCATCAAGCTCATGAGTCATACTATGAAGTTGTGGGAGAGAGTTATCGAACATCGCCTAAGGAGGGAGACCAAGGTTTCCGTAAATCAATTTAGATTTATGTCAGGAAGATGTACCATGGAAGTTATCTTCTTCATGAGGCAATTAATGGAAAGGTATAGGGAAAAGAAGAAAGATTTATATATGGTGTTCATAGATCTTGAGAAAACATATGATATAGTTCTAAGAGGGGTCTTGTGGTGGATTCTTGAGAAGAAAATGTAGCATTAAAGTATGTTAATGCAATCAAGGATACGTACGATTGGGCTACCACATGCGTGAAAGTTTGTAATGGAACATCAAGGTATTTCCCTATCACGGTAGGTGTTCACCAAGGTTCAGCTCTTAGTCCTTATCTCTTTGCGATATTCAAGAGGAAGTGTTGTGGTGTATACTTTTTTGCAGATGATATTGTGCTTATTGATGAGACCAAAGATGGTGCTAATAGGAAATTAGAATTGTGGATAAACACTTTGGAGTCTAAAGGATTCACGATAAGCAAAAACGAGACGGAGTATATGAAGTGTGAGTCTTCGAGAGTAAGAGATGGTGATCAAGACACAGTACTTCTACTTGGTCAAGAGGTACCTAAGAAAGATGTTTTTAGATACATGAGGTCAATGTTGCAAAAAGATGGTGAGATTGATGAAGATGTAAATCATATAACTAGAGCAGGGTGGATGAAATGGCGGAGTGCATCAGGGTTTTTATGTGATCGTAAAATTCCTCTTAAGCTGAAAAGAAAATTCTATAGAACAGTTGTAAGACCGCCAATGCTATATGGAGTGGAATGCTGGCCAGCACATAGGCAACATGAGCATAAAATAGGGGTAGCAAAAATGGGGATGTTAAGGTGGATGTGTGGATATACGAAGATGGATAAGATAAGAAATGGGGATATTCGAAGAAAGGTATTAGTGGTACCAGTATGTGAAAAGATGAGGGAGCATAGATTGAGGTGGTTTGGACACGTTATGAGACAGTCACTGGATGCTCCTGTAAAAACAAGAGTTTGTTACTAAGAGCTCGACACAAAGAGAGATAGAGGTCGACCGAAACTTACCTTGGAAAAGGTAGTTAAACAAGACCTAATAGAGTGAGATATAGATTGGCGAACAGTATGTCTTAGGACAGAATGGAGAAAAACTATAAGTTTGGTGGAGGGTTAAACCCATTAGTTGTTTTATGTTCCACTTATTTCCTTATTTTAGTTATTTTCCTCTTTTTTCTCCCTTCTTCCTTTTATCATTTTTTTTCTTTTGTCTTATTTCCACTTTTTTTCTTTCCCTCTTCCTTTCTCTTTCTGTCACATTTACGATTTATCATTAGGTCCATCTATCACCAACCCTAATTAACTTGAGTTAAAGGTGTTGTTGATGTTGAGACTTGCACTAACTGAAAAGCTTGGTGCTTAAGCTACCTTACCACTTATGGGGAGTTACGAGAATTATCTTACCTGACATAAGCTTAAGAATGGTTGATATTTAGGAGTGTTAATTTGGATCCACAAATGAGGATTCTTGAGCGAGCATGGTCTTGTATAGGGTCCTGTATATAGGAATTTTTTCCCACAGAACCGAGAATCACATCTCCACTCTTGAGAAAATTACAAATTACTCATATATTAATTGTTATTTTATATTTTAAATATTGTAGGATTGTTGAAAATATTGCAAAAATATACTTATAATTTCAATTATTTGTATTTTTATTGAACATTATGTTTATATTATTTTAAATTAATTTTTTTGTCCATATTTATTTATTTGAGTTTGAATATTATGTTGATCTTTGTCTTTTTTAAATTTACTTGTATTAAAATTTAAAATTATTCTTATTTAAAATTTTGGGATTCCGTGGGAATTGCACATGTAGGGACAAGGATAAGAGGAAAAAATAGCCCACGACGGGAACTAGGGACGAGAACGATTTAGTTGGGGGTTGGGGACGAGAAGCATTAATTGCACTAATTGAAGACTTTTAACGAAATCAAAAGCAAAACAAGAAAAAAGGATTATTTCCTTCTAGGTATAGCGAACCACATATCAAGATGAATTTGTTTATCCCCTATCCTCATAAAAGATGAGACGACTTTAGGTTTGAATTTACAATAGATAAGGGTGAAAAAATAAACAAAGTTTCATTCCCATTGAGTTTTATTGAAGTCATAGAAACTTGTACGTAATCTATATCGTAATTTAAAAAAAATATTTGTTCATATACTTTAAACAAATCATATATTTTTTCTACAAAAATCATTCATTTAAGCTATTTTTTTCTTACTAAAATTAATTAAGGTTATTAATTATATTTTAATTCGATCGATATATACAATTTAATAAAAATAAATAACTTAAAATATTTAAGAGTTAATGTATAGTTTTTAATTTTGTTATAATTAAATTTAAAATTATAACATTATTTATTTATTTATTAAAATAATTGTTATATATTTTAAATAATAATATAAAATAAAATAATTACATAATTAACAATTACAGTAATATATATAATGAATAGAATTATATATAAATATATAACAATATTATTAATAATTATAAAAATATATTTAGTGGATGAGTGCAAGTGACATACCTATCCCCGATTCCACTTTTCAAGTTGGGAAAAATTCAACTCTTGAGATTTTCTTCATCAACCTCAAAAGAGGATGAGACCAATATTTAGAAGTTCAATTTTTATTTTGATGCCTATTTCCTTTCTAGAATGTATAGGCATCTTCTCATCGATCGGTCATGCATGAAAAAGAAAGTAAGTCAAACCATAAATTCTTTTAATATTTAGAAATTCAATTTTTATTTTGATGCCTATTTCCTTCCTAGATTGTATTCAGGAAAAAGAAAGTGAGTCAAACCATAAATTCTTTTATTAGTATTGAGTAGCTGCTTTTGATTATAAAATATTAATTAACAGATGTAAAACAACAGTGAATTTTCAAAAAAAGACATATCTAAGTTTTTAAGTTATTTTTTTGGTTTGAAAAAGAAAAAAAAAAACTCCTCCCACAATTATACAAATTAAGCTTTAAATAAAACTTTTTCTTAAATTGTATAAACAGTTAAACACAACATAAAGTAAGGAAACGTGTATCATGACTATCTTTATCTTTTACTTTATCCGTGTAAATAAAACTAGTTGTTTCATTTCTATAACTATTGTTAGTTAATATTTTTTTAATGCTTTAGTTTCATGTAGACTATTTTTATAACACATTAACAATCCTTTTAAAAAATAAAACATTAATTATAAAACAATTAACATATTTTATTTGAAGTTTTAACAATACAATGAAACATATTGAATTATAAGGTGATTGAGGCAACACATAATTAATATTTTTCAAAAAACATTTTTTTTTAATTGTAACGACCCGTATGCATCTGGTTCATTAACATTATCTTATGGTGGTTAAGCGCAACAATTTATCATGGATAATTAAAAATGGAAGCAGTAAACACAATGACATCATCAAACGTCATCAACATCATCAACTGTACATTATATATTGTGAATCTCATAATATACAAAGTATATGTCTCAAAACTATACATATCTTTAATCAGATACAAAAAAAAACATAGGCATAAAGCAAAAATAGAGCCAACATGCTCTTCAATCTATGCCTAAGATTCTCCTAGAATCTATCCCTGCTCGGGCCTCTTGTCCTGGGATCTATCAGTCACTCCCTGAGCATAACCTGCAAAAACATAATCCCCAACAGGGGTGAGATAACAATCTCAGTAAACTCAGGGTCCTTGGAGGTCTTTCCTCCCCCTGGTTCACTTTCATGCACATAATATCAAAATTGGCATTACAAATTAGTCATCACAGCTATTAACCATATTACCACATGTACATAGCATATACAAATATAAATTAATGCCTGAGGAGGCTTCATCCATTCATATGGGCACATCCCACATCAGAGCTTTCTTTCTTTGCCTGAGGAGGCTTCATCCAGCTATGTGGGCACATCTCACGTCAGGACTTATATATATATATATATATATTCTATTAAGTCTAATTCTACTGACCAGAGAATCTAATCAAACACATAACAACATTATCACAGTGTTCAGCTCATCATATACATGTTTCCATAAACAGTAACACACAATTTCAATATACATACATCAAGATATACAATAACCATAACTCCCTCGGAGTATGGTGGAACACAACAGTGGGAAACACTCCCAAGAATAAAGAGTTTACCTACTCTCAGCGCTATACCAGCTCTCCCGACTTTGTGGTCACAATCACCAGCAATGTCACTCTCACGCCCTACATAAAGTATACAAACAATCAATCAATAACGATCCTCAACCGTTAGAATGAAAGGAAACTCTATTCCTTTCCATTAAAATCTCTATGTTCTCTATTTTAGGGTTATCAGAGCTAACCACCTTATAGGCGATTCACAGACCCTCAACAGGATTTATCTTGATCCAACCAAGATCTTAGAGTCCCCCTAGACTCTGCATAAGTTCAATTCAATGATCTCCTAGGTCATATATCAACAATTTTCCAACATGACTAAAACAGATATATCAACACATTTTCACCGTTTATTTGACTTTTTGAACAACTTTTGTAAAGGCACTTAGGCTCATATCTATCATAACACCGTCCATTTCATCAACATTCTTCCTACTCATACATATCTCAGGGTCAAAATCAAACTTCATCAGAAATCATGTTTCAAAGCTTAATATTCATTAGAACAACCTCCTAAGCATATTTTTCTAAAGAACTCAAGCCTAATTCCAGCCCTATCCCAAAGTGGTCACTATTCATGCCAAGAACAATTTCACAAATCAAACGGTAAAACTTGAGTTTCTTACCTCTAAATCGACAAGAAAGGCTAGAGAACAACTTTTCCAAGCTTGAACGTCCTTAAAACGCCTTCTTTTCTCCTCAGAATCAAACTTTGTGAATTTCCCTAGAGAACTGGATCTCTTTGTTTGATGGCTTTCAGAGAAAAGTGATGATGGAATCTAGCTAATTGAGTAGTTCTAATCAACTTTCCTGAAGGATAGGAAGTGTTTAGATGAAGTATGATGAAGATATGGAGCTCCTAAGTTCAACAATGGCTGAAGCAGAGAAAAGGAAGAAAGGAAAGAGAGAGAGAGATAGGCTGTTATATTAATTTATTACACACCCGACTTATTAACATAAACATATATAAGTTAAGATCTGTTTTTCAATATCATGAAATTTTTTTCTTTCTAAAAAATGAAATAAAGAATTCTTTTTTTAACACAAGGAATATTTGATTCTAAATTAAAACATAAGAATCCTCTCAATTATGTAAGAAATCAATGGACTAATTGGTTAAAGGATCATTATTATCAATATGACTTATCTAAATAGATGGTCCAGATTAGTACCACAAAAATTGAGAAATAAAACAAATGAATGTCGTATAGCTTAAAATAAAGATTTAACCAAATACGATTTATATGAAAAAAACCGATTAATTCTTTACAAAGAACAAGTAAACACATTAAAAAAAATAGAAAACAATATAGATACGATCTTTTATCCTATGATTTTATCAATTATGCAAATAAGAATGACTCATATTTATGGATATAAATCCTTATTTCAAGTATAAAAAAACAAGTGATTTCTTGTAATTACAACATGTATAAAAAAGAATTGTTGGCTATCATAGATAATCTCTTTATCAAGAATTTTATATCCAAAGATGTGATTCTAGATATGGAAAAAAATCTGGATGAAAGTATTTTGATTGGATGAGAATCAATAGAGAAATACTAAATTGTTCCATATCAAATCCATAATTTTTGTTCTTTTCAAAATTTGTGATATTTTATAATGCATATAGGGGTAACTCAACAAGTTATACCAATCAAATTGCTTTTTTTTTTATCTTCTAATGTAAATCAAAATGTTAGTGAAAATAAAAATAACATTACTAGAAAAAAGAATCTCTTGAGTTAGAGTAGGAGACTCGAAATCGGGCAAAAGCATAATACCCCGATGAAATAAATCTTGAATTATCTATCTCAAAACAAGAAAAAGATATTGAAAATGATTATGTAGGATTAGATAGTGAAAATAATAGTAAGGGTATAAAGGAAAACAAAGACAAAAACAAAATGGAGGCAGAACTTAATTTCTTACTAAGAAATTTTTTGACTTTACATTTAAATTGGAATAATTTCTTAGGTCAAAAAATATTTAATGATGCCAAAGTATATTGTCTCCTGAGTCGATTAAAAAATTTAAGAGAAATTACATAGCCTCTAATCAAAGAGGAGAACTAGGTCTAGATATTACGATGATTCAAAATCAAAAGAATTTAAAAAACAATAAACAATTTTTTATGTATCAAACCATGAGTCTTTCATTAATTCAAAAGAATAAATGCAAAATTTATTACAAATACCTAGAAAAAATTCATGTTAATAAGAAAAATATTGATAAATATATTACAAGAGTAGTCCATTATTAATTTCTTTCTTTCTCTATACTCTATATTTGTCTGCTGCTATTTATATTACATATAAATATTAATTAAATACATGTGATTAATGTATTAACGTTAAAGTCGAATAGTTTAGGTATTATCCAAGTTCAATCTTTGGTGAAAATAATTTTTAGCCAAATTTTACTTACCTTCTGACTGAACTCTGGATCAGTCAAAGTCCCTTTTTCCTTATGAACCAAATAATTAAGAACAACAAATATTACATATAAATATAAATCATAAATGAGAGGGAAAAAATACCTCACAACATCATAACTTCAAACTTTTCCTGCATGGTCGTATCATATCATATTCAGTACTTGTCCGCTTATATATGTTCATAATAAACATTCTCAGGTATTTTTATCCTTTCCATGACAACAACGAATATAAATATGGTATTCATTTGTGTATGTTGCATAGATACTGCATTTACTCATTGGTTTCTATTTCCTTTGATACATAAAAGATGCATAATTTGATCTGCAAATTCTGGATTCTTTTGCAATTTTCAAAGCCAATCTGCTTGAGTTTCTACAAAGATAATTGGTTTTGTAGTCAAGGGCAGTCATCTGGAAGATAAAGATGGTTTGAACTCGACGATTGTAAAATCCATAAACTTTGGCCATGATGAATCAAAAATCGAGATTTAGAACCAACAATTCAGGAAAGATAACAATCGATGACGCATATGTGAACTTCAACTCAAAAGATATTGACAAAAAGAAAAACATGACTATGTCAAGGAGTAGCGAAAGGAGCAAAGTGATGGATGATTAGTCTTCTTGATCAGAGGACAATATTCAATCAGCACTACTGGATCAAGACAACACCAAATATACAGCTGCACTTAAAACTGTAGAAATGATGAGGACCAAAGACCAATGAGTGAAAAGTCTAGATATTTCCAATATTTTGAGCATACCTTGAGCTCTAGATATTCGTTTTAGGCGTTCTTTGATACTTTTGAAAGCTCTAAAGATTTCCTACAAGTCATATTTCTAGTTTCAAGTCTTAATTCTGCATCTACGATGATGAAAATGGGACATGAAGTTCAGCATGAATTAGATTTTTTTAGTATAATTTTTATGTAACTGAAGTCTCACGTTGGAAAGAAATAGGATAGAGACACCACCTGTTGGCTATAAATAGTCATTTATTTGTCTTATGTACTCACCTTTGAATTGAATAAAAATTTTACACTTTTAGAAGTGTGTCAGAGAAAGTTCCTCTTAATTCTTAATTGGACCAAACATTGGTTCTTATCAAATGTTTCTATAATCTTTGTGGCGAATCCCCACATGACTTATCACTTTTCATAAGGTGTGGCGTCTTCTTCCATTTCTTGTCTTTCCCACCTTTTATTTTAATTTATTTTATTTAAAGTATTTATGTTAAATTCGTTATTTTTGCTTTGTATTTTTCTCATATTGTCTTTATTGTTGTTTCTCTTCATCAAACACTTGACGTGCACCTTTTTCTTACGCTATAACAATAAGTCTTTTCAAGGACAATTCGTAAAAATAATGAATCTTGTATTGGTTCATATCACGTGGTATCTTGAGCCCGGATCTTAGAATTGGCCAATTTCTTGTTTGTACCGTTCTTTAATTCTTGCATTTTTTTTCTCTGTCTTTTGTTTGCATTCTTTATCATTCCGTTCTTTTATTTCTCATTCTTTATCATTCCGTTCTTTTATTTTTCGTTCTTTATCATTTCGTTTTTTTATTTCTCGTTCTTTATCATTCTGTTCTTTTATTTCTGGTTCTTTATCATTCCATTTTTTTTTATTTCTCTTTCTTTATCTTTTGCGCAATTTACATCTTCATGATATTTTGCTCATATTATTGCTGTAACAACGTTATTTTGTGCACCTTATTCTAAACTAAACCATTACTGTTCACAATTGGGTATAAAAAAAATTATTTGTGTTAGTGTGAAAAAAGAAAAGGGGTAGTGAATTGAAGAGAAATCTAGAAATGCTTCTTACAAGCTACTTGTTGTAAAAAAAAAATACTTCAAAAAAGAATCCATTTGTATTAATTTATTTGACAATTGTGGAAGTTTATTTGTGGTGCTATAACGTTATTATTTTTTTTTGCAAATTTTAATTTTTTTTCTAGGTCGTATTGTCTTTGTTTGACCTTCTAATTTGAGTGTGTCTTTTTTTTTGTTACCTTTTCTAGTTTATCTTTTTAAATTCCTTTCGATTGTTGTCTTTGTATTTTTTCTTTCGTTCAGCGAATTCAGTGAACAACTTTTGTGAGGACCGCTACAATTTATATAAAAAAAAACTTTTCATTTTGAAATGCAACTGATCTTGTTAAGAACCCGAAGAGAACTTTGAGTGATAAAAGACAATAACATTTACATTAAAATCAAAAGCCATTTTTCTGAGTGAAAACATGAGTTGTTATTTCTTGAGTGAAACACGTGAGTAGAATGGTGAATTCTTGTTCATATTTTCCTCATACTAGTATATGATGGTTAGTGGTTCAAGTATCCCTTCCACCCCTAGAGCTGATGCAATACAAGCTTGTCTAGACAAGTTGTAACACCCCGTGTGCACCCGGTGCGTTATCACCAAAAATACCAGTGTCACGCTAACAGCGTTAACTAGGCGCGGCGCGAAAGCGATAGAATCGTTTTTCTCGATTACACTATGCATGAAATATAACACATCACACAAAACCACCTCAAACCACTGCTGATCCAGATAAAACTAACATACAAAAACACAAAACATAGGCATATACATAAACATCTAAATAGAGGAAATCAGGAGGAACATACAACAACCTCATTTGTACATATACATGCTCAAAAACAAGACCACATTTGGTCATACATCATTATATGTACAGTACAACGGGTGTACACTCACACTCCATCTTAAAACAGATACAAGAATAAGACAGAGGTATAAATAAAACTCTTCCAATCTTCATCTGCAGCCCATGACCGTCTCCAGCATACTCAGCTCAGCCTTAAGCTCTATGGTTGCTCCTCTCCTCAGGAAACACCTGAAAACAACAACCCACAGCAGGGATGAGATAACATCTCAGTAAGCTCAGGGTTCTGGGAAATCCTCCCCCACCCTGGTTTACCCCCAAACATACACCCATAAAAACACAAACATAACAAGCCTAGGACATCATCCTGGCTATCACTCATTCCCCAGCTCACTGGGTACTCGCTGGATGCTTCCAGCATCAGAGGTCTCACACCTCATACTGGCTCTCAAGCCATCTCAACCTCGTTTCACAGAGCCACGCCATCAACATGGCATCAATATGCTATACTGGCTCTTACCGACGTCTCACAGAGATCTCTCAGAGGTACTATATCACATAAGTGTTCACAACTGAACACTGCTCATACTAGAGAGGCACTGCCTCCCCAAAC
>PYAF01003910.1:82869-98725 GCA_007407185.1 Glycine tomentella | reverse complement strand
TTGTCTTAAGGAGACAACATTGTTGGGCTCGGATCCTTTCATCTCTTTGCATCTGTTTCTGATTCATACTTATCATACAGGTTCTGTTTAAATTGTTTTTGTACAGTTGTAGTAGATTATATTGTTCCTCTTGACCACTCAGATTCTGACCCTTGTGCAATTGGATATATTCCAATTCTAAATTAACTAATAGTTCCAACACAACATTCCTTAAAACCAGGGAGGCAAAACATCTCTTCTTTCCTAGGAGTTTCAGCAAGCATTGGTTCAATGCAAATATTTGGGGCTATCCTCTATCGTTGGAAGAAGAAAGAAAACAATTTTTGGGTTTATCAAAGATAGGTCGTGGAAGCGCATTAATCACTAGTCTACCAAATATCTCTCTAAAGATGGTAAAGAAATCCTCATTAAATCAGTTGTTCAATCTATTCACACTTATTGTATGACTATTTTCTTTTTGCTAACTAATCTTTAGGAAGACGTAGAAAAAATAATGAACTCCTTTTGGTGAGGTGGTCATAATAATCAAAGGAAAGGCATCCATTGGCTGAATTGAGAAAACTTACAATGAAGAAATAATTTGGAGGAATGGACTTTAGACATTTTTATGCTTTTAATCTTGCTATGCTAGGGAACAAAGTCTGGAGATTGATACTAACCAAGATACTATTGTTTCAAAAGTCTTCAAAGAAAAATATTTTCATCAGGAAATTTTATGAAAGCCCAACTTGGACACAATCCGAATTTTGTTCGGCATAATATCTATGTTTCATGGGTGGTAGTGCATCGAGGCATAAGGTGGAGGACTGGAAATGGAAAATCTACAAATGTTTGGAGCCAACCTTGACTTTTACCAGATGATAATTCTTTCATAACTTCTCCTCTCATATCAAGATATGATCATCTAATAGTGGGAGACTTCATTGACCATGCAACAAATACTCTGAAGAATGATCATCTAACACAGATAATGATGCTTAAAAAATTCAACAAATGTCTCTTCTCAATGTACAAGATGATGATAAGGTTATCTAGAAATATAGCCTCAATGGAATTTATACTGTGAGGAGTGCCTACCACCGAATTATGGATTATGCTCTTAATGTTGAATTGTTGATCATCTCAAAGTGGAAGGTAACTAGCTGGAAATATGGAAACTCAATTCTCCTAAAAAAATTACGTACTTTTTTTTTTTGGAGAATATGTAAATATATATTAACCAAAAATAATAATTACAAAGTACTCAGGGCATTCCCTGACTGATCAACAACAACAAAAATACACTTGCCAAAAGAAGCAAATGCTAGATACACCTAGGGGCATTACATCAACACATTTGCTAATACAAGTGTATGAGATGTGCATATCTAAGTGTCCTGAATTTAATTCTGCTAATCAAATCAGTCAAATTAAGCCTATGGTTGTCAAACAAAATACAATTCCTACAGCTCCACAAGCAGAACACCGTAGTAGCAAGAGCCAAGCATCTCTTTTTACCACAAACTCCCGAAGAAGCCCGCCTGTGAACCAAACTGGATATAGTCCCATGAAGAGAAATATTCCTAGTAGGAAAGCAAGCCCATTCCCTGATTACAGCCCACACTTTGTACGTGATTCTGCACTTGAAGAACAAATGGTCATTTGTCTCCTCTTCAGAATTACAAAAGCAGCAAATGGTTCCTTTGTTCATAAAAGGTGCACGGTCTAGAGTGAGAAGTTTCTTGTTAGCAGCCAGCCAGAATGTGAAGGCTTCTTTGGGTGGAATGGAAGAGTTCCACACAACTTTGGCCCAAAATTTTTTAGGGGAAGCCTCCCTGAAATAATTGTAGGCATCAGTAGCTTCCATTCTGCCATTCTTACGTACTTTACGTGGAGGCTTCTTAGGGGTTGTTTACCAACGAGGCAACGTCTTGTTAGCAAAGGTGTTCATTGTTCAGCTGGATGTCCTTTTTGCAAGAGTAATATGGAAAGTGATTGGCATTTATTTATTGGGTTGTCCACTGGTAAAATCATTTTGGCAACATTTTGGTCTATGGAATCATATATAGAAGATAAAATAGATGAAGCGGATGGGATTCAAATGCTACTTTTCGATCTACTGCAACAACTCCAACCAGGTCTCAAATCAAAATTATCCATGGTTCTTTGGTCCATTTGAAAAAATCGCAACGAGAAAGTCTGAAATGACTTGGAGATTGGTCCTTTTATATTCATCGATCTTAGCAAACAATTCCTATTGGAGTGGAGTGCGGCTAGAAGATCGGAGGTGGATTCGAATGAGAGCAATTGGCTGCCTCCAATACATTGCTACATCACGCGATTTCTAAAGAATTGAACTCCTTTGGAATAGGTATCTGTATCAGAGGTGAACAAGAAAATTTCATCAAAGCAATGAGATCTCTCTTCAATGGCATCCCAACCCCCATCAGATTCATTGAAAAGACCATTCCAATAATCAGGGGAATTCTGGGGTGCAGGGAGCCCAGATTCATTTATGGAAATCGATAGCTCCTTCTAAGGTTCTTATTTTTTGTGGCGGCTCCTTTTGGATAGGCTACTGATCGTACACCAGCTCAGGAGGAAATCCAGAGATATCGTGTCCCTTTTGTAAGCGAATTATGGAAGATGTAAATCACTTGTTTCTTCAATGTTCATTTGCTGATTTGGTCTGGAAGGAATTGTTCAAATGGCTCGGGATTGAGGTAGTTTTGCTTCAGAGCATTTCACAGTTATATGATCATATGCTTCAGCTAATTCGGGTGAGGAACCAAAAACATAGGATCCTTTTTTGGCATGCATCGTGCTGGAGCTTTTGAAATTTCAGAACAAAAATCATTTACAAAGAAGGAACAGCTGAAGTGGGTGAGGTGTTGCAGGTTATAAAAAATATCACTCGGCAATGGCTAGTGTACAAAAATGGAACCAAAACCGGAGTCCTTTTCTCGTCTTGGTGCATTAATCCCTTGGAGTGTCTATAGTCTCCCTCGTATGGATACTTCCTTTGTTATTAAGGACATGTCATTTTTTGGCTAGTTGGTGACTTGTGAATGCATTTTTTTGTTATAGGATATAGAGGGCTGTCATGTATAGTATCTTATTGTCTTATTGTACATTTCTTATGATGTAAATCTCTATTCTCTTTATATATATATATATATATAATTTTTTTCTTAAAAAAATATAATTTTAAATAAATGCTATATACGATTTAAATATGCTTTTATTTTTAATAAATATTTTATTTTTATTTTATGTTAACTTCTTAATTAAACAATAATTTAATTTTTGTCATTATCACTTATTTTTATTTCTTATTAAATTAGTAAATTTTATATTTATTCCATAATAATTTTATTAAAGAATAAATAAAATTTATTATTTATTATAATTAGAACAAAATATTAGAAATATAAAAATATTGAATTATATAAATTTTATGGATGAACACGCACAAAAGATATTTATTAAAAATAAAAACATATTTAAATCATACTGTCATTATATTTAAATTATATTTAAAGTAAAAAGTGTAAGTTGAAGAAACGGCAAAACGCAATTGGGATTGGACGGGTCTTCTTCCGTACGAGAGGAGGATTTTCTCGCACACAAAACCAGCATGAAATCGAAAAGGGCTCTTCGTTGAATTTGGTAGGTTTTCATTCACTCTCAAATCTCAAACTTTTACAATAGAATTTCACGGGATAATGGTTATTTATTGTGCAATTGTCCTTCTGTTTTATAAATTTAGATTGCGTGTCAAATATGTTATATGATCATGTTGCTTTGCAGTTTCTGCGGTAATTTCCTTTCATTGTACTGTTCGTCGTCAATATTATACGAGGGCGGTGATGTGTTCTCGTCATGCCAAATCACTTCCAGATCCTTCTTTTAATTCTCTGAATTTTAATTATATTTTTGCTGAATAATTCCTCTCAAGGCTCACCTACCGACCCGACTTATGTTTTAGCTGTTCATAAAACCCTTCTCCGACAACTTGTAGCTGCTGCTGCTGTTTCTCTTCTTTCATTTTTTTTGCCAAGGTGATTCTCTCTCTCTCTCTCTCTCTCTCTCTCTCTCTCTATATATATATATATATATATAATTTCTTTTCCTTTATTTCTTCCCCTAGTGATTGGTCCGTGGGGATCTAGATTTGTTTAGGTTAGTGTTTGGGTCATGGGGCCTGTTTTTTTACCATCTGGTGATTGCTGCCACTGCATATCTGTCTGGATTACAGAAGCTGGCTTAATACTCTTTTTAACGGTGAATGAAAGGAAATAAATATGACCCTTTCTGCTTTCTGGTTTAAGGGTTTCGTTCAATTATTCATTGCTCTCGATTGCTAGAATATAGAAAAACCCAAGTTTTGTTTTGGGTTTTTAGTTCAGAAATGGCAAGATTTGATCATTTCTGGATAATTCATCGTGTCGACTCTGACAACTGCGAGCTTCAATTTTTGTGTTTCTTGCTTTTGGTACAAAGTTGTACTGGCTTGATGTTTCAGGACTCAAGGAATACATCATCCTGATATTTGAAGGACAGATTAAAGAGAAACATCATGGAGGAAACAACGGCAGCAAGGTATTGGTGTCACATGTGCTCTCAAATGGTCAATCCCATCATGGATGTGGAAATCAGATGCCCATTTTGCCAAAGTGGATTTGTTGAAGAAATGGGTAACACCTCCAGTAGCAGCAGCATTCCCAATACATCAGAATCTGATTTTGAATCTGATCGTGCTCTCTCCCTTTGGGCACCCATCTTGCTAGGCATGATGGGCAATCCACGTCATCATAGAAGACTCAGACAAATAGCCAATGATAATGGTAATCGTGATGATGTTGATGGTGTAGCAGATCATGGTAGAGAAACTGAATATGATCAAGAGCTTGAGTCCATTCTTCGGAGGAGGAGAAACTCAGCTACCATTCTACAATTGCTCCAAGGTATAAGAGCTGGACTGGCATCTGAATCATATGATAATACTGATGGCCATGACCATCACAGGGAAAGAGAAAGAGAAAGAGAGCGTGTGATCTTGATTAATCGTTTAAATCAGACTATTATTGTTCAAGGTTCCTATGAGTCAGACCGGGATCAAAGTGATAATCATAGGTCCGTCGGGTCCCTGGGTGATTATTTCACAGGGCCAGGTTTTGATATAATGTTGCAACATTTGGCTGAGAATGATCCCAATAGGTATGGAACTCCACCTGCTCAGAAGGAGGCAATTGAAGCGCTGCCTACCGTGACAATCAATGAGAATTTGCAGTGTTCTGTGTGTCTGGATGATTTTGAAGTTGGTTCTGAAGCTAAAGAGATGCCTTGTAAACATAGGTTTCATAGTGGGTGTATCCTTCCCTGGCTGGAGCTTCATAGTTCTTGTCCAGTTTGCAGGCTTCAGCTGCCATTGGATGAGTCTAAGCAAGACTCTGATGTGTCAACGGATAGGAGAAGCCCAAGGGAGGATGAAAGTATCGAACTTGACAATGATGAAGAAAGAGAGGGTGAAGGGAGAAATGCAAGTGGCAGTAGAAGATTCTCATTTCCATGGCCTTTCAATGGATTATTTTCTTCATCAAACTCTTCATCCTCTTACAGTTCCAATGCAAACGGAAATGATAATCAATCGGATGAAAACTGAGTATTCTTGCATGTCTGTTGTGCTATTCATGTGTGCCTTGCTTATGTACAGTTTTCGACCAATGAAAGAATCCAACGTTGATAGAAAAATTTGTGATTTTTCTTGTGGCTTTATTTTTTCTAAATTTTGTGCTTCCTAGAATTCAATTGCTATTTTTCTTCAACTTTTACCCTTGGCATTTGTATAATTCTCGTGGTGGTTTTATTTCCCCATCTCATCCTGTACTACGTTGGTATATATACACTCGTGTGTGTGTTTCTAGTCAATGACTCGTGGATAGTATTGGTTGTGAACCTTGTAAACCCGCATAGGGCATGTGGTATCTGTCTTCTTTCATTTGGCACTCTGTAATCCAGAAGTAGAGAAGCGTGATGGGAGAGCAAGGTTTAGAGTGTCTCTATTATAGGTGAAAGAAAGGGTACCAGGTAGAGAATTAGGAAGTGAGGGTGCAGTTTGTTATGCAGAATGTAATGAGTCACGTGGTCAGGGAGTTATTAGGGGAGACTGGGGAGTGGGGCTTGGGAGAGGGTGCAAAGCCATTCCTGTAACTCCAGTTTGGAGAATTAGCAGAGATATAATGAATGTTTGGATTAAAGTTGGGAGAGTTCAAAAGTATTTTTACTCTAAAAACAACAAACCTTTTTCTTCTTAATAATGGTCTTAATCCTCAAAAAAAAAAAAAATTATTATTGAAACGTGCAGTTTTATATTGGAATTTGTAGAAGTACTTTCATAATTTTAAATCAACAAAGGCATATCTGTCTAGGAGTCATTGACTCTGGCTGTGAATTTCTTAGAATTGAATAAAAAGACAGTATTCTTTTCATTCAGTTGGGTTTATTTTTCTGTTTTAGTTACCTTCTTGGTTTCCTAACAGTGGTCTGATTAGCCAGATACCTGTGGTCATTAGCTTGGAGTTTTTTTCTTTATTAGAGATATAATTGAGTTTAGTTTACAATGTAATTTCTGCTTACATTTACATTTCAGTGTAATTTCATTTGACTGTAGTTTAGTTTCTGACTCAGCAGCACCGAGTGAGATCATGAGCTATATATAGCTGAATTCTTGTATCGATTTACTTTAATGAAATATTTCTGTTAACTTCTTCTATACACTTTATCTTTCTTTCGCAGTTTTTGCAAATCTAATATTCTTAAAGGGTCTGACAGAGTAGATGTGCAATTAATACTACAATCAATTATCTTAAGGGAATTGCATCATTCATCCTTGATAAAGTTGTTTAGACGTATTTTATTTGAAATAAGTAAAAAAAAAATGTACGACATTAATGTGGAAAAAGATACAAATAGAGAGGGACAGAGGAACTTAGCCATATTTTGGATAAAAATGTGTCTCTGATTAGCCAGTACGAGTAATGGCGTGGAAACCAGAACCAGAAGTATTAACACGTACAACCAATGGACTCCTAGCATAATGGAAGCCGTCTGACCAAACTATATCTCTGAAATCATACCTACCTTGGCATTCCTTTTTGGGCTTTAGAGTCACGTAGTATGAGTTTTCTTGCTTGAACCATGAGAATATTAGGATCTTCGGCCTCCACTCCAAAGGGTTCCAAGATGTGCTAACAAAATATGACATTTTTGTTTCGAACCACATTACGAACAGTCCTTTTGATTGTTACTGTAGAATGGAGGTTTGAGAGTTAGATAGATGGGTAGTTTAGAATGGCATTGGTTTTGGTTACCAAGTGTTTGCAGCTTGTGTGAACAGGTTTTGGAGAGGGATGATTAGTGATTTTATTTATCTGCTCTTGGGTGAATCCACATTACAGAGGAAACTAACGTAATCAGTAGATTTGATGTCGTAGATTAGTCCTGGATCAACTGCTTTTGAAGGGTTTATGTGGCCAGCACCCATGTCAAAAGGATCCGCTACTTTCATTGATCCACCGGCAAGAATACTGTCCAAGGTTGTGTCCAGAGTATATGCTGCATGTTGGCAAAAACGCACAGTAAAATTAGAGCACTATCCATCTGTCGTCCATTGAGGTAGCGGATATAATTAATTGTTTTGAAGTGATGCCATGCTTGCTTGCACGTACCGTACAAAAACTTTTCCCATATGGTTCAATGAATGGTGGTTGCAATCAATCTTGATAATTCTCAGAAGAGATATTGTCGGTCACGGCTATTTCTACATTTCAAGCATTCTATTTTCCTAGCATATCGAAATCAAATTTCACGGAGCATCTTCTTAACCAATTAGCGTGAGCTGGACTTGAAATCAAGTAGGATTTTGAGCGCAGTTTGAAGGATTAGTACGCTAATCGTTATAACGAGGAGAAACACAGATTATTGGTGGAAACACCTGTGTTTAATACCCCAACAATGATGTCTTCACCATAAATCAGCTGCAATGGCGTTAGTTCACTACTGTCCAAGTTAAGGTCCAGGAAGTCCCAGCTTCTTGTTGTGTGTGATTGTGATGACTTGCTCCTGAAAACCGACACCACTTCTCGCATATCTGCAAGTATTGTGCTTAAAATGCTTATTTTATAATTCATAAATATGTTAATCCAAGACGTTATCAGAATTAAATTGGGAATGCTAAAAAGGAAATTAAACTTTGCTTAATTCATTATTAGCCAGTGTAGCTGCTTGGGTTGGATTTAGCATTGCTGAGAACCCCAATAAACTATACTTGTAGCTATAGAGAATCGAAAATTCCGCATCTTTTTCACTGAAATATAGTGGGTACAAGTACACCAATAGAAATGAGCTTATGTCTGCGAAGAAAGCTGTTGGAAGAAGCAGGGAATGAACTATATCAAAAGTAACCATGTGAAAACAGTAGATAGAAGTTGAAGGTGGTAATGAAAAGTGAGACCAGGATCGCCAATATGGTTGGGCCCCAAATATACTATATAGACCTGTATGTTAATTAAGAAAGCAACTAGATAGATATTTAGAGAATACGTTGTTGTAGGAGAAGTGATAAATACACTAGGTGAGATTAGTTTTACTTGAGTAGTTGACTTTGATTGAACAAAATAAATCGAACATGAGAGAAATAGACCTCAGAAACCCAAAAAATAAGCAGCCATTCTGTTTTGGAAGAACTGTATGTTATGATGAAATTATATAGTGTTCTATGAAGCGTTCACTTTTGACATCTGAGAGACTCGCTTAGGTCACTCAACAGTGTTGTTGTGATGCGTGCTTTCCAAGTATTTCAAAACTGAAGTTTTGAAACATATGATATTTAAACACACCATCAAAACTTCCCATTCCTCTCTATCTCTCTTCCTATCACCTATATTTTTTTCTCTCTCCTTCTCACTGGTGTTATTAAGGACTTTGGGTGTCCAAATATATTTATCTTTTCTCTTCAGAGATAGCCACAACTGAAATAGAGAGGACTATTAATTAATATTTACCTCCCCAGTTTTTTCATATTAATTTTTTTTTCTTCAGAAACACTCATCTTTTAGATGTAATTTCTAACAATTTTGTCTCTCTAAAAACAAAAATTATGATTTAGTCTCTGAATGTATTATACGACAAGATGTAATTGTTGTATTTTTTACAAATCAAGAACTAAATCAAAATTTTATTCTTTCAATGATTAGATTCTAACTGCTTTATACTTTTAATTATTTATCCTATCTTTTACTTTAATCTTTCCAGCAGAGAAGTGAAGCACACTACCGTGATATTTTAATTACCTTGAATACCATAAAGGAAAATGCACGCGACCTCCATCATTCTTTATATAAAAACAAAACATATTTTCATAATCCCTTACTTTTTAAAATTAATTGATGAACATTCTGCATTGCTTTGTTAGCTCCTTGAACCGCATTTCTGATACGTACAGTACAGGAAATGCCATAGAATAAATTACCCTTTGCCCTTTAACAAGCTATATTACCTCGTTATATACATAAATCTAGTCTCTGGTATGTAGTTTAAAACATGTATTGAAGAACTTGGACTCAGTCACTAAGCAATGTTCTAAAATAAATAAATTTCACTACATGAAATTTAACTATTGACTGTTGAGAGTTAATTCAAGCTCAAAGCAGGTCAACACGATAACTTAATTACAGCATCTTTGTATGACTGTAATCCTAGTTGCATCGGATCAATTAATTAACTGCTTATTTTTTATTTTACTCTGGCTCTATTTGGGCTAATATTGAGAGCTCATTTTGAAACGTAATCACACATAATCTTCTGAATGGCATAAGTACATTTAGTTAACTGGTAAGCGAAACATCCTAGTATTAGCCCTTTAGCAAAGTAATCTTAAGAGTCATACTTGCATGATTGTCTCTTGTATAGATATCTACTAAGCAAAGATTAACATTGATGTACAAGTTTTCCTTCTTTATTTTCTTTTTCTTTTAAAAATACAAGGGTGTGTAAGAACTAGGTTTAGTGGAATCATTACTTACCGAAATTCTTCCTATCAATTTTCCTAAGATGCCCTAAACCTGTTGCGTGATCAGCGGTTTACAATCAGAACCTATGACTTATTAAAGAAGCTTTACCAACACAAATTAGACTTCAAATGATGAAAAATCTTCGATTGAATGCTTAAAATCTTGCTTTGTCATTAGCCAACAGTTTTCTGACTGAACTTTCTGCTGTTACGAATAATAATTTAATAGGATGAAGAGACGTCAGTTTGCTTTGACAAGCAGAAATTTCAAGTACAACATAAATATTTATGTTTCTTGAAGGAGGTTTGCTTGACTGCGTGGTTATTATCAGGGACTCCAACAGCAGTAAATGAATATTCATTTGAAGCAATATATGATCAACTGGCCTTTCAAAAAAAAAAATGATCAACTGGGTCCAGCTCAACTCTGATTAGTCTGGAGCAAAAGTTGATAAGCTTTCCTCCTTGGTAAATTAAGCAGTAAAGGTGGGAACGGAGGGGACCTTAGATAGGATTGTTATCATCCCTGTATTATGTAAGTGATGAACATATCCAATCAATACCTGGCCGTGAGATTTGTTTTGTCCTATGTAAACTGATAAAATTAAAACCTTATAATTATTTGAATTTTGTCTTTCTTGCATTTTATGTTGCAAAATCATTATATGCAATTCTATTTAATCTATCTTGTGACATTGTAGATTTCTAATAGAATTTTAACAATGTCCAATTTGATAAAAAAATTTGGTATATACAATAGTAACAATAATAATTAATATTTATCTATTTATAATATATAAATTCTGAGACGCGAGCTGTATCCTGATTTTTCACTCCCTCACTGACTCTGGTTTTCACTCCCTCACAGACCCTTAAAGATCAATGAAACTCTGATACCATATTAAAAAAAAAAAGCATTAACAAAACAGAACATAACATAAAAGAGGGTATTTGACTCAAATCATAAAATGCTGTCAATCACAACCAGCAACTTATATAAGGGGTGCTGTCAAACACAACCGATAAAAGAGGGTGGAGCAAAAACTGCTTTAAAATCCAAACTCAGATTTTTGCACACATTGAACTTGTCACTTTCCTTGGAATACAAATCCAATTAGACCTGATGAGCTCGAGGACACTGCTTGAATACAGGCTCCAATCTTTCAAGAGATTGATTACATCGGGAAAAAATACCAATCTGACACAAATGTCTCCTTAAATGCTGCTCATTGGCATTGGTAAGCAGCCGGTTCTAACACAACAACCACAAGCATGGTTATCAAACTCTCGATTTAAATCGTAGAATCTTTCGATTTTACGAGTCTACTACCCCTCTACGAGTTAACTCGGACGTAGACTCTTTTTCGGAGTAGAATCACACGATTCTGCGTAGAATCGCTCGATTCTGAGTAGAATCGCGATTCTACTACGTTTTCGCGAGTCTGATGGGTTTAGGAACAACGTCGTTTCGAATAGCAAATTTTTCGTATTTGGGCCAGATCCATAACAAATTTGCTTCCTGCACCTCTTTTTGCTTACTATACATCTTTTGACTCATTTTTTTATATTAAAAACTGGACTTTTATTTTAATTTAAGTGATTTCTATTTACACTTTTTTTTTATTAATATACTTGTGTTATCAACTTTAATAGTTCAATTGTTATTTTGAATTTTTTAGTATCCATTATTTATAATTGTACTCATTTAATTTGACAAAATTAGTTATGTCATTGTTTCATATTTATATATTAGTAATTTACTCTCTTTTTTTGTCTGAAGTAAACTCTTACGATTCTACGATTTGATTCTATGAGGTCTCCACGATTCTATGTAGAATCGCGATTCTATGTAGAATCGCGATTCTGACAACCTTGACCACAAGAGGTCCCTATTTAGTTTATCAAAATAATTACAACAAGACTTAAAATAGAGAAACCAACAGGTCTCTGATTGAGTGAAATAAACAGCAAATATGGCTGACAAAATTAGGCATCATTAGCTAACAGCTAAAAGTTGCTTTTATTTAGCACGAACAATCTTTAACCAAACTTACAAGCAACCATAAAATCTGCAAAGATATTTTTATGACAGCAGAAAAATCTCACACTGCCAACACATTCCAATACTAATATCATCTTTCATAATTTCAAAACATTTATTTCTAATTTGCTTGCATCTTTTGTATTACAGACTAATACATCTCTTTACCATGCTCACTATGGAATAAGTAGGGAAGCAGGGCTTTATGGATCAGGTTGTATGGTACCCCATGACCTTGAACCTTTACTTATTATGATCATGATCCAAGAAATATTCTAAAGGATTGGTACAACCGAGCACCTATGAACAAGCTGCTAGATTTTCTTCAGTTCATTCCATATTAGTAGAAGGGGGAACCTCAAGTACATTTTCAATAGATTTCGAACAACTTTGTCTTCTATTTTTAATGGAATCAATTAGGTCTCATTTTTTATAGTTAAGTAAATTTGATCGTATAGTAAATATTAATCAATTAAAAATCCCCAAATTATTACATATAATGCAAATATTTAGGGTTTATGAAAAATTTAATATATGAAACAATTTTAAAAGTTTAGGAATCAGAAATTTAGTTAATAGTTTGTGTTTTTTTTTTACACAATAAAATAAGACATTAGGATTTGAAGAAGGAAACTTAATTTTTTTTTTTATTTCGACTGAAATTTGATATTTTCACAAGTGGCTTTGGAGTAGAAGAATCAACGTGATTTAATCAATTCAAAATATAAATATTTGAAATGAGAATTTAAGAGATATATGTAAAATAAAATTAATCAAAAGACCAAATTTGCTTAATTTTAAAAATAGATGACCTAAATGGCTTGGAAAAACTTTAAAAACCATAATTACTAAATGACTCGAAAAACTAAAAAAAAACAAAACTACACCCAATCTTATCAAAGAATTAGAATTTTAGCAAAACATATATAATTTTTAAGTAATTCATACACAATTTCCAAGCATTATATTAACAATATTAATATAATATCTTTCAAAGATATATAAGTTTTCAATGATTTTATTTATATAATCGTGCATATGCGGATAACTGATCACAATATGACCAGTGAACCAACCAATCATGCCAGTTACGATAAGTACTCCAAGTTGCCTCTCGAGAGACAATACCAAGCCAATTATGCACAATTCATTAACTAAGGGTAGGACATGTAAATAAAGGAATGCAGTCATACTAGTAATCCCCTAGAAGAATGTATAACCATTTTCAAACCTTTTAAAGCCAATGTTGGAATCAATTTGTAGTATGGGGAATGTTTCTAAAACAAAATGCAAAAGAAGAAAAGGTTGTTCATCACAAGAGTTCATATTTTAATAAAAGTTACGAGTGCAAAGGCATCACTGTGAGAAAGGGAATCCCAACTATGTTGGCACCCAGAACCTACCAATCATTTACAGCACCCCAAATATTGTTCAACACAAATTAATTATAGCTACGAAATCAATATTAAGCATATAATTAGTTATGGCACATTATTGTCTAACAATATCTAATTACAAAGGAAATGAAATTTCGGAGACCAACATACTACAAAGATAGAGAATATGGTATTCTATGCTACAATCAACAGTTTCTATCAATCATGCTAATCTGGGTTAAAATCAGCTGTTCTAGAAAAGCTCATTTACATTCCCAACAATTGCTAAATCTATTTCATCCTGGAACACATCAGCTTCTACACTTAATTTACATGTAATCAGAGTGTATCTAGTATGATACAGTCTACTCTGCTCAGTTTGGCCGACTTTCCTCTCTAACCAATGAGCAGAGTTTTGTCGCCATCAATGTATATAAATCATAGTCAAGATTTCTCGGACTGCTTGGAGAGCTCTTTATCAGCAAAGTGAATAAGTCTTCTTAGTCTTAGAACCATGTCACAGTGGAAAGGAAGTGCTGTTCGCCGCTCTAAATACGTGGGGCTCACTGTCATCCATGACAAGGCATGAAGCTCTGCTGCAAGAGACTCCAGAACCAAGTGGGTCTCAATTTCAAAATCTTTAGCTTCCCAGCTTAAACTTCTACCACCTTGCTTGTTAATTCCTCGGACAATCTTCTCTTGGCGAATGTTAGTACCTCCATAATAATCAATGAGGCTCACTGAAAGTACAGAGGGCCATTCTTCTTTTTGGTTGCTTCTATAGTCCTTCCTCATGGAAGGTACTGCTTTTGAAACCACAAATCCAGTAGAGAGAGGAAGAGCAGAACCCTTGCTGTGAAGCAGATGAGCTAGTGGTGGTGACTCTGCTGTGAGGCACGTTGGGAGTTGAAGAACTGTTGTAGGAAGGAACCGCATGCTAGGAGAAGGAATTAGAATATATGCAGAAGACGTAGAACCAAGAGACTTCACTGGAGTGAAACCTTCTATGTAACCTGAAATAGACAAACCACCACCCCCACTTTCAGTTCCTCCTCCAAAAGTTTTTGTTATCAATACATGCATGATTTGCTTCATTAAGAATATTCAAATATGAGGTAGCATCACAAATTCAAAATTTTGTTTCTTGGTTGCTTGTGAAATTCTAAACTCCATTCTCCAATGCCATGGTACAATTATAAGTTTTTTATCCAGAAATCCTAAGTTGAGAATAATGAAGAAGTCTATCATTATGATTACCATGCTGCTAATTCATAATAGATTCAAGTCCTTGAAGGATATTTGTCTGAATTTCGTTTGTTTATGTCATATATGCCAAAACAGGATTTTGGTATATCGGTGCAATGCAACTTTGAAAAACATAATCGTCACAAATGTGTAGCTGTAGCCAAGGTATGTTCAATGTCAAAGTGACAGCAAGTTTGTAAAACATTTTTCTGGGCAGTGCTAATTGTTTCTATGGACAACATTGTCATTATTGGGGATGATTTTAATGAAATAAATAAGTTGAAAGCTTCCCTTTCAGCCGATTTTGAGATTGAAGACCCTGCGTCCTTAAAATGTTCTTTGGGGGATAGGTTGCACGATCAAAGAAAGGAGTTATTGAGTCAAAGAGAAAGTATGTTCTAGACCTTCTCAAAGAAATTGAGATGTGGGTTGCAGGCAAGCTTAAAACTCCTATAGATCCAGTACAAACAATTCGATACCTAAGATTATAGGGAAAATTAACTTATTTATCTCATATCCGGCCACCCAGCCAAATAGCCTTTGCAGTAAGTTTAGTGAGTCAATTCATGCACTCACCACATGAGAACACATTGAGGTAGATTACAGGATTGAGGTAATTAAAAAGTGCTCTGAGCAGATGACTATCTTTTAAGAAAACTGGGCAGCAAGGCATTGAAGTGTTTATAAATGTGGACTGGGCAGAATCCATTACCGACCGAAGGTCAACTTTTGGCTATTGTACCTTTGTTTTGGGAAATTTGGTTACTTGGAGAAGCCAAAAAAAACAAAAATGATGTGGCTAGTAGTGCAGAGGTTAAACGTAGGGCAATGGCACAAGGAGTTTGTGAAAGTTTATGGCTAAAAAAAATTATACAAGAGTTACAACTTTCAATGACTCCCCATGAAGTTGTACTATGATAACAAGGCTACAATTAATATTTCCCAGAACCCAGTTCAACATGACCAGACCAAGCATGTAGAAATTGATAGACATTTTATAAAAGAGAAGGTGGATGCAGGCCTAACTTGCATGCCATTTGTTCCTACTTCACAGCAAGTGGCAAACATTCTTAAAAAGGGATTTAGACCTAATTTTGATTTCTTTATAAGCAAGTTGTGCATGTTGGACATCTGTGCATATTG
>PYAF01003910.1:53063-69135 GCA_007407185.1 Glycine tomentella | reverse complement strand
CAAAATCACCAAACTCTGATAGAAGGGCTTGAATATCCATTTCCATGCCTCTATCATCATCATCCCAGTCCCAGTAAGACCCAATTGGCTCATTTCCTACTCCTGTAATGGCTGAATTGTTCACTTCCATGGAACCAAAATCAGACATGTAAGCATCTTGCACAGGAATGTTTGTAGCTGTACTTAACAACTCTGTCACCCCTGTTCGAGACCGCTTAGAGCCCTGCATATAAATAAAAGTGGCTATAATGCTCAATTGCACAAAAACTAGGATCGGCAAACAGGAAAATTCAAAACACTCTTCCAGCAAAAAACAAAATACAATACAATAAGAGCACATGGAATATTGTTAAAGAATCTTTCATATTTTCAAGAAAAATACTGCATAATATTTTTTTTCTCAATTTACTTTTAAATTGCAGTGAGTTAGCCTTCTTCATGTGCATACAATCTAGCAAGTGGCTAGGTTATGAAGTGAGAAGTATGTGTATCCCTATGTTGTAAGGGTACTGCTAAAGCTAAACTGGCCAAGTACCTGTATCCAGAACCGATGGTCTCAGTTTTACATTCAAATTTAAACTGTGGGAGTGTGTCTATCATGTACTCATTAGATACCTAAGGGTATGGTAACTACTCTGACCAGTATCGGTGCATTATGCATGCAATACATTACATTTAGCAAAATGCTACAACACCACCTTGCATTTTCATAATCCAATAAAATTTTATAAAGCCTTTATCCCAAAGAATATAAAAAGGTGGGAAATTTATGGTAATTAGTTTTGATGTGTGGGGGTAGAAGTAAAGAGACTAAACAAATGTATGGCAATGTGCAGTTTATACTATTATTTGATTACTTTGGTTGAAGGGTAGTGTTCATATTGTGTGTAAAGCACATGATTTTTTACGAGGTCCCCAGCAGATATGCAGAGAGATCAGTAGCTTTGTTCCATTGGTTTTCTTATCTTTGTTGCTTAGATTTTCCTTTTGGATGATCAATTATCCTGCAAGTTCGTTGTAATTTTCTTTTACTCATCATGGCAAACTTTCTTTTAAAGTAGAAAAAGTTCAATATTAGTTTTTCAAAAGTAAATAATGATATACCAATTTGGGACCATCATTGTCCAACTGATCAGCAGAAGATACCATAGACTGTCTACACGTCAAAGAATCAGCATCTGCCTCTAGTTCACTTGGTCCGGTAGTCTTGTAATCACTATCACTAGAGCAGGCACTTAAGCTACTAATGCTGCTATTATTGCTATTGCTACTACTATCATAACTACTTTGTGTGCAGGTTCCATTGATTTCAGTCCAAGGATCTTCAGTACAATCCACATTACCAGCACTGCAGAAAGCAGAAGAAAATTGAGCCTTTAGCTAAAACCAGAACAAATGCACTCAAACAAATTTATGTGCTCAAAACATTAGCCAATAAATTAAAGGGATAAGGTTTTGAAGAGGAATAGAAGTGAGACAAGGTTTATCAAAAAACCTATTTTCAACAACTGTTTGTTTTTCAGAAAAAGAAATTTTAAACAGAAGAGAAGAAAACTACAACTATGGACTATGGAGATTGGAGACAATAAGATAGGTACTAATACCGAAAATTCTATACACAACAAGAATTCAAGAAACATAAAAAACAAAATGCAACAGGCTGCCTAGTCTCTGTATGCCAGACAGCCATCAGCAGAAGACAGAAGTAGTACAGGGTTCACAATTAACCTTAAAAATAATCAAAGATGTAAGAATCAAGAAACATCTCAGACAAAAACATGCATGAATGCAGAGAGCGATACAAAGAGTACATACCAGTAAATAAAGGAAGAGGAACCAGGCAGGGATGGTCCCATCCAATTCTGCAGCCAAAATCTGTATGTTTCACATTAATAGAGTATATGAATCACAGGGCTCTTCTGGGAATTGAAGTATAATGGTTCATATGACAGGACAATCACAATGCACATACATCATATTCATCTGACAAACAAATTTGTTACAGCTAAAGTGGCACCAGGAATTGTAATTTAGGTGGAACCAATTAATAGTGTAGGAAATTGTGTCAAAAAATAAATAAGAGTAAAATGAAAACAAGTAAAGATGGGTGTAGTGCACACAAAACAGACGAGGCCATTGAAAACAGAGAAGACAGGGCATGGTAGCTTGTGGATTAAAGGCCAGCTATTAGAGTTCAGATTCTGGTCAGATGGTGTTACAAATACAAATAAAAGCCGCCCACCTATATGGCGGGTGTATTCTCGCAGACAGAAGCCAGTTAGGGAGTAATTCTGTTATTAGATATTGGTTAGTTGTAGATCTGTTATGCGTCTGTTGTTTCGGTAAGCAGTGGCAGTGGGTAGGAGTATGGGACTATGGGGGGTATAATTAGTTGAGGGGTTGTTGTGCCGGGGAAGTTAGCATGATTGTTGAAAGAGGGAAAGTCCCTTGTGAAGAGGCGTGCCTCTTGTTGTATTCACTTTGTTCTACTGGGCATTAATCAATAAAACACCAGTCAGTATTCTTGTGAGTTGGTTACTTATTCTTGTGAGCTGTGCTCTACTTTGCTCCACCCATCATTAACTACTCTTGCACAATTCACGCCACTATTTGCTGCATATTGTTGGAGCATAACACCAGTATTGCTGATGAGATTGTTTTCTATGTGGCTGATTTGGATATGATTCAGAGATTAGCTTTTATTGGGAGCCAAGCATGCACTTTTTTCAAGGAAGTTTTCCAAATAAATATGCAGAAGGATTGGGCAATTTTTCCCCACTGACATTTTTTTCTTGTTTTAATTTTCCTTTTAATTTCATATGGATGATCCCTTTATTTTTAAAATTTCCTTGTAACTATCTTCTGTCTAAATGAACTTTAATTACTTAAAATAAAAATCATATATCAACAAAATCAAGCAGGAAAACCAGCTTGACTAGAGAGTCTTACCAGTTACACACAAAGTTCTTGATCAAAGAAAGGAAGAAAATAACATAGAAGCATATATGTCCATGAAAAAAAAAAATACCTTCTCAAGGAAGACCTTGCTAATGATGTTTGTAAAACTGGCACAAGCACTGCCTCAGCTGGATAGAGAAATGTTTTATCGTAATCCAACAAATGATCTGGTGATCCCTTGTGATCACTTCGTCCCACAATAGGAGATTCAGAAACATGAAGTTTGGGTAAATTCCTGACACTATTTTTGTTTGGCTGTAACGTGTTGTCAGTTCCAGATCTAGGGAAGCCAAGACTCACTTCAACATAACAATTCTGCCCCCTCAGCTGGCAACCAACACCCTGGGAAACATGATATGGGAGACCTATAATTCCATTGGACACCCTAAATTTGGAAGAACTGCTATTAAAAATAGAAAGAAAAAAAAGGAATTCCGTCATGGGTGATATCTTGATATATCAAATGTCTATATAAAAGGTTAAAAAAGGGACCTGGAATAGCTTTGCTTAACAAGATCACTAGGAGAACAACCAGTCAAGCTGCCACGAATTCCATGCGGAGAAACAATCACTGCCACAAAAATGTAAAATAAAATCAAATGGTGCCAAGAAAAGCCACCTGGAGAACTAAGATGAACTTAGTAAACCTTTTGGATATTGCTAACTACTGATTGGTAATGAACATGCATGAACATATGATATTTGTTAGAAACCCAGCTTAGAAAATAGTGCAAAGAAAAAGATTGAATATCTAGATTGAAATTGAACAGAACAAAGGAGAGAGAGATCTGCTCCAGGAGATTCCCCTTTACAAAGGATTTCTTCTTACCAAAGAGCAATTGCTAAAATTACAAATGATAACAGATCTGAATGAATTCCCCTCCCTTCAGTTCTATTAATTTATGTCACGAACTTCGTCTAACTCCTTCCCTCATTCTAACTATCCTAATTACCCCCCCCCCCCCTCTTTTTATCATTATGACACCTAAAACAGGGGACAACATTTAAAAAGAGACAATAACATGACATATGGACAGGTCACATAGATGGAAAAAGAACAAATAGTCTCCTCCAGCATAATTAAAGAAGCTTGGGATGCACGTTCCTTATAACTATCAAAATATCTGCAATTAACTGTAACAAAATCTCTAAGCAAAACTCAGTTCTCAGTACAACAAAACTCCCCAAACCCTCTTAAATTATATAATAGACTAAAATTCACCCTGTTCACATTAGCACAGATATGCAAATTCAAAAAGCTATCCCAAAGGACAGGAATCCTCATCAACCAATCTTTGAAAATCCTGTCATTGCTCTCCATCATTACACACCAAATAAAAGCCAGCCATATATTAGAGCATTCTTACTCCAGTAAGTAAAGTGTATTGGTTAGAATACTCTAACTGACACTAAGTAAAAACCAATACACTTAATTAGTGGAGTAAGAATACTCTAATACCAGTGTAACACATATTTTAGCACATGCAAAGAAAGATAGATAGCATATCAAAGAATAGTAATCCTGAGAAATCACTTTGAACCAACAGAATTTTATGAACACAGAGCATGCCAACCTGGAAGTCTATATGTCGACTCCATAGAATGTTTTAATACTTTTTCCAGATCAGCTGTGGAAAGCATTCGGATATGCCTGATAAAAGGGAGGGAAAATAATAGGTAAAATATTTCAATGCAAGATGTACTATTGACAAACTAAAAAAAATAGCACTGTCATACTTTGAGGATACTATGACATGTATGAAGATTGCCTCCTCAGTTGCAGCAAAGACAAACTCAACTGCAGGCTGTCCTCTTCTGGAAATATCAGAAATATGCAATAGCAAATTCGACTTAAGAAATATTATGAACAGAAGATAGCAGGGTCACAGTCAGAAAGCAGTGAACAAACTAGATCACACACAATGCATACAAGTTGTCAAAAGTCAAAACAGCTATGGGATTTTGGATTTAGCAATTTCAAGGTCAAAGCATACATGACTGTAAAATAGTTTACTGTTTCTGTGTGTTGTACCACAGACATAAACCTTTATTTATAATCTGTAATTACACATAATCAGGGTTCCTAAGAAGGTGCTGGACCGATTGGTGAGGCTACAACGGCGATTTTTGTGGGGTGGCAATGCTGATCATGACAAGATTGCATGGGTTAGTTGGGAAGTGGTGTGTCAGGAAAAACTGAAAGGAGGTTTGGGTATTCGTGACTTGCAGAGTTTCAACACTGCGTTACTCGGGAAGTGGCGGTGGAATCTGTTCCATTGCCAAGGGGAATTGTGGTCACAAGTCTTGGAGTCAAAGTATGGTGGGTGGAGAAATCTTGATACTTCGACAAGGTCAGCTAGTGACTCTATTTGGTGGAGGGACCTATATGATATATGTCAGGCTAATGATGTGGAGGGGTGGTTTAATAAGGGATATAAATGGAATGTCAGCTGTGGCTCTAAGGTGTTATTTTGGGAAGATGGGTGGAAGGATGATGGAGTACCTCTGCGGACGAAATTTCCTAGAATATATCTCATTTCCCAACAGCAACACCAAGTCATTCAACAAATGGGTTCTCTATCACATGATGGGTGGGAATGGAAACTTAATTGGAGAAGATGCTTTAGGGAGGGGGAAGTAGAAACTGCAATTAAATTCCTAGAGGAAATACAGGGTGTGGTAATACGTCCCGAACAGCAGGATAATTGGAGGTGGGAGGGGGCCCCGAATGGTAAATACACGGTGGAAAGTGCCTACAAGTTATTAAAAAGGGTGCTGGATACCCACGGTCAGGAGGAGGTATACAGAGATCTTTGGAAGCTACGCATCCCTTGTAAAGCCTCTTGTTTTGCTTGGAGGTTACTGAGAGACCGCTTGCCAACTAAGAGGAATTTGGTACATAGAAATATAAATATCGGTGATCATAGTTGTCCTTTCTGCTGTAATTTTGTTGAGGACGCATCACACATGGACCTGGTTAGCGAATCTGGAGAAAGGATTTGATATTCCTTTCTACCATTGGTCTAGTCATATTGGAGATGGTTTTTGTTAGTAGGGGAGGTTTTCATTTTGCTCTTATTGTTTTCTTTAGGCCAACAGGGTGAGCTTTTCCTAGGGTGACCTTTGGCACCTTAATTCGGGTTTTTACCATGTATTAGGTTGCCAAAGCTCTGCTAGGCTTACTGTTAGCTTTTTCTTTTTCAGTACTACTTGTACTCCTTTCTCTTATATATAATATATTATCTTTGCTGACCAAAAAAAATAAAAAAAAAATGAGAGAAATCCCTAATTTTAGCTACAAAATCAAATCGTATCAAAACGTATATTTGACATTGCCCCTCAAGCTGGAGCATAGATGTCATATGATCCAAGCTTGTTACAAATATCGTCAACCAGAGTGCCATTGAGAGATTTTGTGAGTATGTCTGCCAGTTGGTCTTTGGAGTTGACAAAATCAGTGGTGTTTTCTCTTGAAAGTACCTTCTCTCGCACAAAGTGACAATCAATCTCTATGTGTTTAGTCCACTCATGGAAGATCGGGTTTGAAGCTTTTAGAAGAAGTTTGAAGAAGAAGAGAGAAAACTGAGAGAAATCTCGTATTATTTCCAGAATGAAAAGTTAGTTAGAGTTAGTTACAAAAGAGGTATTTATAGACCTCTGAACTAACCATAACAGAAACTAATAACTAACTATAACAGAAACTAACAGCTTTACACATGTGTTAGGCAGTTAGCAATAGCCCTTACAAACATATCACAGAACTGTTTACACAGTTACACAGTTATACAATTACATACTCTAATAAAAGCAATGTGAAGAGCAGCTTCATTGTCACATATTAGTCTAGTATCCTGACCGTCTCTAAATTTAACTAACACGACTAGGATCCCAAATATTGGAGGGAACCAAAGCAAAAGGAGATGAAGCTTTTTATTGACTTGATCTGGGAATGTGCTTCAAGTATGCTTCCTTGTTAGGGTGAAGGATCTTAGGCTTTTTAATTCATGCAGAATGCATGTATTAGGCTGCCTTAGCTCTGTTTGCCTGTTGTTAGGGTGTTTTTTTCTCTTTGTACTTCTTGTACCTATTTCCTTTCTTTTATATATATAGATAGATATTATCTTTGCTGAGCAAAAAAAAAAAAAAGTATGCTTCCTTGTCTGACAAGAATAACATTCAAAAGACAACATTGTGGAAGGACTAAGAACCACAAGATGGATTTTCTTAAGGTAGGATGACCTAAACGCTTATGCACACTTGCTGGTGAATCAACAACGTGTGAAACTAGACATGAGAGATGACATAAGTCACATAACCCTTGAGACTTATATCAAACTCCAATCATTTGTTTGATACATCAATCCTAGACAAAAACAAAGTTATTAGCAAAGATGACTAAGTAAGGCAATGTGAGTAAGTTTGTTAATGAAAATTAAATTAAAAGGACATACATGGAGAAAAAAGGCAAAGAATCCAAGGACATTGTAGGGAGGGGATGCGTTTGATCAATTCCCTAAACTTTTATTTGAGAACCATCAATAAGTGTAACATTTGGCAAGGAATCTGAATAGGATAGACGAAAGAGATTTGTTACTAGACATATCATCAAATGCACCAGAGTCAAGAATCCAAGGATCAAGGGATGAGGAGTGAGGGTCGGGTTTGATATCGCTTTCCATTCTTGGGCCAGTAATATAAGGGTCGGGTTTTGTACTCAGGGGGGGTTGGCTTTATAGGTTACTTTTTGTGGAGGAGTACCTAGACATATATAGTCTTATGGATTCCTAACTCTTGCAATACTGCAGTATTAGGGAGTATTACGGCTCCATAGGACTATACATAGTACGGCAACAATGTAAATAGAACAGTACCACCTGTACTCATCTTTCTAATTTTTTTGTTTTTTTTGGTCAGCAAAGATAATATTATAAATATATGAATAAAAAGGGAAAGTACAAGATGTACGTATAAAACCTTAGAAAAAGCCCAGCAGCTAACATGACAGAACTTTGGCATCCTAATACATGGAAACATTCCTGAATTAATATGCCAAAGGTCATACTAATGACATGCTCACACCAAGGCCAAAGTGTAAAGACACAGACTCTAAGCCCCCCCTTATACAAAAAACCATCTCTGATGTGACAAGACCATTGGTAGTACGGAGTACTGAAACCTTTCTCTAGGTTAACTAACCATGACCAGCAGAAAAAAAGTGCGTCCTCCAACAGTTTAGGGCCATTGAAACATTCATTATGAAAGGCAATTCTATTATGATTTTGTTTTATTATGATTTTGTTTTTATTCATATATACATAATATTTTTGCTGATAAAAAAAATATTTCGATTTTGTTTAATTATGATTACAATTATATAATTTCTAAGATTATATAAAACACAACTTTTTTAAAACAAATTTTATTATTAATCTTCATATTCAAGTAATTATGGAATTATTTCATCATATTTTATAAATTATATCATATTAAAAAATATTATCGAATAATTTTTATAATAATATTGTCCCATGCATCGCACAGGCACTCCATCTGGTATTACTATATACTCTAACAAATCTAAATATAGCAAAAACATACCTGAAAATTTCTTCTCTTTGAAATTGATGAAACTTTGAAAATACATCTCCAAATCTCATGTAATAAAGCCCAAGCAAAGCTCTGCCAAATTCAATAAGATATAATGGCAAGATATGAACAATATTAATTTCACTTACAAGAGTTGAGAGAGAGAGAAAGAGAGAGAGAGAGAGAGAGAGAGAGAGAGAGAAAACCTTTCTATACAATTCCTTAAAGCCTGAGAGAGAGCAGCTGCAACCTCTTCTGAATCCCCAGGAGCCAACCAAAGCCCAGAAGCAACAACTTCAATGAATAAAAAAAATCCAACATAAAGATATAATCAGGAAAGGGAAAACTCCAATCCCATAACCTTTGAAGAAGGGAATGTATATAACCATTATTATATATAAGGTACCTCTTAATCCAGATACTGCTTTCTGAGCAGTCTCAACAACTGATGAATGACGCCCCGGAAGAAAAAGCCACAGCTTAATCTTTTCATCTTCATGTTAAATATAGAAGGCAGAAATTTAGCAATCATTTGGAACAATTGAAAAGTTGAAGAAAGGAAACATAATGAGAAAAGCGGTTTTTAATAAATTTTCTTCTGCTTGGAATGCTAGAAAGCATGAAACAAAGAAAAAATATGGGTAAATCCCATGTTAAACATTTTCACCTCATGATAGGAAAAGCAAACACATTGAGCCAGAAGAAAAGTAGCAAAAATACAGGTATATACTAATTTCATTTATATTTATATTTTGTTACATTGTAAAGGTTTGAATTTCGGTTAAGTATTTAACATGATTACATTCTTTCTTTGTCACTTTTCTCTCCTTTTTCTTTATATCAAAACAATAAAAACAACAATAATGCCTTGTCCCACTAAGTTAGGTTAGCTACATGGATCACATGAAATTAAAGACCAAATCTTCAAAGATATTATTTACCATAAGATCCCTCTTAACAAGTTCCTCTAATGTCTTTTTGGTCTCTCCTTTTTATTGGAATAAAAACCATGCAATCATCCTCACGAGTGCTTCTAGTAATCTTCTTGGTACATGCCCAAATCACCTTAACTGATTTTGTCACCTTTTCCTGAATCGGTGCTACACCGACATCCCTCTGTATACAATTACAATCATTTCATATCCCATCTTTCCTTGTATGGCTACACATCCATCTTAACATTATTCTCATTTTTGCTACTATCACCTTTTTCTCTTGTCCCTTGAAAACCCAACATTCACTACCATAGAGTATAGTCAGACATATAGCAGTACAATAAATTATATCAAAACAATAAAAGAGAAAATTATTTTTCCTGTTTATTTTCTTTCTTCTAACTTTCTCTCCCACCCCAAACAAAATATTAGGCAACTAGAAAATGGGTAACCGTTTGCACCCTTTCCTTGTAAAACGACATATAATTGCATATGATCACAAAACCAGTAAGTCAACAATCTACCTGGATTATGTAATCCCTGGGATGGATCCCAAGGTCCAACAAAGGAATTGGTCCATGTGCTGAGAAACCCCTCCTTCTGAAGTTGCAGATGTGATGAAAGCACCAGTAACATTGCGGCATCCTTTTGGTCCACTTTTACACTGTTTGAACAGAAGGAAGCCTCAGTATTAGTAAACCAACAAACCAAAAATAAAGAAAATGTATTCAATCTAACCTTTTGTCAGGTAGAGGGTTCAGGTCAGGTTCATGAGGAAGAAACTGAAACCAAGATATTTGATGCATACTTCCCTGTACAATTTTCCAAAAATATAAACACAATATGAAGACATACAAGCAATTCATAACAAAAGTGAGGCAGCTAGGGATACATTAATTTGTGGTAAAAGTTAACCAAAACACATTTGAGCTTTAACTTTTTGTTTCCATTTTAATGATGTTGCCCTTGGAGAAGGGAGATTTGACCTTGAGATCTCTAATTAGACCAGCAGGTCATTTTCTTTTTATTTGATATCTTTCCCACAAGAGCAGCAAGTTATAAGTCTTGGTTATTCTAAACTCTTTTATGAAAAAAGGTGCTAAAGCTCAGGTTGATATCCATCCATGCCACTGACTGATATGATCAAGCAACTAAACAAAACAAATTAGTTAGCCTAGCTTTCAAAAGAGCCTTTTCATCTTGTTCTTCTAATGGGTATCAAAAGGAAAAGAAAGCCTTATAGATAAGTTGAGTTTCGGATCAGGCGATTCACTAGTTCAAGCAACAATGATACAGGTAACCCTTGGCTAGAGTACCATACTGCAACACCAAACATAATTATACGCATGTGCAGGCAGATATTGAAACTAGTCATCCACTAAGGAAGGGGGACTGAAACATGTAACCATTTGTGTTTCAGCACAGAGCAACAGTGCAGGTATAGTTAAAAATTCTCCCGTCAACCCTTGCGATGCTTAATGGAAAAACCACAATTCCAGTATTCGATCAAATAGGGAAGAAAGAACATGGTCAAAGCTGTCTTGTTAAAGCCTCCCGCTGTGTGTGTGTGTGTAGAGAGAGAGAGAGAGAACATGTCTACAATAAAACTATATGCTGTCACAAACCAAACTTCTAAAATAAACAACTTGTATCGACTAATTATGCAATAAGTTACAATACTTTTAGTCCTTAAACATGTTTGCACTCACTTGTTCATGAGATGAGTACAACACCAAGTACAAAGTCAGCTTCCGAGATAAGAAAAGGGGTAACACGAAATTAATCATATTAAGTCGCAGCATAAAAGAAATCACCCAAAAACAAAAGTGAGAAGTAGAAAAACCTACGATTTTGAAAACATTTGTCCACATATCTGGAATATGGTATGAAGGCTTCAATGAAATTGAACTAGGTTTGGCTTCAAATGCATCGGCGGCGGTCGACCTGTTTGTGTTGTGTCAGCACAGAGCAACAGTGCAGGTATAGTTAAAAATTATCCAGTCAACCCTTGTGATGCTTAGTGGAAAAACCACAATTCCAGTATTCGATCAAATAGGGAAGATAGAACGCGGTCAAAGCTGTCTTGTTAAAGCCTTCCGCTGTGTGTGTGTGTATAGCAACACTGGGGAATTTTTCTGATAGACAGAGGCAATTCAAAATCTTAGTCGGGAGGGAAGGCTACTAAGCCAGCGAACCAAGGGCCAAGGGGCAAAGAAAGGGTTTATTAAACTACTTAGAGATAGATTCTCAGTTGTGTGACTATAGTCATTCCTCTCTGATAGCAATCCTGCTATATATTATGTAGACAGAGAACATGTCTACAATAAAATTATATGATAGGTACAAACCAAACTTCTAAAATTACCTTGTATCGACTAATTATGCGATAATTTACTATGCTTTTAGCCCTTAAACATGTTTGCACTCACTTATTCATGAGATGAGTATAGTACCAAGTACAAAGTCAGCAACGAAATTAATCATATTAAATCATAGCATAAAAGTAATCACCCAAAAACAAAAATAAGAAGTAAAAAACCTACGATTTTAAAAATATTTGTCTATATATCTAGAATATGGTATGAAGGCTTCAGTAAAATTGAACTAGGGTTTGGCTGCAAATGCGATGATGTCGGACGGTGGATCTGTTTGTGTTGTGTCAAACTGAGACTTTGACCTAAGATTAAGAATGAGGAGGATTTATGATACATTTACTTGCTTCTACTTCTACAGAAACCAACACAAATGCACCCTATTCCATTCAAAAATTCTTAATTTGATTCAAATGGCACCACTGATCCCATCGAGTGTTTGTTTCCATCAGGAGTGAAAAATAATACTTCAATAATAAATAAATTATATTTTCAATGAATTACTACTTACTAAGTAAGTATTATATTAATTTAATATGATTAATTAAAAATAAATTTAATATTTATATATTAAGAGAAATAATTTTTATATAGTTTGAATTATTTAAATTTATTTTTATAATAAAATTAAAAAGTATTTATGTAGGGTTTTATAGTTTTAATATAAATATTAAGAATAAAATGTTAACATATAATTAAGTAGAAAATAATTTAATAAGTATTTTTTATCAGATAAATCTCAATAATAGATTTTATTTTTTATAAATTTTATTTCATTTGATGTCAAACATATATATTTTTTCTTTTAAAAAACATTTTAAATTTTTTAATAATATGAAAATTTTAACTTTTTCATAGAATTTAAAATATTGAATTTAATTTCAACATTTTACTTTATTCAATTTTTATTGTCTTTCAAACAAAAAAATACTATATTTTTTATTGGGATAACAAAATATTTAAGATAATTTATTTGGATTTTGTATGTAATGTGAGTTTTTTTAAATGGACAGGACAATATATCTTCCTATTATACACATCTCCTATTTTACTAAGTACAGTCCATTACTTTATATTTTGGATTACCAATTATAGCCTTTTAAATCCTATTTTTACACCCCCAAATCTTCTACCCTCTCATCTTCCACACCCACTATTCCAAAAATGTCATCTACAACCTAGAACATATTTTTAGGGCTACACCACTGATTCTGCTGAGGTTTGTTTTGATCATGAGTGAAAAATAATGCTTTAATAATAAATAAATTATATTTTGAATGAATTACTACTTACTAGCATTAGTTTAATATGATTAATTAAAAATAAATTTGGTATTTATATATTAAGAGAAAATATCTTTTCTACAGTTTGAATTATTTAAATTTATTTTTTATAGTAAAATTATAAAAAAAATCTGAATTTATGTATAGTTTTATAGTTTTAAAATAAATATTAAGAATAAAATGTTAACAAATAATTAAGTAGAAAATAATCTGATAACTTTTTTTTATCAGATAATCAGATAAGTCTCAATAATAGATTTTTTTTATAATTTTATTTCATTTAATTACTTTGTCAAACATATATTTTTTTTCTTTTGAAAAACATATTCAATTTTTTAATAACATGGAAATTTTAAATTTTTTTCTGGAATTTTAAAAAATTAATGTAATTTCAAAATTTTAATTTATTCATTTTTTTTGTCTTTCAAACAAAAAATACTACATTTTTTATCGGTATAACAAAATATTTAAGATAATTTATTTCGACTTTGTATAATGTCAGGTTTTTTTTTTTAAAATGGGCTTAGCAAGAAATATCTTCCTGTATACATTTCCTATTATACTGAGTACACTCCATTACTTCTATATTTTGGATTACCAATTATAGCCTTTTAAACCCTATTTTTACACCCCCAAATCTTCTACCCTTTCTTCGTCCCCTCCCATTATTCCAAAAATATCTTCTACAACTAGACCCTATTTTTAGGGCTCAAGGCTTAAGACTACACCACTGATCCCACCGAGGTTTGTTTTGATCATGAGTGAAAAATAATACTTCAATAATAAATAAATTATATTTTGAATGAATTACTACTTACTAGTATTAGTTTAATATGATTAATTAAAAATAAATTTGGTATTTATATATTAAGAGAAAATATTTTTTCTATAGTTTGAATTATTTTAAATTTTATAGTAAAATTATAAAAAAATCTGAATTTATGTATGGTTTTATAGTTTTAAAATAAATATTAAGAATAAAAATTTAACACATAATTAAGTAGTAGAAAATGATCTGATAAGTTTTTTTTTAATCAGATAATCATAGATAATCAGATAAGTCTCAATAATAGATTTTTTTATAATTTTATTTCATTTGATTACTTTGTCAAACATATAATTTTTTTCTTTTAGAAAACATATTCAATTTTTTAATAATATGGAAATTTTAATTTTTTTCTGGAATTTTAAAAAATTAATGTAATTTCAACATTTTACTTTATTCATTTTTTTTTGTCTTTCAAACAAAAAATACTAGATTTTTTTTATCGAAATAACTAAATATTTAAGATCATTTATTTGGACTTTGTATAATGTCATGTTTTTTTTGTTAAATGGGCTTGGTAAGAAATATCTTCCTATATACATCTCCTATTTTACTAAGTACACTCCATTACTTCTATATTTTTTATTACCAATTATAGCCTTTTAAATCCTATTTTTGCACCCTCATATCTTCTACCCTCTCTTCATCCACACCCACTATTCCAAAAATGTCTTCTACAACCTAGACCCTATTTTTAGGACTTAGGGCTTAAGGCTACATCACTGATTCCGCCGAGGTTTGTTTTGATAAGGAGTGAAAAAAAATACTTCAATAATAAATAAATTATATTTTCAATGAATTACTACTTACTAGTATTAGTTTAATATGATTAATTAAAATTAAACTTTATATTTATATTTTAAGAGAAAATATCTTTTATATAATTTGTTTTTTATAGTAAAATTATAAAAAAAATTGAATTTATGTATGGTTGTACAATTTTAAAATAAATATTAAGATTAAAATGTTAACAAATAATTAAGTAGGAAATAATCTTATAAGCTTTTTTTATGAGATAATAAGATAATCAGATAAGTGTCAATAATAGATTTTATTTTTTGTATAAATTTATTTCATTTGATTACTTTGACAAACATATAATTTTTTCTTTTAAAAAAACATTAAATTTTTTAATAATATGGAAATTTTAAATTTTTTCTGGAATTTAAAAATTTTAATTTTATTTCAACATTTTCCTTTATTCAACACTAGATTTTTTGTCTTTAAAAAATACTAGATTTTTTATTGGGTGAACAAAATATTTAAGATAATTTATTTGCAGTTTGTTTGTAATGTGGGTTGTTTTGGTTGGGCAAGAAATCTCTTCCTAAATACATCTCCTATTTTACTAAGTACACTCCATTACTTCTATTTTTTTTATTACCAATTATAGCCATTTAAACCCTATTTTTACAACCACATATCTTCTACCATCTCTTCCTCCACACCCACTATTCCAAAAATGTCTTTTAAACCCTAGACCCTATTTTTAGGATTTTGGATTTTGGATTTAGGGTTTAGGATTTTAGGGTATAGGATTTGGAGTTCGGGGTTTAGGGTTTGGGATTTGGGGTTCAGCATTTCTGGTTTGGGGTTTTCGAGTTTTGGGGTTCTGGATCTCTGGTTCGGGGTTCGGGGTTTTGGGGTGGGATTTGGATCAAATGTTTAATCATGTTTTTTTTTTCGTTTTGATTTTACTCGTGGTTTTCTTTTTCTTCCAAAAGTCCTTATTTGAAATTTTATAGATTAAAAACAGAGTGTAGTAGCTAGATCGAGTGCTGAAGCAGAATTTCGAGCAATGGCCCAAGGAATATGTGAACTTCTATGGCTGAAGATTATATTGGAAGACTTGAAGATAAGGTGGGATGAACCTATGATGTTATATTGTGACAGTAAATCTGCAATTAGTATAACCCACAACCCAGTACAGCATGATAGAACTAAACATATTGAGGTGGACAGACATTTTATCAAGGAAAAGCTTGACAGTGGCTTGATTTGCACCCCATATGTGTCCACTCAGAATCAACTTGCAGACATTCTCACCAAAGGGCTGAACTGCATTAACTTTGAAAGAATTATATCCAAGCTGGGAATGGAGAACACTTACTC
>PYAF01003910.1:35225-52963 GCA_007407185.1 Glycine tomentella | reverse complement strand
ATCACTGTGTATTTTAGGAAGTTTTATATTTTATCCTTGTTGTAATTTTATTCTGTATCACAGCTGTATCTTGCTATTAATACTAGGTTTCTGTATTTAGGAACAATCTCATAATCACAGGGATTTGTCTCCTTAGAATTAGCTGTTCATATTTCCTAAAATAGCCAGCAGGCTCATGTATATATAGGTCCAATGACCTCATAATTGAATAAGAGAGAAAAAATACTCCTTCTAAATTTGAGAGTTGGAGATATATTAGAGAAGCAGCGTAGAGTTGAAAATATATTAGAGAAACAGAGAGTTGAATATTCTCTAAAAGGAAGTACAGTTTATTGATTTCATAAGATATTGCTTAAATAGAAATAGACTTGGTAAAAGATAAAGAAAATAATAACTAACTAGCTAAACTTAAGCAACTAAGCTTAAGTCACTAATGACTGGTACATAACAGTCTAACTTATCAACAAATTCCTTAAAACTTGGTAACATAAAAAATAAACTAACTTGAAATAGAAAAATAAAATCACTGCTACTGATGCACGTTCAAACATCTTTTCTTGAAAATTTGGAGGATGATAGTGACAGTGGCTTGGAACTGATAAAAGATGATGGAGAGGACATTGGCTTTACTTATGGATGGCCTCCTCTTGTTTGTTGCTTTGGAGCTGCGCAGCATGCCTTTGTGCCTTCAGGGAGACTTGCCAACAGGCTTATAAATCATGAAATCCATGAAAGCATAAAGGATGCCTTATAGAGCCCTGAAAATTTTGTGAGGGCGCCTGGGAGCTCTGCTGGTATTGTTGCCATTGCGCTTGCTACCTTGGGTGGCAAGGTTGCTTTCATGAGAAAACTTGCGGACGATGATTATGGTCAAGCAATGCTGTACTATATGAATGCAAATAATGTCCAAACCTGATTAGTGCGGATTGATAGTAAAAGGCCAACAGTTGCATCAATGATGAAGGTTGGTAAAAGGAATCGACTTAAAATGAGTTGTGTAAAACCTTGTGCTGAAGATAGTTTGACGAAGTCGGAGCTAAATATTGATGTGCTGAAAGAGGTATGAAACTTGAAACCCTTTAAAGAAAAAGATTTAAAATAAGTAAATGAAATTCTCTGTAGTTTGTAGTTTTTAGCCTGATCATTGTTGATATGGCATTATTTTGAGCTTGAATTGGTATGTGTTTTTCTTCATTAGATGGAACCAAAATTTATTAGTAGCAAAATTGAAAGATTAATATTTAATGGAAATATTGATATGGCAGTAGAATGCTGACATAGATGTGCAGTAGATTTCCATGTTAGCATTTTTGTTGAATATTGGATATCAAATTAATAGATAGACCAAAGTTGCAAAATTAAAACAGTTTGGGGTGGAATTTGTGGGGAAAAAATGAGTAACAGGAACAAAAGTGCACTTTAACCTTGTATTATTTTGTTGTCCTGTTTGTGTTGGTTTACTACAACCATTGAAATGGTACATTCACTGCATTGTTGGTTTCCATATTAGTTACAGCATGTGTGCATTTGAATAAAAATGTGACTTGGACTCATATTCTTTTTTTTTTATCGTACTAATGTGAATCATGTCTATAGAAAGTCCATTGACCTCTAAATCCTATTTTATGTTTTCATCTATAGTTTATCTCAACCTTCCACTAACTTGAAAATTGGAGCTGCCCTTCATCAGATCTAATATGCTTAATAGGGCTTTTACAGGTCTTCTCCACACATGCCAAAATCACCCAATAAGATTCTACCAATTTTTACAATAGGTGCTATCCCAACACTGAATTAAAAACTGAATGAAAAAGAAAGAAATCTACAATTAGCCATAACCTGTTCTACTTTCAACTAGTTAATCTTCTATCATTGTTAAGCTATCTACTACAAGCTATCTTATCCATTATCCGTTAGTTATTACCAAACATATTAGTTAAAAAATCTAAATATTTTAATAATATACCAGTCTATCATTAAATGATAATATGAGAATTATTGTAAAAAAAAATTGTGCATCAAAGTTATTGTATATTTGAATCGCTAAGTTTTTAATTAGGAAACAGTTTTTTTTTTCGGGATAAAAATCAATGGAATTGTAATTATAAACTATTTTTTTTATCAGCAAAGATAAATATATATAGTATAGAAACAAAACAGTACAAGAAGTGTTGCAGAATTACAAGGTAAGGGAAACAAGAACAGAACAAAGGTAGCTTGAAGCATGAGGAAACATGCTGGAAGCCAACATAGTTCTGATTGTTTTCAAGAAACAAAAGCTAAACCCTCCGCTGAGATACAAAACTTTCTCTCAAATTGCTAGACCAAAGATGGAAAGGGATATCAAATCCTTTCTCCAGGTTTCACAGCCAAGACCAGCAAAAAAATATAGCCTCCTCTAACACTTTCTGACCATCAAACAATTCATTATGGAAGATAATCCGGTTTCTATGATGCCAAATACACCAAGTCAAAGCAGTCCACCCGATTTGCCACCTAAGTAAACTGATCTCACTTAAATGGCAGAAAGAGGATTGTTGAATTATAAATACAAAATGAGAAACTACATTCACAAAAGAACTTAAATTTATATCTTAAAAATGTGATAATAATTAAATGATGTCACTGCCGTTGTCTAGCTAGCTAGACTAGATAAATAGCTGCAGAGCTATTTGGATAATAAAATAAACATGCAAAGACCATACTTCAATTGAAACATAAGTGGCCTTTTTGTTTCAGTTCTAATTCTTTTCAGTTCTAATTTTGCTCTATTTATCTGTATAAATTTCATTTAAATTTTGGTGGGGCCTTTTTATCAATATGTTTGTCTTTTTGTTTGCTGCCAAGCTTAAAAATATATTTGATCTGTCAAGAAACAGGTCTTATCCAGAAACTGACTACTTTGTGTTTTGGACAATCAAGAAACAGGACTTATCAATTTCTTGTTTTCTATGTTTTACTTGACAAATATAATACCATGTACTAGTGACTCAAATAACTCAAATTAATATGTTTTCAGTTCATATATGTTTCGACAAGTTGGCCTAATTCACTCTATTTTGCCAAACCAAGAAATTAATTCACAACAATTATAAAACCAGCAGACTTATATACTTCTGGCTTCAATTAGCCAACACAATAATGCAAAAGGGATTTATACTTAAAACTTAGTATATATCGGGTTTAAACAAACACAAACATAAATTGGCAATGTCAACAAATTAATAAGCATGTTGCCAACACCAGGATAATATAATTGAAACCTATAACAAATGAGGGAGCACGAACAACAAAGACATTAATCTTCTAAAGGACCATAAATTATACATTGCTACTTACTACACGATGGAGGTTGGAAGCAATAGAGGCAAGCGCTGTCACAATGGGACAAGGGTGAAGCGAAGTTAGCCAAAATGAAGCGGAATGAAGGGCATGACAAAGGTTGCGACAGAGTTCCAAGGTCATGAAACCAACCCTATCAACGCAATGAGAAATCCAACAACAACAAGCACAATGAGTAAGAAATCAATGCAATCCTATCAAGTCAAAAACAAAACTAATGAAATCAAACAACTAAATAAAAAACAAATCACAAAAACAAAATAAAAAAAAATGAAACCCTAGGTAAAAAGATCTCACGTGAGAGAGTTTTGTGAAAAACAAAACCAACCTTGTATGAACCACCTTGAGAAAGTTGTCACCACTATGAGAGAGCAAGAGTCTCAAAATCGCAAGGGAGCAAGAGTGTGTGGGTTGAGAGAGTCAGTGAGAGCGGGTTGGAGGAGTGATTCAGAAATTAGAATTCCTTCATTTTTTGAAAGATTTTAAAATTCCAAGTCTATAGTTTAAAACAAATTCCATTTTAAAATACTAAAATTTTAAATTTCTTTTAAATGAATATCCAAACAGATTATTTAGGGGAGAAGAAATTTAAATCATCTAAATAATTATTTTTCCCATTTTAATTCTCTCATTCAAATTCATACCTCTTTCCGCACATCTATTTAGCTCCAACTTCGTCAAACTATCTTCAGCACAGGGTTTTACACAACTTATTTTAAGTCGTTTCCTTTTACCAACCTTCATCATTGATGCAACTGTTGCCCTTTTACTATCAATACACACTGATCGGGTTTGGACTGATAATTTTTAAGTAAATTAATTTTTTTAAATATACAATATTAAAAGTAAATTGTTGAACTGAAAAGTAAGAGCAATACTAAAAACAATAAAAATCACTATTCATATTTAAAAAATTAGAGGACCAAATTGAATATAAAAAAATTTAAAAAATCAAATTGAATATAAAAATAAATTAAAGAATTAAAAAAACAAATTAACCTTTGTAATATATTAAAATTTGAAATAATTTATATAAGTGAATTGTATTTAATTACCTTATTTATGTAAAATAATAAACAAATTACTTAATTGAACTATGTTCCTAAAAATAATCTAAAATAATCAATTTCCTATTAGGGATTCCCTTGGTAGTAGTCTTAGCTTCTGCTTACATAAATTGTCAAAACACTCGGTTTTCAGCGTTTATGATGTGATTATAACCATTTATAATTGAACAAAGTTGGACAAGTTTATTAATGAAGACAAAAAAAATGCTGAAGATAAATTACAAACATCAAAAACATATAAACTTCCCCAAATAAGAGATGTAAAAGAGACAAGTAGACAAGTTAGGTAAATTTCTCTAGAAGTATTTTTAGGGGAAGAAAATGAGAAGAAAAAACAAATTTCTCCATAAACTAAAATAAATTATCTAATAATTAATCATTAGTTAATTTGTAAATGTTTTCTTATCTTTTAGAAAAATTGTATGAGAAAACTTCTATAAATTAACTAATTGTTAATTAATGGACAACTTATTTTATTATGCGGATAAACTCATTTTCTTTTCTCTTTTTATTGTTTCTCCCAAAAGTGCTTTTAGAAAAATGCATCAAACTGGCCCAGAAAGTACACAACTTTGGCAAATAAATTTAAGAGTAAAGTGGAGAATTAAGCTTTGATTATAATGCGAATGCCATTGATAATACAAAATATATATATATATATATAAATTTAAAAAAAATAAGAAGGGAAATACAACAACCTAAAGGTAATATAACCTCTAGAAGTGGAAAACACAGAAAGAAAGAAACCAATAAAACACTCAGTTTTCTATACAAGGGATGAACGCTTTCACTGTGAGAAACATAGGCTACAAAACTGATATTACTCACTAGCAGACCCTACTGCTGTGCGGTATTCTGTTTCTGAAATTGATCTAATGTCATTTGGGTCAGGAATTATGTCCTCCTCCATATCTTCACATGGAGGAAAGCCCCGTACGTGGCCGAGTATCCATTGATCGATAACCCCACAATCGATTCCATACTTTATGGAATGTTCCAGGTATCCTTTATCGGTTAACAAATCAGGTTGAACTATCAACATTCGCATGAGAGCTGTAAAGATCATAATAGAACTTAGAAGTGGGAAAAATGTCTATGAAATTAATGCTTGGAAGTTTTCTTTTACAAATCTTAAATTTACCAAAGATACAAGCAATATAAATGCTGCTACCATCTGGCATATGCTTGTGATGGCTTTCATTCAGAAAACTCAAAATTGGTTTTGCCTCCTAAAATCAAGGTCAAGGCAAAGGCAATTGAGTTTTATCTGTTATATATGTTGTGGCTCAATGCTAACCCAAATATGCAATTAGTCACCTGTAATAATATTTAGGTAAATGAGTTTTATCAATTCTTCGAGAACAAAGTCTTGTTGGATTTTCAGAACAAGATAGCAGAATTTATCCAAAGTCTATGAAATTATAAGATAAATTGCACTGCCTCTGTTGCATTGCTTCAAAAGCCATCACCTCTCAAATGTTTCTTTACATGATAGGGTCAGACATGTAGGCTCTGTTGGGATAAACTGTTCAATATGCACTTACAAGAGAAAAAAATACGAAGGTAAAATAAATTAAACTTAACTTTTATAGAAGCTATCACATTTAAGTTAACTTCTCCAAGTACTAATTTTAACTTATAGGAGAAACTTGTTTCATTTTAATCTCATTTAAATTGCTTGTTAAAAAGTTTATCTAAACAAGGCCTTAAGAAGTTACCTTTTTTTATTTTTCAAATGTATTGATACTTTCTGTGGTGAAAAAATGCAGGGCTATGATTGAAACGTAAATTTACTATAATTTACCTGCAACAATGCCATCTCCAGTTGCTGACATGTCACGAGTGAATGGGGTAATTGGGGCATCCTCCATCCCAAGAACAGCACCATTGAGCTCTCTTGTGCAGTAATGTATCTTGGAAGTTCCATTAGTCACAAATAAAACCTTTAGATTTTCATGCCAAAGTGGGGCAACCACTTCAGGTTCATAATGTACAAACTTCAACCTGGCATTATTTTTGGTGTCAAATTCTTCAGATGGTGTGATCCCACATAAGAACTCTAATTCTTGCTTCGTGACCTCAATAATGTCTGCAAGATTCTACACTCGCTGAATGAACATCATAGTTTCTTCCCTAGAGTGCCATAGTGGCATAGGAAGGTTTAGATCATAGAAAACAACCCCTCCAAAATGCTTTGAAATCTTGATGGCTTGTAATGTAGTTGACCTCATGTTAAGGTCAAGTAGGGAATGTGTATTGAAGTATAACATTTTTGCCTGCATGACATGCATTTAAACTTTTAAAAGTACTCAGTAGTAGTTGGTAGTAATCCAACATCCCAAGCAGCTAAAACCCAAAATGTAAGGACTTAAAGAAGAGAGAGCTTTCAATTAATTTAACCCATTTTTAGGTAAGTTAAATATACATTAGAACAGGTTCGAGATAGACTGATAAAAATGTACGTATTTGTATTATTTAAAATGTAAGAATGTAATAAAATTAATGTAAAAATGCTTCCCCTCCCCCCTTTCCTTGTCCCTTCCACCAAAAAAATGGGTTAAATTAATTGAAAGCTCTCTATTCTATAAGATGATGCATACAATATAAATATAGTGCTCTGCAACAATAAATATTAGAATAGTTAACACCACTTTTGAGTGTAAGACGTAAAATAGTGGAAACTTGATTATTGGGTTGTCTTATACTTAAAATAAAACTACTTCGACAATAATAAACAAGGAACCATTAATCATTGCATGATATAGTGTGGGTTTGATTCTATATTAAAAGAGTTTAAAATTAATTAAGTCCAAAATTGATAGTGCAGAAATAATTTTGAGTAATTTTTGTGTTGAATAAAAAAATTTATATTGAATTTTATTTCTAACTTGATTTTATAATAAAAGCAATCAAACATAAATCAGATCACTTTAAAATCAATTTTAACCAAAATTAGTTTTGCAAAATCAATTTTGCCAACACTCATCCAAACACACATTTGTGAATCAATAAGTTACAAGTGATGGGGTTGAAATAAAATCCCTGAATCAAACACATGTTAAGGAATGAAATAAATGCAAGATAGACAAAATTCAGAATCGAACAATGGTATGATGATTATTGAATTCTGCAATGTACTTGATGCTTCTTTGTTCCGGATTTGGCAGCATTGTGGTGTTCTACATATGACCTTGGAGTAGGAGCAACATAGCAAAGAACAACACTAGCAGAGTTGTTGCTGCATAAATCCAAATACCCAAAGGTAGACAGATAATTAACATCATCAGCAGATATGCTAATGTCTAGATTTCAAGTGAGAACTTTTCTGTCTAAGGATTGCATCACAAACCTTCACAGCATCTAGATTATCTTTGACATTATGCACCCTAACAATATTAGCCCCTCCCAAAACACCAGCTGTGACTGAAGCAATGGTAGAAGGATCCCTCTTGGCTGCATCGGGACGAGAGCAAATTTGACCTAAAAATCTCTTTCTTGAGGGTCCAATAAGCATGGGAGCATGAGAGATGGCCAAACTTCTTGTGGCAATCTCTTCTCTGATATCAGGTAGTCCCATGAGAATGTCTAAATTGTGTTCAGTTTTTTTTGAGAATCCAATGCCAGGGTCAATCATAATCCTCCATGCTGGGATTCCTAACATCTCTGCCTCTCTTACCCGCGAGTACAGCTCTGACGATATCTCTTTACAAACATTACCATATTTCAGGTTTTCACTATTCTGCATTGTAGATGGGTCCCCCCTCATGTGCATTGCAACATAAGGAACATCAAGATCAGCCATGACTTTAAACATGTTACTGTCTAACTGTCCAGCAGATACATCATTTATAAGATGAGCCCCTTTACTCACTGCTTCTGAAGCAACTTCAGAGTAGAAAGTATCCACAGAAATGAGCTTTCCTTCTACCTCAGGCATTGACACTACTGCTTCCAGGACAGGAATTAATCTACTTAATTCTTCTGCAGTAGAGATCCTAGACGCCGTTGGCCGAGTAGACTGAGCCCCGATATCAATCATATCTGCTCCTTCTGAAATCATTAACCGAACCTGAGAAACAGCAGACTCCACAGACTTGAAATTTCCCCCATCACTAAAACTATCTGGAGTCACATTAAGGATCCCCATGACGGAAGTTCTCTGCGACCAGTCAAGTAAGCCATTTGCAACAGGCATTACCCTATACATTCCTTCCTTTCCAAACTCTCCAATAAGGGATTCACTCCCTAAATCTTCCCATAATCCAGAGAGTCCACGCGAATGGCCTGAAAATGCATGCCAGGAAGCAACTGTGTCACCGTCAATAGCTGATCCCAATAAGTCCATCAAGGGGGCCATAACAAATGGCCTTTCCCAAATTCTTTCATGAGGTATAGTGAGGATATCAGATCTGACTTTATATTTACCATAGAATAAAATGTCTAAGTCAATTGGCCTTGGACCATACCTTATACCACCTGTACGGCCTAAGTCCTTCTCAATTCTTTTGAGTGTAGACAATAGTTCATGTGGACCAAGTTTAGTAAGAGCTCTAACTGCTGAGTTGATAAAGCGAGGTTGATTAGTAACATATGCTGGTGCCGTCTCATACAAGCAAGCATGTCTTGTGATGTTAATGCCTGAGTTCCTCATCAATTTCAAGGCTTCCTTGAATTTATGCAGCCTGTCACCTACATTGCTTCCCAAAGCAATCACTACTTCCTCTTCTTGTGAGAGAAACTCCACAGAGGATTTTGAAGCTGTGTGAAAAGAGGAAAAACCCAGTCCTGCAATGAAAATTAAAACAGTAGGGTAATAAACTTCGAAATGATGAGCTCTAATTACTTTACTTCCTTTCAAAAACAATCTGTGATACAAGGATACTTCAAAATTGGCAACATTTAAGTATTGGATACCGACACATGTATTTTATGAATGCCTTTGTATCAAAGCTTCATTGCTTTATCTTCAAACCTCTTAATGTACATTTTTTCTTTAGAAAATGAAGGGATCATGATCATAACTTGGATATAACTTTTTTATTATCACAATTATGGTTTTTTAATAAACTTTTCCTGATATTGGAGACTAGTAGTAATACAATAATAATGGTAGTAAACTAATATAAATATCACCTATATTAAGACAAATAAATAAATTGAGAAAATAAATTAATAAAGTATAAGAAATTATTAAATATATTTCTATTTTGCTAGATATATATTGTCTTCCTGTATCCTAATTTTTTTAAAATTACCATATTTACATGTTGAATCTTATTATATTTGATACTCGTACTGTATTTGTGCAACAAAACATACAAGCCATTGGGAAAAATACACAATTTAGGAGCCATGAATGGCCTAGAAAGCTGAAAGTTTTTATCTCTGTATCACTATAATACATAATACATCTAGGGGGGAAATCTATTAATTCTATATTTCCATCTGAGTATCAGTTGACGACGATCTTTCGGTTTAAGAACCTTCAATAACGAAAACCAATTCACAGACAGTCTGAAATAGGCATAAAACTATTTACTTACTATAGCAGCCAAAGGCTCACAAACTTCTATCTGAGTTGCTTTTCAGTATCAGATCATAGAAAATTCAGTATTCTACTCAAAAGAGCAGCTTGAATGAGTTCAATGAGTTTACATTTACCTTTGAGATACTTTCTGGTAGCAAAAAGCTTATTCCTGGGCTCCCCCAGACACTTCAAAATACTCATCTGAGAATAGACAAAGTGTAAATTACATGCAGTATCCCAACCATTGGTCACAAGGGGAAAAAAATATCATAAAGAGTTAACATTCCTCTAGAAAATAAAAAATCCATAGAAATTTCATTCAACAACAATTAAAAAATAACAATCCATTGTTCCAATATAGTGAATCACCAAATGCAGCCAATAAACATTATAGTCAATAAAATTGCAGCCCAGCCAAGCTTATTTTTCCTTTAAGATGTAACACCAAAAAAAAAAATCTAAAACACTTTGAGACATATCATCAAACACCTTGCATAAAATAAGCACAAGAGTTATAACCATGCCTACCTTGGAAATACCCTTGTCAAGGTCTTAAATTGCGGTTGCAGTCACTGTTGCAAAGACCTTCAAAATCTTAAATATTACCAAAAAAAAAATTGCAAATGAATATGACTGATGCAAGTCACAATCTCAAAAGCCATGCTGTCAAACTCGAGGATCGGAAAGGGGGGTAAAAGATCGTAACTCGGATCGTAAGAGTTACATGCATATGTAAAATAGAAACTGCATAAAACAATAAAAGGGGTGCAGAAAGTAACATTGTGTATCTGGCCCATATTAGGAAGAAAATGAGCAAGAGGAGTACAAAAAGCGAAAAAAGGGGTACAGGAAGGAAATTGACCCAAATGTAAACCTCACTCACTTCTCTTATGCAGCTGCGAGCTCCACTGCTCCTTCTTCTTCCTCTTTGTTTTCTTTCTTTTCTCTTAATAGAATGATGGAACACAACATCATTGCCCAAGCACCTCGGCACCAAGCACCTCAGCACCAAGACTGAACATCGACGAGGAGCGGAGATGACCACCGACGAGCAGCTGTGATGACCGGTGATGACCAGCGACGAGCAGCGACAGCAGCGACGACGACCAGCAGCGACGAGGCAGAGGACAGCGTCTGAGTTCCAAGCAGCGACAAGGCAATCGATCTTCAAAAGCCTCGAGCGGAGCCCTAATCGAAACTTAAAGGTTAGTTTCAAATCGGGTCCCCCACTTGGGATCGAAACGGATCGACGATCCGTCCAACTCGCGTGCAAACACGCGATCTGGCACCGATCCTCACCCCCAACGATCCTCCCTCTGAGTTTGCTCGTGCCTCCCTCTGAAAATCACAAGATCGTACAAGTATGCGATCATACTTGCGATCTTGACAACATTGCTCAAAAGCTTTAAATTACTGTTGCTGACTGTAATTTAAAATTGTTACCATAAGATATATACATTATAAATATATTGTTTCTTGAAGATGGTTATGTTGTGATTCTTAATTTCTATGAATTGGTTAGAAGAGCTAGAAGGACACTCCAAGTCACAAAGCCAGAGGCAAGAAGCGAAACAAGACCGATAAAGACATAGGTTTATAATAGACTGAACAGTAGGGGCATGTTGTCGTGGATAGGAGAAACTAGAAAGGAGAAAGCTTTACCAAAATATCATGGCTAAATAATTAAATTCTTTTTCAGAACTGATAAATTAATTTAAAAAAGATGGAAAATATAAATATAATTTTTAAAAAATTTGACAGTTAATTATATAGTTAAATTTGTAAGATTATTTTATTATTTTAAGTTATTATACCGAATTATTAATTTGATAATAAATTATATATTTTTTGATTATTTTGACATTAAGTTTTAAAGTTTAGACACTAATTTGATATTAAATTGTTTATAGTCTTAATTGGTCATATTTTTTTACATTTAAAGATGAAATTTAAATTTTTTATCTTTGAAGAATCGATTTATTAGCATTTCACACCTTAAATTTGAGTATTTATCAAAATTTCAAGTAGGGGCATGTTATCGTGGATAGGAGCAAACTTAAATTTTAAAAAAATTAATATCAAATTAGTGTTTAAACTTTAAAACTTAATGTCAAAATAATCACAAAAAATATAATTTATTATCAAATTGATATTTTGATATAACAACTTAAAATAATAAAATAATCTTACAAATTTAATTATAAAATTAATTGTCACATTTTTAAAAAATTATATTTATATTTTCCATCTTTTTTAAATTAATTTATCAGCTTCTGAAAAAGAATTTAATTATTTAGCCATGATATTTTGGTAAAGCTTTCGCCTTTCTAGTTTCTCCTATCCACAACAACATGCCCCTATTGTTCAATCTATTCTAAACCTATCAAAAGTGTTGTTATCGGTGTTTTTTTGCTTCCTGCCTCTGTGACTTGGAGTGTCCTTCTAGCTCTTCCAACCCAATTCACAGATATTGATTAAGAATCACAACATAAACATCTAATTGGTATCTTCATGAAACAATATATTTATAATGTATATATGTTATGGTAACAGTTTTAAATACAGTCAGCTAATTTAAAGCTTTCAAGATTGTGACTTGCATCAGTCATTAGGGTTGGCAAAGTGGGCCAGCCCACCAAAAACGGGCTGGACTTTTGCAAAGTGGGCTAGAAATGCTAGTCTGCCCCACTTTAAGATGGGTTGGTGAGTCAGTGGACCAGCCCACCTAAAAAATAAAAGCATGCCAATAAAGTTGACCTTTCAATTTCCAACCAAATCAACACTTTTAAAACTTTCCTTCCAGGTTCCAGCCAACAAGCTTGAACCTCAACAGGCACAGACCAAAGTATATAAGACCATAGTGTGACATGAAATCAGAAATTCAATCTACCACATAGCCACCTCATGCTTGCACACCCAAAGTACCAATACCACACAGCCACCCCAGGCTTAGCATGTTTGGTTATTGAAGTTTTGGGTTAATACTTGTAAAACACACAAATCCCATCAAGTTGGTAGAGTATGCAAAAAAGGATAGTTTAGCTGTTAGCATAAATGCAAATCAAATAATGTCAGCTAATCAGTTATATTTAAGCAACATATTTTCTGGAGTAGAATCCTCTTTAAACTACAGGTTCTTTTACTCATTTCAAGTTGAAATTGAGTAAACAAAGGTATTTGCAGTTAAAGAGAATTCTATGCCTTCCACATCATATACTTCTCTAACATACACTTGAAATCTAAAATTAGCCTAATCTTTAACCTGATCATATAAATGCAAATGAAAATAACAAAAAAACTTCAAACCTACTAATTGATAATAATCAAAGCCAAAATATATAAGAGGACATTCTTACTTTTCCACCAGCAGTTCCAAGTGGCTTATGAATCATAACTCTTGAATTCGGCATACAATACCTCTTGCCTTTTGTACCAGAAGCAAGAATAAATGCACCCATGGATGCGGCAAGCCCAAGGCAAACAGTTGACACATCTGCCTTGCACAACTTCATGGCATCATAAATTCCCATTCCTAAATGAAATGATAAACAAAGAGCAATTAGCAGAAGACAGACATATTTCAGATTCATTAAACCGAACAATGCCCCCAAACTTCACTAATAGCGTGTTCCTATCCTACTGTCACTGATTCAATACATTCAATCTCTAGTTGAGAGAATCTTTTAAATGTTCTAATGAGATTCAAGTTTTCACAGATCTGAATTATCTTGTGAATCAGTATGATAAATAATTTATTGTTTTGTCAGTAAATACAACAGTATATAAGAATAACAGATCAACAACTCAGTTGATTCTAAGTTATATCTTCCCTATATATATATAAGAATGTTGCAGTCAAGACTCTCTTAGCTAAGTGTCTGTTTATGTTACCACGAGCTGCAAAACACTAAATTGAGGTATCAAAGCCTTAAATCTCATGCCTGGGATTAAGAAAGTTAACATTGAATAACAAATTGCGCTTAGAAATCAAATGCATCTGTTAGTCAGGTGGATAAAAATAATCGTGTAAAAACAGTGAATAAATCTTTTTCAACATACCAGCAGTTGCAGAACCACCAGGTGAATTTACAAATAACTTGATGCCTTTTTTGGAGTCTTCAGCATCCAAAAACAAAAGCTGACTAATGATAAAATCTGCAGTCATATCTAGGGGTGGCCATGGATTGGATTTTTAAGAATCCAATCCATATCTACTTAAATAGATTGGATCTTAAATCTATATCCATATTTTTCTAAAAACAATTTGGATTCAAGATCCAATCCATTTAAGTGGATATGGATACGGATATATCCAATTTATATCCACTTAAATGTTATAGAATTTATTGAATAATTACCATGAGCCTTCACCTTATAGCTTAATCTTTAAAGAGAATTCCTACACTTGGTTCTAAAGTATTAGAGTTAGTTGTAAAACATGTACCTTCTCTTTTTTCTCTTTAAAGATTAAGCTATAAGGTGAAGGCTCATGGTAATTATGCAATAAATTCTATAACATTTAAGTGGATATAAATTGGATATATCCGTATCCATATCCACTTAAATGGATTGGATCTTGAATCCAAATTGTTTTTAGAAAAATATGGATATAGATTTAAGATCCAATCTATTTAAGTAGATATGGATTGGATTCTTAAAAATCCAATCCATGCCCACCCCTACTCAACAACCAGCAAAAGCAGCGGCACTAGAGGTCCGATTGTGGAAGCGGTGGAGACGACATTTTTGGGAAGAAGAGAGGTTGAGATCAATTTGGAAGAGAAGTCAGACAAAATGGATTTTGGTTTTTTTGTTTAAAATCTGTACAAAAAGAAAGTGGGTTTCAGATTTATAAATGAATATAAAATATGGATATGGAAAAAAATCTGATCCATTAAAAATGAATAAATGGACTGGATCAGATTAGTTATTAGATTTATAAATGAATTTCAAATTTTTTTACCCACCCCTAGTCATATCATCCACCTGATCAAACAACCCACATTAACAAGCCAAACATTTCTCAAAATAAACAGCACCAAACAATATCTCTTGAGAAATTCCACAAAATAATGGCCAACTTTATTGACTCTACAAGTTTGAAGCCATCAATCTGTTCAACTAGTAAGCAAACTCGTTTCCGGTGGGCTCACGGTCACGGGTAAACTCAAGCAGGCTCATGGATGTGAAACCAGAATTTCGTGATTTCAGGGATGAAATGGCAAGTTCACTCAGGGAAAAAAAAGATGTGAATGGTGATAAGTGTCAGAAAGGGTACCTGGTGGTTGGTGTGGTGGCGGACTGGCGGTGCTTGGTGGTGGTTGGTGTGAGAAAAGGTACTATGGTCTAGCGGTCTTCTTCTTGGCCTTGGGACGCAGATCCAAAACAAAGGAAACGCTGCCTTTTGCTTCTGGGACGGAAGGAGACGCTGGCGGTGCGGGGACGGAGACCGGGAACAGAGACACCGGCAGTGTGGGGACGAAGACGCCGGCGGCAGTGCGGGTCTGCGGTAGCGGGATCTCTGTCTGCAAGGACCTCTCAGGCACGAGTCTCTCTAGTCTCGAAAATTCGGCAGAGACCAGAACTAGACCTGTCAAAACGGGCCAACGCGGCCCACCCGGGTTGGCCCACCACGGGTTGTCTCCAAAGTGAGCCGGCCCGGGTTGGCTCACTTTGGTGGTGAGTCAGTTTTTTCCCAACCCGGCTCAACCCACACGGGTTAGTGGGTTATACGGGCTGGCTCATGGGTTGGCTCACTTTAAATTTTAAAAAAAAACTTAAAAAATCACAACTTAAAAACTTAAATTATACAACCCGGCTCAATCCATTAAATTTCTTTGGTAATAAATTGATAACGTTCCAGTGCTTTAATTCTCGGAATTTTTGCTTTAAGCTCTGTTTTTGCTTTTAATCATAATTTTTCCACTTCAAATCAAGTAATTACACATCAAAATCTTTAAATCAAGCTATTATAGAACACCCAAACACAAACTAACATAGAATCACATGGATATGGATTGAACTAGAATTTTATATGAAGAAAAACTACCACCAATTAAACGTGAATTGATCAAAACAAACAAATAAATTAATTTATACACAACTTGCACAACCAGGACACAAATTAATGGCACTAAGGACACTATTATATGTTACAGTACAAATTGGACTTCTCCAACGCACTGCCCATAAACACATTCATCCCTTTTCCCAAACCCAACCCTAACCCCAACAGAAAAACAACCAATTAATAATACCTAAAAAGACAGAAAAATAGCCAAAAATCCTCAACCTCGTATGAGTGGAATCTCAACTCACCACTCACCTCGCTGGTGAACTCAGCGACGTACTCAGGGTGGAGGACAAGGCGGCGATGCTCAAGAAGTGTAGAAGCTGCGGTGCCGGTCGGTGGCGTACTGGCGTTGGGCTTCAAAGACGGAGGACGGCGACTTCGTGCGTGCGTGGTTGAAGTTGCGGAGGCTGGGCTGGAGGGACTGCGTGCGTCAGTGCGTGGTTGAAGCTGCGGAGGCTGCGGCTGGACTATTGGAATGGAGGGCGGAGGCTGCGGCTGCTGGAGCTGAGGGCTGAGGCTGCTGAGTTTTGCATTTGATTTAGGGACTAGGGTTTTCACGTTTTGTTTTGTCATGAGTGAATAATATCAGTTTTTATTTTTTTTTATGTAACCGGTGAGCTAACCCAGCTCACCCGGGTTCAACCCGGGTGGGTTGTAGGTTAAGTGGACCGGATCATTTTAACCTGGATTAAAGTGGGTCAATTTTTTATCAACCAAATCCATCAATTTTGGTGAGCCAAAACGGGTTGACTCGCGAGTCGAACCCATTTTGACAGGTCTCAGAAGAATATAATACCTAAAATTAAATCTCCACTAAGCCACGCCGGGCTAGATTCTAATTTTAAATTTTATACGTTAACTTATGGAAATTCTAATTTGATTTTTAAAATATTCTTTTATAATAAACTTTTTTATTTAATTTAATTCTTATAATAATTAGCATAATAATATTTAGTTAATATATTTATTAAAAAATAATAAGTTAATTTTTTATTATAAGACAATCAAAATTAATTAATTTAAATTACTTTATCAATAATATTATAAATAAAAATATTTTTAATTATGATAAATATAAAAAATAAAATTAATTTATAAAAATTTTTGTTATAAAAATTTTTTAAATTACTTAATTGTATAGAATAATGTACATTAATTTTAGTTTCATTTTTTTAATGATAGAAATTTAGGGGAAATAATATTTCTATAGACCATCATGGTCATGGGTGAGCATTTACGCAGAAAAGATGTTTTTAAAAAAATATTTAACATAGATACATATCATATAATAAATAATATTTTGTTTTTATTAAATTATTATTTATTTTTAAATTTTTATCATATAAAATAATAGACAAATTACACTAAAATAACGTGATTGCATTTTAAAAAAATAAAAATATTTATAGTTTTATTATTTAAATTTAATCAAGAGTCAAAATATTTAAACTTTTTTTTTATTTAATTCAATTGTTACGATAACCAGTATAATACATTGAATTAATATATTTATTAGAAAATAATAGGTTGATTCTTTGTTATAGAACAACTAAAGACTCCAAAGTTAATTAATTTAAAACACTTTATCAATAATATCATAAATAAAAGTATTTTTAGTTATGATATATATAAAAATTAAAAATAATTTATAAGAATAATTTTTATTACAAGGAAATTTTAAATTACTTACTCACTATAGCATAATGTAAATTAATTTTAATTTCAATCT
>PYAF01003910.1:20197-35125 GCA_007407185.1 Glycine tomentella | reverse complement strand
ATGGATAAATAACAGTAAAATAAAGTGGTGACATTTTAAAAATGTTTATAGTTTTATTATTTAAATTTGATCAAGATTTTGGAATTTTTAAACTTTTTTATTTAATTCAATTCTTACGATAATCAGCATAATAACATTTAGTTAATATATTTATTAGAAAATAATATGTTAATTCATTGTTATAGAACAACCTAAGTTAATTAATTTAAAGTACTTTATCAATAATATCATAAATAAAAATATTTTTAGTTATGATAGATATAAAAATTTAAATTAATTTATAAAAATGATTTTATTTACAAGAAAGTTTTAAATTACTTACTCGCTATAGCAAAATGAAAATTAGTTTTAATTTCAATTTTTTATAATAGAAACTACAATTATCATTTACGAGAAATAATGTTTCTCTAAGCCACCATGGGTGAAACGTTACGGAGAAATTTTTTTATAAAAAAATATTTAATATAGTTACATATCATACAATCAACAATATTTAATTTTATTAAATATATTATTTGTTTTTAAATTTTCAACATATAAAATAATAGGTAAATAACAATAAAATAAAGCGGTGACATTTTGAAAAAATAAAAACATTTATAGTTTTATTTTTTAAAATTTTTAAACTTTTTTTATTTAATTCAATTCTTCGATAATCGGCATAATAACATTTAGTTAATATATTCATTAGAAAATAATAGATTGATTCTTTGTTATAGGACAACCAAAGTTAATTAATTTAAATTATTTTATCAGTAATATCATAAATAAAAATATATTTAGTTGTGATAGATAAAAAAATTAAAATTATTTTATAAAAATGATTTTTGTTATAAGAAAGTTTTTAATTACTTACTCGCTATATTGTAAATTAATTTTAGTTTCATTTTCTTATGATAGAAATTACAATTATCATTTACGGTAAATAATATTTCTCTAGACCATAAGGGGTGAGCCATTATGGGGAAAAAGTTTTTTTAAAAAAGGTATTTAACATTGTCACAACCTATCCAGTCACGACGCAGACAGCGACGAAATAAAGAAGATTAAAAATTCCCAAAAAAGGGAAAACTAGAGGGGAGTCGTCACCATCGTTTATTTAAGGAAAACGTTGAAAAAAAAACCAAGAGATAAGGCATGGTCTACGATTTTAGAGAAAAAGGATTCTAGAGTCATTTACGCACGGGGAAGGTGTTAGCACCCCACGCGTCCGTCATGAAGACGACAGCCTTTAATCGAGTGTGTTAAACATAAAGTGACTTTTGAATTATTTGTTTTTCCTTAAGAACATGACTATGCTTGTTTTATTTTTGTTTATTTAGAAAAGAAAATAAAATTTTTATTTTTTAGAAAAGAGAAGATTTTATTTATTTTTTTGTTTTTTAGGTCGACAAGGGGTTTGCCCTCGCTCCTACGTATCCCCAAGTGCAATGAGGAAATCAGATTTACGTAGTTCTTTGTAAAAAAAGCTTGATTGGATTGATTTTATTTTTCCAAAAGGTTTGTTTCAATTATGTGAAAAAGAGTCGTTAAGGCGTTGGATCTTGAAACGACCTTGAGTTTGAAGAAAAAGCGGGAAGAATTGCTTAAGGCATTGGACCTTGAAGCAATCTCGAGTAATATGTAGATTTTCTTGAGAAAAAGAAGAATTGAGTGCTCTTTCATTTGAGTATTTTTAGCCTTTTTAGAAAAGACTTTGAATATGCGGTAAACTCTATGAAATCAAGCAAGTCAGAGACCCAGCATGATACTCACAAATCTATCCACGTGTTATTGAAACACTACCAAGCGAGTCAGAGACCCAGAATGGAATGCACGGAACATAAGCGCGTACTAAAATACTAATGAATAATTGTCATAAAATTATGTAATCAAATAAATCAAACGAAAATATAGAAGGGATAGAATAGAAGTGGGGATACACTTAGTAATTAGGGGTGCATACAGTAAGGACAGGGGCTGCAATCAATGCATATTAAATTACCAAAATGGGCTAGGCCCAGCAGATATGGGTGCATTTATGAATATAGGAGTGCAAATAGCATTTTGTGCATTGCTTCAAAGTGGGCTAGGCCCAACTGCTGAAGGGTGTGCAACTATTAAAGGACAGATGCAAACAGTAATACATGTTGTTCTGAACGGGCCTGGCCCCACAGTTCATGAGTGTGAAGTTATGAAAATCGGAGGTGCACAAAGTAATATATGTTTTTCTAGATTGGGCCTGGCCCAATAGTTTATGGGTGTCCAGTTATAGAAAAGGAAGGTGCAATCAGTATTATACGTTTGGTTTAGAAGGTGTATATATGAAATCATAGGGATGCAGAGAGCATTATTTTATTAGTTTAGGGTGGGTGTATTTATTAAAAGATTGGGGTGCAAAAAGTAAATCTAAGTTTTTTTTAGGGTTAGGATTGGAATCGGGTCGGGGTGACTCGGCCCAACCCATACTTTCGGTGATGGGCAGAGGAGTTGCAGCAGAGCTACACAAAAAATTAAGGTTAGGGGTTTTGTGGCCTTTCATAAACACAGGCCGTTGCAATTTGATGAGGACGACCATGTGTTTCTGAGGCTGTCTCCGATCACAGGTGTAGGAAGGGCTTTGGGTGTAAGGAAGCAGAGTCCTAGGTTCATTAGTCCCTGCCAGATTCTTCAGAGAGTAGGACCAGTGGCTTATAGGCTAGCTTTACCTCCCCAGTTGTCAGGGTTACATGATGTTTTCCACGTGTCCCAGTTGAGGAAGTATGTATCAGATCCTTCGCACGTGGTGGAGCCTGACACCGTTCAGATTAGAGAGAATCTGACTAGTCCTACACGACCCTTGTGGATTCTGGATCGAGTGGAGAAACAGATCCGGAGCAAGACCATTCCCATAGTCAAGGTACAATGGGAAGGGATGACACCTGAGGAGGCGACTTGGGAGCGGGAGCAGGAGCTGTTGCAGCTGTACCCCGAGTTGCTTGTTAGGTATGATTTGAATTTTGTGAACAAAATTCTTAAAAAGGTGGGGTGAATTGTAATATCATTAAATTTAATTAAGGTAATTTAGGTGATATTTGCGTAATCAAACGGATTTACGAAAGGGCAGATTGGTCTTTGTCGGAGGTACGAGTGCAGTTAGTAATTGCTGGACGCACCCCCGGGCTCATGTTAAAAGCAGATTACGTTTTCTACCTATTTCTTCTTCTTTGGTTTCTTCTCCACTCCCAAGCTCTCTTCTTGCCATTTCCACTTGTTTAGTGGTTGAAATCACAAAGTAAGCAAGGAAGAAAGCCTTTTTCTTTGTTCTTTGTTGCTTTTGAGCCTTGGTGTTGGAGATTTAAAGAAAAGAGTGGGTTTTGAATCTACCCATTTTCGTTCGGCGCCGCTGAACCACGATCGGAAGCCATAGAGTGCTGGTCTACCCTCCATTTTGGTCTACTGAACTCTAAGGTTTGAAATCTCCTCCTATTTCTTCTTGATTCTTGAGGTTAGGGTTAGGGTTTGGAGTGAAATTGATGAATGTTGAGTTTTAGGAGGGTGAGACAGTTTTGAAGTATGATTTGAAGTGGGTAGAAGTTGATTTTAAGCTGATATGGTGTTCCATGCATAAATCATGCATGTATGTTCATGACAGCCAAGAACACCTATTTGGACAGTTTTGGTGTTTTGTCCATGGCAGGAGCTGTCGGTGTCCAAATGGTGTAAAATTGATGCCATTTGAAAGCTAAGAGAGTTAGGTTTACTCTGGAAATTTTGTTCTATTTTTGGAGACTCCTAGAAATTGGGGTGCAGAGTTATAACAGGCTGTTATACTCTATTTTTAGCAGATTTTTCTATTGCAGAGGTCATTTTTGCAAAAATCATAAATTTGTCTAGGATGATCCAAATCGAGTTCTTTCTGTGGCAATAGAAAGATGGGTATGTCAACTACATGCCTGTAAAATATCAGCTCATTTGGACGAGTAACCTGGTGTGGGTTGTCATTGAAAGATGGTTGTTTGAGTTGGTATGTTGCTGTCAGCACTATTTTAGTGCGTGATAGTTCTGGTTTTTGGTTTACTGCAGAAGCTGTGGTTCATGAATTTTGATGAAACCAGTTTTGTTTAAAAGATGAGAGATAAATCTTGATGCCTCTCAATTCTCGTGATTTTAGGAGCTTCCCACAAGGATTTGTGATTTTTTCAAGTAGGTGTAAAATCTGCAGAATTTTATGCAGCAATTTATGCTTTTCCGTATGTTTTGCTAGAAATAAATGCTTTGTACGAATAAGATAGTGTTTGATATGTGCTTGCATGCCTTGTTAGGGCGTGACACCGAGGGTGTCAGTGGCGTAGGCCACGGAGCAGGGAGAGAACCGCAGAGCTCGGCTTTACCAGGTAAGTTCTTGGTCCCTTGGGGATGTTTCCTACTTGTTGTGTTCCACCACACTTCGAGGGAGTGATGGTTGCATTCATGATGCATTCATTGATGGTTGTTGCATCCTCATAATGATATGTATGCTTGTATCTATGCTTGTATGTGTATGATACCTGTTGATAGATCTTCTGGCCAGTTAGATAGATATGGACCTCCCTAGGAGATGGGCTTTCCTCCTAGTTTGGTTTGCTCATGGTTGATGATATCCCAGGGTGATGATGATCCCCTTAAGACCAAGAGATAGGTGTATCCTGTCGCGGTTGATTGCTTATTCTCGGAGGTACCATATACATGCGTCCATGCGTAAGGGGTAGCTCCTGATGGGATGGCATGGGTGTGAGTTCCGGTCTCACACTGAGGTTGGTGTTGATGATATCCACCGTACATAGCACAAGATGACTTGCTTGTATTGTTATGAAGGCCAGGAGGCCGGGCCGGGTGGCCAGTATGTTTGTGATGCCTTGATGACGTGTGTCATGGAAAGTGAGCTAGGGTGGAGGAGATGCCTCCAAGGACCCTGAGCTTACTGAGATGTTTATCTCACCCCGTGTGGGGCTTATTTTATTTCAGGTGACTCTTTTGGCAGAGAGGAGCGATCTCAGGGCGGGAGGCCCCAGTAGAGACAGTGACTGCTTGGCCATGCGACAACAGGGAGAGCTGGGTGGCTCAGATGTGTTTTGATGATGTTTTGTACCCCTGTAGAGGGAAGATATGTGTGTGTGCACATATATTATGCTTTGTTTATGCTATGTATGCCCTCGTGTGAGGAAGGATCTTTGAGATCAAGGCGATGTATGTCTAATCTTTTGTATAGACACTGTGAGTGTCAGATGATGTATATGTACATGACCAGCTATGTTATGTAATAACGTTTCCTCCTGTTGTATCTGTTGAGATATTTGTGTTTATCTACCTATGGTTATGTTGATGTGATTCGAGATCAGCAGGGGCTTGTGTTGCTTTGTATCATGAGATTATATGTTCCATACATAATGTAATCAAGAAATATGGTTTTCGATTATGCTTCTGCAAAGTTTTTAATTAAAGTTTGATGCGCTATTCTGATATAATAAATGTTAATACACTGGAGGCCTACGGGGTGTTACATTTTATGGTATCAGAGCAGTTTCTTGATGGAAGCATTATGTATGGATTGTGTGTTGCTCTTGACTGTTGTTTGAGTTTGACATGAATATTGCATGTGTGGACACTAGTTGTGAGCTTGATTAACTCACTGTTTGGTGTACATGTGTAGTGTCATGATGAGATCCAGAAACAACAGTGGGACGACAAATGCCCAGCCTGATCCAGTGGCGGCTGCGTTGGCAGCCATGCAGCATGACTTGGCTGCAAATAGGCAGATGCAAGAGGCTATGCAGCATGAGATGACTACTAATCGAGAGATGAATGAAGCCTTGATGAAGGCTAATCAGGAGTTGCTTGAGGAGGTGAGGACCTTGAGGAAAGATGACAGAGTATCCTCTACACCTCCGACACATGATGGTGTGGGTAGCCGCCATCAGGCTAGTGGTAGCCACGTGAGAGGGGACCAGGTGTCCCATACTGAGGCTGATGATGATGTTGCAGCCCGAGGGAAGATGCTTATCACTTTTCGTAAGCATGACCCTCCAGTGTTCCTTGGTGGATATGATCCAGTTGTTGCAGCTAGGTGGTTGTAGGCTTTGGAGAAGATATTCACGGTGATGGAGTGCCCTGATCACCAGAGGTTGCTGTATGCGACCTATATGCTTCAGGGCGATGCCCATGAGTGGTGGACCACCAGCCTGAGGGAAGATGCTTATCACTTTTCGTAAGCATGACCCTCAGTGTTCCTTGGTGGATATGATCCAGTTGTTGCAACTAGGTGGTTGTAGGCTTTGGAGAAGATATTCACGGTGATGGAGTGCCCTGATCACCAGAGGTTGTTGTATGCGACCTATATGCTTCAGGGCGATGCCCATGAGTGGTGGACCACCACATCTCAGTTGCTGAGCGGCCGGGGAGATGTTATCACATGGCAAATGTTTGAGGCCTGTTTTCTGGATAGATATTTTCCCAGGGATGCTAGAGAGCAGAAGCAGGCAGAGTTTGATGGTCTTGTTCAGGGGAACTTGACTGTGGATGAGTACTTGGCCAAGTTTAATGAGTTGGCCAAGTATGCACATTTCAGGAGATCATTACCTACTGATATTCTTGCTGCTAAGTTCTAGAGGGGGCTTAGAGAAAGCATAAAGGAGCGGGTTGCCAGTAGTGGATCTTGTGATATGGATAGCTTGGTGAGACAGTGTCGCCAAGTTAAGGACATGCTTCACAGACATCGAGGCAGTCAGCCTACTCCTTCAGTCAAACAGGAGGTGAGAAGGCCCAACAGTTCTGGCCCACCCGGTAAGGGTAAGGGCAAAGATTTGAGAGTCTTTACCTCTTCTGATAGATTCAAGAGAGGTTCTAGCCAGAGTGTCTCAGCTCGAAGGAGGCAACCTCCGAAGTGTCCAGCTTGTGGGAGGAAGCACTTGGGATTGTGCCCCTCAGGGCAGATTATATGTTTCAGATGTGGCAAGCCAGACCATATTTCTCGTGAGTGTACGCAGGCAAGAGGCCGTGCACAGGCTGCTCCAGTTGAGATGACAGCACCCACAGCAGGTCGGGTGTACACTGTTGATGCCAGAGAAGCAGCCAGAGCTCCTGACTCGATCAGAGGTACTGTTCTGATCGATGCTTGTGATGTGAGAGTCTTGTTTGACTCTGGAGCTACGCATTCTTTCATTCAGGATATGATTGCTGTTAGGCTAAAATTGTCTATGTCTAGTTTTTCTCCTCCGATGGAGGTTACCACCGCATCCAGTGAGAGATGTCGGGTGAGCACGTGTTGCAAAGACGTGCGGTTTCAGTTTGATGGCAGAGAGTACATGATTGATCTGTACTGCCTAGCTATGCTTACCCTTGAGATCATTCTGGGTATGGATTGGTTGGCCAAGTATGGCATGATGTTGGACTATTGTAAGAAGAGGGTTGTTGTGCCTTCTCATGGAGCTGGTTCGAGTTCCACCTCTTTCCTATCAGTCTTGCAAGCTCGCAAGGCAATCAGGGAAGGAGCTCAGAGCTATATCTTCTCATGTGTGGCAGAAGATAAGCCAAGTGTTGATCTGTCACAGATCCCGGTGGTTAGTGAGTTTGTGGATGTGTTTCTTGACGAGATTACTCGGCTACCACTTGAGAGAGCTGGGCATCGACCCTTTTGTTACATTTGGGGCACGCATCATAAACCCAACCGTTGGCTATCAACAACTTTTGTATAGTAGCCACAGTCACACACATACACTCCTACAACACAAAATGACAAAAAATGAACCGGGTTAATTAGATCATCGGGTTTAACCGGGAAAGTTTTTATCACCACAATAAACTGATTAGGTATGGGACGACAAGCATAAACTGGGGATCCAGAACGTCGGGTTCAACCGGGTTTATGGAATTTTTTTCAACAAAAATGACTAATGAGGACCGGGTTTGTCAGGACGGCGTGATTAACCTGGGATATCCAAGTTTTTGTACAATTACTTTAGGACACCGGGTTGTGTTAAACTTGGTTTATGCAGATTAAATTTTTGACACCCCAATACATGTAAATTTTAAGAATATCTATACGTGGCCAATAAAGAGAATGATGTGCGAATGATTGAAACTAATCAAGATCAATAGGAAGAGGAGTTAGTTAGAAATTCATTTTTTGAAACACACTACTACTAGTGAAATCGGCTACATAAGTTGATGATAAGGCACAGGATGACAACAATGAGTCGGGTTGTCTAGATACCAGGTAAACTGGGGTTATGAGTAATTAATTTTTTTACACCCATTACATACCTTCTTAACTTGGCTAATTTGATGCAAATTCTTCACTTGTGCATTATACAAAAAGCTGTCCACATTAGATACGAGGAACAACCAGAAATCTGGGTTCCTAGTTGGCCAAATGTCTTGATACTTTGACTTGCATCCATGCTGTAATATTAAACAATATACAATTATAACAGAACATCACCAAATATATCACTAACATAATAAAAGAGATTCCATAATTACAAACCTCAATTGATCCTTGAATTCAACTATCTCCTTAATGTCACTATTGACAAAGATGCGATAACCATACATGAAATTTTGTATTGATAGAGGATAAGGGCCTGCATCCACCAATTTTCAATTACAATAGCAGCCATTTATAACCAACAGCAAAACATCGAAAAGACGACTTATCAATAATACCTCTAGCTTCTTTGATCTTAGCAACAGTACAATAGGACCACTGACATGTTTATCCAAACAATCCTTCATCTCTAAAACAAGCCCCTCCCATAAAGTACAACTCAACACATTGTCACTGTTTCACGTTATGAATCAACAATTAATATATGTTATTATTAGGTCCATGACAACAATATTAAGTACAAAATAAGTAACTTGTGAATAACCAAACATTACCATTCATCTTTCAGTTCGAAAGAAACTCTCTGTGGTTTCCCTTCTAGGTGCCATTGAACAACTTCAACAACCTCACCAACAACATCTTCAAGAACATACCATTACCAAACACACTTAAGAAATAACATGTTATATAGCTCATTTATGCAAGAGATGCTTAAACTAAATGTCACCTATCAAATAATCAGACGTGGCAGATCCATTGAGAATGACATCAAAGTTTGTAAAATTATACATTTTCTTAGGTATGTCAGCCATCTCATGGGGCGTAATCTTAGTTGTCTTTATTGGATATAGGGGAGCAACAAGAAGAATGAAGCCTATGACTTAGAAGAATGTTTTGAGCTTTTCACATGCCATGAAGATTGTAATTCAAATAAAGTATAGGAGAAGTCAATCTTTTGATCCTTGCATTGCATGCACATAATCATTAACATGCTAAAATGTTTTCATTAAAATATCAAAGCTACTCATAATTTGAAAAAGGATTTAATAGAGTAATGTTTTTGGAAAAATGTAATTCCACTATTTTAATTGATTACGCAACGGATTAATCGATTATTTGGTTCGTGTTTGAAACTGGAAAAGCATTGATGAACATATTAATCGATTATCGTTATTCGTAATCGATTACATAAGCTATTTGAAAAAGCTTGCTTCACTTCTTTAATCGATTACCATAAAATGTAATCAATTACACAAGTTGTTTCTGAAATAAAACTTTTCTGATTTAATCGATTACAGCTCGGGTTAATCGATTATTTTGTTCGTTGTGAAACCCAAAATGGAGCCTCGAACACTTTAATCGATTAAGTGACAATTTAATCGATTACATAAGTCATTTTAATCTATTATTTGGTGCGTGTAATCGATTACAGGTTGTTACAAAAAGCTGTTATAAATAGAAAGGAGGCCTAGCTTGAAACTTAACTTGAATACTTCAAATTTTCTAAATATACACAAGCCTTCTTAGAGTTAGAAAGTGATTTTCTAGGTTAACTAAGCTCTTGTCCCACTCTTTAATTTTCATGGGTATTGAATGATTTATTGGGCAAGAGATTTCAAAGGATTAATGGAGAGCATGTTCTGAAATTCTTTTTTTGCATTCAACTTTGATTGGTAACTCACCTGCATTCATATTCATTGGATCATTAGGTTGTTTCTCTCCATTATCTTTGGTTGTAAATTCGTTTTTTTAATGTTTATTTTTTTATGCTATTCTTGGAAGCTTGTGAAAATAAAAGGAACACTTCAAAACAACCAAGAGGGGGGGTGAATTGGTTGAACCTTGGTAAATTAAAATTTCAAATCAGAGTAGCCACAGAATCTTTATCACTTTAAAAATGTATTGAAACCAAGAATCATTTATTCAATCAAATTCCACTGCCAAGAAACCAATAAGCTATAAAAACTTTATGTGCAAATAATTTGAATCACAACCAAAACAATTTAGAGATGAAGAGAAGAGAAGAAAGATTAGCCACTGATTTTTATACTGGTTCACTTTAAACACTATGAAGCTACATCCAGTTCTTCCACTCAACACTAGAATAGAGTTCCAATATTGCAAAAATATTCTTACAAGATATTACAAGCCTCTCTTTATCAACCCTAGATAAAGTTCAGAAGTCTAAAACACTATTAGACCCTTAGAGACTAAACCCAAAACTGAGAACACTACTCAACTTCCCTTAGAGAAACACTATCTCTAATCATGTAAGAAAACTTATTTACAATAGACTAATCTTTACAGAAATCAATTAAAAGAATTACACCTTCAAAGACTAAGGAAATATTTCACCTGATAATCCAATGAACATATGCATGTGAATGATTCAATCAGGTTGAAAGAGAGATTACAAACTCAATGCATTCCTTCCTCATGCTTTGGTACAATGATGATGCTTCACTTCATTAATTCAGAGACCCATACGAATTTGTGAAGCCTATTTGATGTTAGAAACTCATAAAACTCACTAAAGAAAGCTTATGAACGTTTGTGATTGCTCAGTATACGAATTTCTCAAAGTCACAAAAAACAGAGCAAGAGGTTTCTATTTATAACAACTTTCTAACTGAAAATAATCGATTAAACAAACTCCTGTAATCGATTATTTCGCATATGTAATCGATTAATTCAAGAATGTACTCGATTAAAATGCTCCTGAAATGTGGTAATCGATTAAGACAGTCAGTCATATATTTTCAAATGTATTATGTAATCGATTAAAACGATATGTAATCAATTAAACTAGCAGAACATGTAATCCATAGGCATACATGTAATCGATTACAAAAATGCTGTAATTGATTAAGACAGTCAGCTCGATTTTTCTATTTTAGCCTGTGTAATTGATTAATTCGATATGTAATTGATTACAATGTTCTTGATTTGTTTTCCAGAAGGCACGAAGAACAAAATAATCGATTCTATCAATGATGTAATTGGTTAATGCAGTAAAACTTAATTTTTCCAAAAACTTAGCTTTTTAAATGCCTTACAGGTTCATTGTTTTTACTTAGACCTTTAATCTAACAATCCTAGATGAATGATTATGCATGATATGCTTTTGGATTATCAGATTGAACAACTTTCCTCTTACATGAATCAAATTGGTCTTCAATAGCTTTCTTTGACATTTTTCATTGAGGCATGTTGAAAGCACAAAACACTTTAAAGGCTTGATTCCATTTCATTCATGGATGGCTTCTCTTGAATCAACAATCTCCCCCTTTTTGGCTTTAAACAGGCCAAATCTTCCATTTGATTAAACACAGATACATGGGAATAAATTGAGAATCCATTGAAGAACTTCAAGCTTTATATATCTGAAAAATTTCAAATCCCTTTTGCCAAGAAACAAGTGTTAAAGCAAATATGATTCATGAAATTTCAATTAACCTTTATGTTAACAGATTAGGTTCCTTTTTACACCTTAACTCCCCCTAAATGTCAGCACTTATTCAATTTAAATTTTGGGCAGAAAAATGAACAAAAAATAGGGGCAAACAGAGTACATTCGAAATCACTCCCCCTTAATCAATTCTCCCCCTATTTGGCTTGTTAAAAGTCAAAAACAATGTAATCACAGCGGATATTGAACTGGAATTGCATAATTCATTGAAATTGTTAACATATGAGGCAGTACATAAGGAATAAAAAACCATAATTAAAAAAAAGCATAACATACTGCAGCATTACATGATAAAACTAAAAATAAGCAAACATAGGCTAATTCTAATCAATCCTAGAACTCAGCAGAGGCTTGATCATTCATGTTAGCCTCAATTGAGTCAAGCCTTTCTCTAATTTCTTCTAAGGCTTCATGGGTTTCAGCCTTGAAGTCTTCTTGAAGCTTCAACATTGAGTCCATCTTTTGAATCATCAATGATTCAAAATCTGTGAAGGCTGGCTGTGCAGGCTGTTGTTGCTATGGTTGCTGTTGTTCTTCATCCGAATCAACAGTCATTTCTCCTTGTTCAGCAGCTTCAGTTTGGGTTTCCATCACCCAACCATTGGGTGTCTTCCTCATTCCCATTTTGGTTAAATGTTTTTCTTTGATTTGACTATTGTAGGAGTTTGTGTTGTCTACTACTTCATTTTCAACATCAATGTTGAAATGATCAATCAGCCTAGAGACAAAGACTGGATATGGGAAAGGGTAATTCACTAACCTCTTTGATTTAAGCATAATCTCTTCAAAAATAAGAGCCCAGTTCATGGGTATATGATCCTTGAGTCCATACACCAACTGAAGATCCTCATTAGTTGCTTGGGCATGATTTGTTGCCCTTGGTGTGATGATGTAAGTGATCAAATAATGCAGCATCCTATCCTCAGCAGTCATAGGACCTATACCAACTCTGGTCCTTAGCCTCATGTGAGGATCATGAAGCATACCTCTATAGGTATCCATCTTGCTATAGCCCTCTGGTTCTTCATCAAACCTCCGGGCTCCCTCACAGACTACCCCAGCCATTGCTTCCCAGATTTCAGGGGTTATATGCATGGTTACCTCCTTGACTTTGGACCTCATGTCACCCTGCATTGAACCCTTCAAGCAGGTGTAAAAGACTTTCACTAAATCAGGGTAGAAAGTACCCTTCATTTCTAAGAATCTCCTTAGACTTTGGGATTCTAAGAAGGCTGGAAATTGGAATCCCTGCCTTATGAACCAATCAAGTTCAATGTATTTGGGAGAGACCACTGGTTTTGTGGCATTGAACTGTAGATAGTTCATCTTATCTGTCTCACTAGAGAACCATAAATCTAACCTATTTGCTTGTTGAGGGGCAGGGGGATTAGAAGAGGATTCCCCAGCTTTTCTTTTAGAGGTTCTAACTCTTTTGGGTGTAGGGTTGGACATGGTTACTGGAAGAGAATTGAGACACAGAATCAAGACACAAACAAGGCTAAGAAAGGACAGAAAAATGCAGACAAAGTGCATATTTTCTAAGGCTTGTAATGTCGTATTTATAGGCACAAATCAAACACTTAACGTCCATAAATTCAAAAATATAGCTGTTGGAAACAGTTTAATGACATTGGGTGAGTTAAAAAAACTGATTGGGCAGTTAAAATCTCCATAAAAACCTATCAGATTACGATCAACAGCTTGAATAATCGATTATTTCATAATGCAATCGATTATTCCAGAGCAGTTTGGCTTCTATAAAACACACGGTAATCGATTATTTTTTTTATGTAATCGATTATTTGATACTTAATCTGAGGTTGAAGATGACTTGTAATCGATTCTTTCTCCAAGTAATCGATTATCCCAGAGCTTGCATCAATTGCACAGGTATCAGAGTCATAAGTAATCGATTATCCCGAGTGGTAATCGATTATTCTAGAGAGACAGTTAATCCTGATATTGAAGGTAATCAATTACAATTCTTATGTAATCAATTATTATAGTGAGACATGCTTTCTATTTCAGAATTTTAATCAATGTAATCGATTATCCCGATGTGTAATCAATTATTCCAGAGATAGGTTAGTTTTGGTTACACGATGAATAATTGATTACCATATGGATGTAATCGATTACATAGGCACAATTTTCAAACAGAATGTGATTTTTAATGAGTTTAATCGATTAACCCGTGGTGCAATCGATTATTACAGTCCATTTATCAGATACAGAGCATATAGCAGCTTTTAATCAGAGTTCTAAGCATTCATTCATCTTATGACATATATGACTTTAAATCATCACTCAAAACACATATAGAACAGGCTAGACTATGTTACTCTCATCAAGAATCCCTAGCATGTTCCTAAGTGTATAAAATCTATCCCTTGATAATGGGCAAAAGAACCAAAATGGTGTTTTTTACAAAATATTTACCGATAAGGGGCTGTTTCAAAACTATTTACAAAACTGGGGCTATGTAACATAAATTATTTACCAAAATGGGGCAGTGTAACATGCCTGAATTAGGCATGTTACAACACGCCTAGATTGGGCGTGTTGTAACATGCCTAATTCAGGCATGTTACAGCTGCCCCAATTTGGTAAATAAGGCCCTCCCGCTCCGCAGTTCCTTCATATCTTGGCTTCCAGTGGTCTCTGTCTCTGCTAAACTGCCAACCATTATGGTGTTTTTTGGTTTTTTCAGAGATTTTTGAAGTTGTTTTGAGTGACGAGAAGCATGAGTTCAAGTGGTGATTCTGTTCGCATTTGAGGGATTAGGGTTTGCTGGGCATGGTTAGGTTGTGTTTAGGGTATGGTCATGTGACGATAGTTTGTGGTTAAGGGTTTAGGGTTTGGTGGGCATGGGACGTGACGTTTGGGCCAGGGTTGGGGTAGGGTTAGCTTTCATGGTCATGTGACGATGGTTTGCAATTAATGGTTTAGGGTTTGGTGGGCATGGTATGTGACGTTTGGGCTAGGTTTGGGGTCCCCACAAATGCATACATTATCATGCGACTAAACTATTTTGCATGCGAGTAACGTGGAAGCGAATGTTAGAAAGGAAGTAATTCCAAGCTTCCAGTGTCTCCCCCTCAACAATGGCAAATGCCAAAGGCACACAACCCTAAAC
>PYAF01003910.1:9137-20097 GCA_007407185.1 Glycine tomentella | reverse complement strand
AATTCTAAGTAATTGGAAGTAACAAGAAAAAGAAAATGTTTTGGAGAATTCGATTGTAGTGTTGAGTGTTTGAAAGTAAGAACAGAATAATAAAGGAAATAATGCAGTAAATAAATCGAAGTGTTACCAATGGAATGAATGATTGTGGTTAGGCGCAATCCCCTTTGATCCCTACCTCTTTCACTTAACTGGTCATTAAATTTAATTAATTCTGTTTACTCAGAGAATAAATCTTTCCTGGATTAGTTAACCCCTAATTCCTTAGCGAATTAACCCTTTAACTTGAATCGAAAACCTAATCCCTTAGTGAATTCTATCGAGTTAAGCAATTGAAAGAATTTATTATAAAGTTCTGCAGCCACGCATCCCTATCCCTAGGCAATGAACAACTATTAATTTATTCATGTCAGAAATTAGAACCTCAACGTCCTCATTGCGAATCCTAACCCTTAGTACTCAGATAGAATGGCCAATTCTAAACAAGAATAAAACAATGAACAACAGAATAAATTAAAGCAAACATAATAACCTCATTTAATACCAGCTAAGTTACAGAGGAGTTCACATCAGTTCATGGCCTTCCCACAATACAAAGTTTTAGCCCGACATAGGCCTCAAAAACACCAAAGTTGTTGAATAATACATGATTCTGCTATGGAAACCCTAGCTTTGATCCTTGATTCCAGAGATTTAGAGTGATATTCAGTGATTCCTAAGCTACTCCAAGGTATTCCAATCTCTCTTATTCAGTCCCAGAGGCTTTGTATTTATAGAATGATTTAATTAAAGCAACAAAGCCTAAAACAGTGTCAAATCTCGAAACAGATAATTTAATTCAGGAAACAGAATCTTCATGGCGCTACTCGCGCGGAGTCCCGCGCTGATCGCGCATCATGTTCGAATGGATGGCACTGATAGCGTGGAACTCCACGCTGATAGCGTGGAGTCTTCGAGCTGAAGGGTTGATGCTGCTGGGATTCTGGCTGATGGCGCGGATATGGCGCGATCCGCGCGGGAGCTTCGAATAGCTAGCGCTGTTAGCGTGGCTCTTGGCGCAAGTCGCATGGCTTCTTCGAATAGCTCAGGTCTTTGGCGCGACTAGCGTGAATATGGCGCGGATCGCATGGAGTATTCGAAACTGGGCTTTTCATTTTAACCTCTGGCGCGACTCGCGCGGATCCTAGCGCGACGATGAACTTCTCCTAAGGTTCATGGAACAATTTGGGCAACTACCTGTTCAGATTAGAAACCTCAACCTTGAGGTAGCACTGCATTCCATGATGTTGGCCCTTCGACCTGGCAAGTTCATAGATAGTCTATGCAAGAAACCTCCCTCTAGTATGGATGATATATGCGAATGCGCTAAAGGCTACATACAGATGGAAGAAATGTCAAAGTTTAGAAATGAAGTCTGACTGATTTGATAGAAGCGAGAGAAACACGAAGTATCCACCAAAGTCGACCCTTAGAGGTCAGACAAGAGGCAAAGGCAGCACAAGCCGCAACTTCTCCCGAAAAGACCTAGGTTTGAGAGATACACTCCCCTGACGGTCAACCAAACCACAATCATGGAAGAAGACTTCAACACGGAGGTACAGGTGGCACTTCCATCTCCCCATCATCCATGAAACAGGGAGGAAACCCTAATAGATATTGTCGTTACCATAGTGGCAATGGCCATAACACCGATGAGTGTTGGGCCTTAAAGGATTAGAAAGAAGAACTTATCCAAGCGAGGCACTTATCACAGTTTGTGAAGAGGCCTGATAATCCTCCAACACAGAACAGACAAGAAGGACGACAAGGGGATCGATTCAGAAACATAGACAATGATAGACGAAGAGATAGCGCATAGGACAGAGGGAGGCAAAGACAACCGCAACCTAGACGCGAATGTCAACCCCCTCGCCAGAAGGAAGAGGACACTACTCAGCTCATACGTGGTGTGATTGATACCATTGCAGGTGGTTTCTCATAAGGAGGATCATCCAGTCAATCTTGAAAAAAACACCTGCACTCCATTAGAGATGTTGATATAAACTATATCAACACTCTTCTAGTGCGGAGTTTACCTCCTATCACATTCACTAACGCCGATTTCGAGGGAATTAATGCTGTCAACCAGGACGACCCCTTGTTGTGTCCTTTATAATCTCCAACTTTAAAGTGACAAAAGAACTCATCGATCAGGGTAGCTCCGCTGACGTCTTATACCTCAAGACCTTTCAGAAACAGGAGATCTCAGCAAGTATCATTCACCCTTACCCAGGACCTCTCCTAGGTTTTGTAGGAGAAAGGGTAGAAACCCTGGGCTACATTGACCTAATAACCACTTTCAGTCAGGGTTCACTTTCAGGGAGCTTTACTTTGAGGTACTTAGTCGTGGATGCCGACGTGTCGTACCTCACCCTGATTGGCAGAAAAACACTGAACGAGTTGGGAGTTATTGTCTCTACGCCTCACTTATAGATGAAATTTCCTACCATGACGGGGGAAATTTTCATTGTGAGAGCAAACTAGAAGCAGGCTAAACAATGTTACGTCGAAAGCCTCAAAGTGGCACAATATCCTCCTGATAGGAGGTCAGACAGACATCGTACCACTTCGGGGGGCACCGCCTAGGTTATGAATATAGACAAAGAGTCTATCCCTTATACGTTGATGGTCTATACAACTCACCATGATGATACCTTCGACATGGATCTAAACCAATAGCACAGAAGAAACAAAATTTGGGAGAAGAACGACGAAAGGCAGTGAAAGAAGAAGTAGACAAATTGCTTAAAGCCAACTTCATCAGAGAAGTCAGGTATTCTACCTGGCTCGCTAACATTGTCATGGTAAAAAATCCAATGGCAAATGGCGTATGTGCACAGATTTCACAGACCACAACAAGGCATGCCCGAAGGACGCATACCTATTACACAACATTGACAGACTAGTCGATGGTGCGTTTGGATTCAAAATCTTGAGCTTCCTAGACGTATATTCTGGTTATAATCAGATCAGAATGCATGCCCCAGATGAAGAAAAGACGACCTCCATCACTGAAGATGCCAACTACTGTTACCGAGTGATGCCCTTAGTCTCAAGAATGCAGGGGCCACATACCAGCGGCTAATGGACCACGTCTTCAGAAAAAAGACCGGACACAACGTTGAGGTCTACGCGGACGACATAGTCATCAAGTCCCACAATGTAGCCCCACACATAGCAGATCTCAAAGAAGTATTCGAAGAGGTTCGAAAGTATGACATGCGTCTCAACCTCGAAAAATGCACATTATGGTGGGTGGTGGCAAATTCCTTGGTTTCATGATCACACACTGAGGAATTGAAGCCCAACCCGGACAAATGCTCAACTATATTACAGATGCATAGCCCGAACAACGTCAACGAAGTTCAGAAACTGAATGGAAGACTAGTGGCCTTATCAAGATTTCTTTTGAAGCTCGTCGAGAAGGCAACGCCTTTCTACAAGCTGCTCAAAAAGACAGAACCATTCCTTTGGGATGACACTTGTGAATAGGCCTTCAAGGCATTCAAAAAGACAATTGTTGCGCCGCCTATCTTGAGTTGACCTCGATAGGTATAATAAACCTAAGGTTTAAGGCTGATTTATGGGTTTTCTGAGGTTCCACGCTTGGGGCGTGGAGGTCCACGCCTGGGGCGTGGGAAGCAGCTCAGAAAACCAAATTTTTCTGGATGTCCACGCTTGGGGCGTGGGAGGTCCACGCTTGGGGCATGGAGTCCACGCCTGGGGCGTGGGAAGCAGCCCAGAAATGCTATTTCTCTGCCAGCCCACGCTGGAGGCGTGGGAGTCGCATCAGGGGCCTATAAAAGGCCCAAACCCTCGAAAACCTTGGCATTTTCTTCCTTTCTTCTTCCTCTCCGTCCAAGACCTCCATTAGAGCTTGCTCCAAGCTTTTTAGGGCCATATTTGAGAACTTAAACACCTTATTAGGGCCTTGAATGGTGAGAGAAACCTTAGGGAAGCTAAAATCCTTCTTCCATTCTCCTTGAAACCCCAGAAAAGCCTTTTCTCAGAAAGAGGTTGCAAAGCTCGAGTTGGACGAGGAACGGCGGTGTTTCCACGGCACCAAGGCTAGGGAGAGTAGCCCAGAGGCCTTCCTCATCAGTTCTGAGGACTTGACACGAGGTGTCAGAGGAGCAGACCATTGTTTCAGAGGCTGGGAGTGCAGGCACAACTGTCAGGTACTTCTAGAGGAGAGAAGTTACCACAGGGCAGGAGGCCCGAGCTGAGTATGCTGGAGTGGTCAAGGGCTGCAGATGAAGATTAGAAGAGCTTTTATTTTGATCTCTGTCCTATTTTCTGTATATGTATAGGGTGTGAGTGTACACCCGTTGTCTGTACATATGTAATTGTATAACCACAGATGTGGTAGAACTTTTGAGTTGTATGTATATGTGTACAGATTATGTGATGTATCTGAGTTTATGTTTCCTCCTGATATCCCTGTTTAGTTTTATGAGTTTTGTATCTGCCCATATTTCTATGTTTGAGGTAACTGGATCTCAGGGGCTTGGTATTGATGTTTGTCGTGTGTTTTATATTTCATGCATAATGTAATCAAGAAAATCGATTCTATCGCTTCCGCACTGCGTTCTGATAACGCTGATAGCGCGTTTATGATATTATTAATGATAACACGTTCGGGGTGTTACAATAGGGGACACCATTACTCTTATACCTCTCAATGGCGGATGAGGCTATCAGCTTAGCAGTTGTCCATGAAGAAGAGAGGCACCAACTCCTTATCTATTTCACTAGTCACATGCTACATGACGCCGAGAAATGCTATCAAATGATAGAAAAGATAGCCTTGGCACTAGTCACCTCCGCCAGCGCCTTCGGCGTTATTTCCAAAGTCACCAAGTAATAGTCAAAACTAACTATCCCATCAAACTGGTACTACGGGTTGGATATAAGCGAAGTTGCAAGAAGAATCAAAAGCAAGAATGAAAAAGAACCTTGATGATTAGCTTAAAGTTATTTTTGCTTTATCATGCCCAATCAAGTATGAAGACATGTGCAATGTGTTTAAGTTTGATTCAAGTACATTGCTTTGTGATCCTTGCATTGCCATTTGCATGTCTCATTGAATTTGCAAAAGTAAGTTCTATTAAAACTTAGAAGTTACCAAATGATTTCAAAGGAAAACAGATTCTCATGGCTATATTTTTTAAAAATGAAAACTTACTATTTTAATCGATTACACAGTGTTTTAATAGATTAAAATGCTCTTGTTCTTATCTGGAAAAGCCATGAAGAACACTTTAGTCGATTACATGATTGAGTTAATCAATTACATAGTGTATTTTGGAAAACCATACACTTCTGCTTTAATCAATTACCGTTTATCATAATCGATTACATAGGCTTTTTAGAAAACTCTGCTTTTCTGCTTTAATCGATTACATTGCGAAATAATCGATTAATCTGTTCGCAATCTTTTTCCAGATTACTGAGGAACAATTTAATTGATTATTTAGTTATTTTAATCCATTACATATGGCAAATAATCGATTACACTAGCAGATTAATCGATTGTTGTCAGTTAAATCAGTTTTAAAAGGCCTTTGTAAGTCAATTCTTTATAAATAGAACTTGTGCGAATTATTCAATACATCTGAGTGACTTACCAAAGTAAAACCAAGCTTTATAAAGTGTCCAAGAAACTGATTTCGTAGTGATTAACACATCTTGTAAAGATCAAGATTTTTGAATTTTAGAAAGGATGTGCTAAAGAAAAGAAGATTTCAAGATATTGATTCTGACAAATAGAATTCATACTACCTGGATTGTGTGGTAATCTCATTTCGTTTTTCATTCATTCATACATGATCGAACACAGGTAATGTTTATCTTGAATCATTCCTTTTAGATTTTCTGAGAGTTTTGTTTTGTTGTGTTGTAACATTTCAAATTGATTCTTTGTAAAGCATTCTAGAGAAGGGTTCTCTAGGTTTGAAGATTGAGTAGGTTTCTCAAGATCTTTGTGACTTGTATTCTAATAGTGTTTTAGAATTCATGATCTTTGTCTAGTGTTGATAGAGATTGTCACTTGTCTGTGCTTGTACAAGAATTTTGATATAGTGGAAACTCTAACCTAGTGTTGGTTGGAAGACATTGTATGTAACCTCCATGTTTGTGAGGTGAACCAGCATAAATTGTTGTGTGATTGTTTCTTTATTTGTATATCTTTCATTACTATTGTTTGGAAATCAATGTACAATCAATAAGAGACATTTCAGTCATTACATGCATTTCAAGATGATATTAGATTGAAAGAAAAATCTAGTTTTTTTGTTAAGGGTGATTAAGTGATACGATCCAAGTTTTAAATTCCGTAAATTGTTTTCAAGAAAAATTTTTAAAGGTGGTTTTAACCAATTCACCTCCCTCTTGGTTATTTGAAGTGAGTTCATAGTATTTTCAATTGGTATCAAGAGCTGGTTCTTAAGATTTATTCAAGATCATTATCTTTCATAAAAAACATGAACATCACTCAGATTAATTTCAAAGAAGGTGCCTCCCTAAATCATCCACCGATGTTTGAGGGAGAGCATTTTAGCTTTTGGAAAAATCGTATAAAGATTTTCATACAATCTAATGACCCGAGTGCATGAAATGCTATAGAAAAGGGTCCCTTGGTCCCTATGAAAACTATTGATGGTAAATTGATTCCCAAAGATTGGGATGAAATGTCAGATGCTGAAAAAAGAATAGTTCAATATGATTTTAAGGCTAAAAATATGATCACCTCTACACTTTCTTCTGATGAGTTTTTCAGGACTGTTAGGTGTGCAAGTGCAAAAGAAATGTGGGATATGTTAGAGGTTACTCATGAAGGTACAGAGGATGTACGAAGATCAAGGAAACACGCTTTGATTCATGAGTATAAGATGTTTGTGATGAACTCCACATAAACTATATCTCATATGCAAACAAGGTTTACTCACATAGTAAATCATCTTCTTGGTATTGGGAAGACCTTTGATGTTGAAGAGTTAAACATCAAAATTATGAAATGTCTTACAAGATCATGGGAACCTAAGGTGACAGCTATCAAAGAATCAAAAGACCTCTCCAAAATATCAATGGCTGCACTTTTCGGTAAGCTACTTGAATATGAGCTAGAAATGTCTCAATTAACACATTCTGAGAATGCAGATAAAAAACAAAAGAGTATAGCTTTAAAAGCTGCATCATCAAGTGTGGAGAAACAAGAAGATTCAAGTGATGAAAACTTGAACCTAATAGTCGAGAAGTTCAGCAAGTTTATGAAGAGGAACAAAAACAGAAAGCCATCAAAGTTCAACAGCAAAAAGGACAACAACAACAATAAATCCACCAACTTCACATGTTTTGAATGTGGTAAACCTAGCCACATCAAATCTGATTGTCCTATTTTTTTAAAGAAGTAACAAGGTGAAAGAAGGAGTAGAAAAGAGACTAAGCCAAAGAAAGCATATATTGCTTGGGAAGATAATGAATCAACAACATCTGGATCAACTAGTGAGAATGAAGAAGAGGCAAATGTTTGTCTCACATCAACTCTAAGTGATGATGAAGAGTTCTCTAGTGCTGAATCTAAGGTAAATTCTGAATAAGATCAAATTGTTGATGCATTTCATGATATGCATAGTGAGGCTCAAAAGTTAGCAAAATCAAATAATAAGCTTAAAGGAGATTTAAGATGTCATATTACAAACTTGCAGAAATGCAAAGTGAACTTTGTACATTAAAAGAAGAGAATGAAAAGCTTCTTTCAAATTACAAGGCTAATGGGTGCATATGTCCTTCTTCCTCCTCTAAGACTGAAAAATGAAAATTGTTACAAGAAGAGTTTGATGATTTTAAAAGAAGTCAAGGAGAAAAGTACATGTTACTACTTTCTGAAAATAGCTACTTGATTGATCTTTTGAAAAAGCTCTATAGACGAAAGTGCAACTAAGCTGAAATACTAAGTGTGCAAAAATATGTCAGAGATAATTCTGAATTGGGTTACAAACAAGGTTCAAAACATTTTGGAAAAACTGTATTTGTACCACCAAAATAGAAGAATCAAAGGAGTTTTATAATTCAAAGTTTAATCAAAATGCTTACTTTGGAAAATCATCAAAAGCTCTAACTTGTAACTATTGCATGAGGAGAGGGCATACATCTTATAAGTGTTTTGCTAGAAAATATTATGTACCAAATGGAGAATGCATTTGGGTGCCAAAGAAAAGCAAAATAGTTAACCCCTATGGACCTGATGGAGGATCAATGCAAGCTAAAGAGCTAGAACTCAAGCACTTCAAGATCATATTCAATCTAACTTGTATCTCTTGGAAAAGCAAGAAGAAAGCCCACAAAAGTAGTGGAAACACAAAAGGACTGTTATCTGTTTTAACAAATTAAAAACATCCTGTAACAGATTAAAAGCATCTTTTGATACCTGTAATCAATTACAAGCATCATGTAACAGATTAAAAGCATCTTTTGATACTTGTAATCGATTAAATCAGTCTGAAAAATGCAAATAGCTCTATTTTAATCGATTACATGTCGAATTAATCAATTATTTTGGCCATATATCAATTTCCAGGATGGATAAGAGTAAAATAATCGATTACCAAACCAAGTAATCGATTATTTAGGTTAAATAATCGATTACATGGACGAAATAATTGATTAAACCAGTTTTTAAGTTTTTCTGCACATGTTTGGGAAGCCAAAGGTCACTTATGGAAAGCTTGAACTTCAAGCTTCATTTCAATTTGTATTTTCTTACATTTCAGTGACATTTAGCTTGTAATTTCGTGGCCTATATAAAGTGCCAAAACTGAATGTAACTAACTTTGGTTGATCAATACAATTTGTGAAAATTGTTGTGAGAGTTTCTCTCTTGTTCTTGTTCAAGAACTTCTGAGTCTTATCAATGGCTTCCCAATGCTATTGTTGTTGATTCAAGAGGAGTCATGCATGAATGAACAAGGATCAAGCTTTGGTGTTTTGTGCTTTCAACATGCCTCATTGGAAAAGTTCCAAAGAAGCTATGAAGATCAATTTGATTCATGTAAAAGGGAAGATGTGTTATCTGATAATCCAACTAGCATATCATGCATAATCATTCATCTAGGATTGTTAGATTGAAGGTCTAAATAAAAGCAATTAACTAGTAAGGCATTTTAAAATCAAAGTTTTTGGAAAAATTCTAGGTTTAGCTTCCTTCTTCCCTTTGTTGTCTTGTTGTTGTTTCTTCAAGTATATGGAACATTCTGACTTGATGTGACCAGGTTTGCCACATTCAAAGCAAGTATAGCTGCTGCCCAATTTCTTGAAGTTGTTGGTGTTGTTGTTTGATGAATTGTTCTTGTTGTTTCTTGAGAATTCTCTGCCCTTGTTCTTCTTCATGAATTTGCTGAACTTCTTCACAATCAAGTTCATGTTTTCATCTTCCTCCTCTTCACTAGAGTCTTCATCTTTCTCCACTTTGGGTGCTGCAGATTTTAGTGCTAATCCCTTGCTTTTCTTTTCTGCATCTTCACCAAAAGTTAGTTGAGACAGTTCAAATTCATATTCAAGCAACTTACCAAAAAATGCAGTCATTGTCATCTTGGATAGATCTTTGGATTCCTTGATGGCTGTTACTTTGGGTTGCCAAGCTCTAGTGAGACATTTCAGAATCTTGATGTTGAGTTCTTCAGCATTAAAGGTTTTGCCAAGTCCCAAGAGGTGATTCACAATGTGAGTGAACCTTGTTTGAAGCTGAGAAATACTCTCATTCTGATTCATCTTGAACATTTCATATTCATGAATCAAGGAATGTTTTCTTGACCTTCTTACTTCCTCAGTCCCTCCATGGGTGATTTCTAGCATTTTCCACATCTCCTTGGCACTTGTACAACGAACGGTTCTGAAAAATTCATCAGAAGATAGAGCAGAGGTTATCATATTCCTTGCTTTAAAATCATATTGAACAATTCTTTTCTCATCATCATTCATTTCATCCCAATCTTTGGGAATCATGTTGTTATCTACCATTTTAATAGGCACTCTAGGACCTTTCTCAATAGCATTCCAAGCTCTTGGATCATTGGATTGGATAAAGATTTTCATTCTATTTTTCCAAAAGCTGAAATGCTCCCCCTCAAACAAAGGAGATCTGTTTAAGGATGCTCCTTCCTTAAAGGTTATTTGTGAGGTGTTCATTTTGTAAAAAATGCAGTGATCTTGAGTATCTTACAAGACCTAGCTCTTGATGCCAATTGTGGAAAATAAGAATCACTCACACTTAACCAAGAGGGGCAGTGAATTGGTTAACCTTGGTAATTTAAAATTTTCTTTCAACAATATTAGAGTTTAAAATCAGAGTTTAATTTCCTTTGGATCTTTATCACAAAATCAATCCAAGATTTGTAATACCTCAAGAATCAACTTCACAAAGAAGAAAACACAATACACAAGATATCATTCACACAAGATATGATGTAAACTGTAGAATATAAATCAAGAGACAAGATTTATACTGGTTCACCTCAAAACCTATGAGGTTACATCTAGTTTCTTCTACTCAACACTAGAGTAGAGTTCCACTATTGCAATTATGTTTCTTACAAGCAATTACAAGCTTCTCTTCCTCAACCCTAGAGGAAGTTCAGAGATCTAAAACCCTATTAGATCCTTAGAAGCTAAACCCACACTGAGAAACCTACTCAGTTGTCTTTGGAGAAAACCTATCTCCCTTGGAGGAACACTATCCCCTCTTGCAAGAAAACCCAAATACAATAGAATCAACAAAATACAAAGTTACTGCAGAAAACTTAATACCCACAAAGAATTAGGAAAGAATTCACCTGATGATCCAAGATTGAAATGCAAATGAATGACAAAACTCAGGTTGAATGCAAGTCAAATATGCAGAACAACTTTCCTAGACCTTTGTGAAAAA
>PYAF01003909.1:35094-67206 GCA_007407185.1 Glycine tomentella | reverse complement strand
ACTTATAAGCTTATTGGATAAGGTATGGTGGTGTAACCATACTTATGATACATATGAAGATATGATGAAAATATTTTCCATAAGGTAATATGTATTTTGCTTATGGATTTGATTTTTATGGATGTTGATGTGAATAAGATAGGTGGATTCATGTTTCCATGTTCCAAGTCCAGTACGAGGCTTTGGGGAAACAAAATCTGATGCTACATACAGTACGATATGTAGTACCCAGGTGCAAGGATATATGGCAAAATTCATGCATGTTTGCGTAAGACTATAGCAGCGTCCACACTCAATGTGGCCACATACAGTACGATATGCAGAGGCCATTTGCCCTGGGATAGTTCATCTCATGCATTCATATAGTTGCATATTTCTTGTGGATGTGTTTGATTATTTGAATGATTTTACTAACCTACTAATAAGTTCGGGATTTAGCTTTGCCTACTGAGAAATTTATTTCTCACAAGATTTGTTTCATGTTTTTCTTAGATGGCAGCCCTGATCAGGTTCCTTGAAGCTCTGGAGTAGTGTTGATATATTGAAGGAGCTATGTACTAAGCTGGATTTTGAAAAGAGTTTTGTACTTGTATAAACTTTTGTAATAGAAACATTGACTAATGAATTAGTCTTTACATATTTTATAAATTTTAATGACTTAGAATTTTTATTAATACACATTTCTTGGAAAATTTTTATTCTAAGTAAAAATACTAGTAATAAAATCAATTTAGAAATTAGGTCGTTACACGGCGGGCCAGCCCGTTTGGCCCATGAAAAAATGTGGGTCGGGCTGAGATTTTGAGCCAACATTCATTAAACGGGCCGGGTCAACCTAGCCCACAATATGGGCCAGCCCACCAGGCCAGCATCCCACCAATAAAAAAATAATAAAATATTTAATAGATAATTAAATGAGTGGCTTAGAGGGAGAGTGACTAAGAAGAAGTGAGTGATTTTGAATCCTTAACCCTAATACATTTTTATTTGGAACCTAATAATGAACTATAGTACGTGTACCAATATGCTTTGATTGCCTGCATTATTGTGAAACAAATTTCTAAGAATTTGTTAAGACTTAGGAGCTAATTGAAAATCATTGTTAGACATGTATTCCCTATATGCTTTTGCTTCTATTAAGCATGTATTTTATATTAAAAATCATTGTTATAGGATTAAGTTAGTACATTATTATTTTTAGTATAAATAATTACATTTGAATTTCTTAATAATTTTTTTACCTTTTTAAAAAAAATATTTTTTTTAATTTTTAAGTAGGCTGACCCGCTGGCCCACTAACACACTTTAAAGTGGGACGGGATAGTATTTTCAGCCCACTTTACAAAAGTGGGCCAGCCTGACCTGACCCACTTTTTTAGTGGGTTGGGCCAACCCGGCCCGTTTTTGGGTAGGCTGGCCCACTTTGTCATCCCTACAAAGAACCGGAGAACACTGCTTTGTTCTTTCCTATAGAGAACACTACTCCAAAGAAAGCACTAAAGAAACTCTTTGATCTTAGTACTTACAAGAATTATAAGAAACAAGTCAATTCACAGTAAGAGTTCAAGAGAGATACAACCTTATGATCCTCAGAGAATGGATGAATGAATTTTACCAAGCAAATTCAGATTGAATGAACGCTAATGTTGAAAAGGAGGTCTCTTGAAAAAATCTTGAAGAATCTTGTTAAAAACAATATGATTAATGAAGCATGAGTTCTTGGGTTTTGAAACAAGATGTATGAGACTCAGAAAATCTTTTTCTCAGACTTTGAAAGCTTTGGGAGTAATGAGTAATTCATAAAATCAATTTCTCTAGATTTTTGCAAATGTTCAGACCCAACAACTTTTTATAAAATACAAATTTAAATGCATGTAATTGATTAAAACGTTATGTAATTAATTATTTTAACCAATGTAATCGATTAATATACAAAATAATCGATTAGAGTGTTCCTAGCACAAGCTGGAAAAGATTTATGAACAATGTAATTCATTAAAATGACATGTAATTGATTAAGGCAGACAGTCTCAGAATTGAAATAAGCATGTGTAATCAATTACAGTTGAGTGGTAATCGATTAAGGCAGTCAGTCTCAGAATTGAAATAAGCCTATGTAATCAATTACGATTGAATGGTAATCGATTAAGGCAGTCAATCTCAAAATTGAAATAAGCTTGTGTAATCAATTACGATTTGCTTGTAATCGATTAAAGTGTTTTTCATGGCTTTGTAATAGATTACACAAGCTGGTAATCGATTAAAGCAGTGCACAAATGCATTTTCCAAAACTTAAACCATGAGAATTTCTTTCTAAATTCAAACATGTAACCTTTTATGCTTTTCTTAAATCATGTATGCATGTTTATGATTATGTTTATGCAAATCCAAGGATCACAAGATAAGCCTCTTGAACAACTTAACAAATTACAAATGCCTTCAATTGAATGGCATGTAAAAAGCTAAAATCCTTTAAGTGAAGGGCTTCATCCTTGATTTGATTTCTTTCCAGCTCCCCCTATATCCAACATTAGGCGTGTTGGTTCAGCCAAGAGTCACTTAGGAGAAACTTGCACCTCAAGCTTCATTTAGCTTGCATTAGGCTTCTTAGATTGCATTACGAGCTTCATTTCATTGTAATTTTCCTTGCATTTAGTTTGTTATTTTCGTGGCTATATAAGCTGCCCAAAAACTGAATGTAACAACTTTGATGTCATTAATACAAATATGAAATTTGTGTGAGAATTTCTCTCTTGTTCTTGTGCAAGAACTTATTAGATCTTATAAGTGGCTTCTCAATGCTATTGTGGCGATTCTTCCTAGACTTATTGGAGAGCTTCTCCATGGTGTCTTCCATCTTCATCCCTAACCTTTCTCCATCTTCTATTGTTGCACTTTGAAGCTTCCTTCCAGCCATATGTTCCACGAGAATTGGAAGAAAGCTTGTGTTCTTGAAAAGTCTTGAAGATTGGGTTTCATTGCAAGGTAGATTTGGGAAATCAATGTCTAATGGGTTTAGACATACATCATGTGGTATCTAGAGCTTAATCCTTGTGAGATTCTTCTTCAAGTTCAGTTCTAGGAACTTCCCCAAATGTAAAAATCTGCAGCTATCCGAAAACCATAAATCTTCTTCTATTCTTAGTTTTGTTGAAGCTTTCGTGAAAATCTTGGTGGTGTGGGATTTGTTGTGTGTTCTGCCACTATAGTAAAGGCAAGAGAGAACAATAAAGAAAGAGCCTAGATAAAGTGTGCAAACACGAGTGGGCAAGAGAGAATAATAAAGAAAGAGCCTAGATAAAGTGTGTAAACATGAGTGGGAGTGGCAAACACTTAGAAAGTGGTGAGAATTTCCTTATATACTTGTATTTTTGCTAACCATTTCTTTTTAAGGATGAGCTCAAGAGGAGATGAGGCTTTGCCACCTAAGACCTCTAGGTTGATGAAGGCCATCATGAAACAAATGGAAGACTTACAAACCAAAATGGATTCAAGATTTGAAGAGTTACAAAGGGAGACCCAAAGAAGGAGTAATCCAATTGGAAATGTGGATGGAGAGGCTCATGACAATAGGAGGGTAGGTGAGTATGCATCCTCTCATGGAGTAAATTATGAAGATGAGGGGAATGAGAGGGAGGATTGGAGAGAAAACAATAATAAAAGAGAAAATAATAGGAAACACAATCCTAGAAGGCACCATAGAGATGAGGAAGATTAGAGGTTTAGGAGAGAAGGGAGGAATAGAGGATTGAATAGAGTGAAAATAAAAATTTCAAAATTCTTTGGCACTTATGATCTCGAAATTTTCTTTGAGTAGGAGATGAAAGTAGAATAAATTTTCTCATGCCAACAATTTGATGAAGAAAAGAAAGTGATTCTAGCAACTCTATAATTTGGAGGCTATGCTTTGGTATGGTGGAACCAAATTCAAATGGACATAGAGACGTTGAGGAGACAAAGAATAAATGGCTAGAATGACTTGAAGGTGTGCTTGAGAGAAAGATTTGTTCCCACTTATTATGCAAGATAAGTCCACAACAAGCTCAAAAGACTATTCCAAGGTTACAGGAGTGTTGATGACTACTATGAGGAGATGGAATTGATGATAATGAGGGCTGAAATTGTGGAGGGCCAATAAGCAACCATCGCTAGGTTCTTTCATGGCTTGAATAGAGAAATTCAAGATGTGATGGAACAACATTCTTATGCAACAATAGAGGAGCTAGTCCACAAAGCTCAAAGGGTGGAGCAACAACTAAAAAAGAGAAAAGCTTCCAAGACCAACGGGGATGCAACTTCAAGCTGGAAAGACAAGCCTAGGAGGGAGGTTTCTCATGTGAAAAATAAAGAAGTAAAGGTGGAGAGATCAAGCAAAAAAGTTATGGATCCAATTCCAACAAGATCAAGCAATATCAAGTGTCTTAAGTGCCTTGGTAAGGGTCACATTGCTTCCCAATGTCCCAACAAGAGAACAATGATTTTGCTTGAGGATGGAGGCATAAGGAGTAAATCTTCAAGTGACTCAAATAGTTCTTCAAGTGAAGAAGAAGAAGAACTTACACTTGTGGAGGCCAAAGAAGGTGATCTCTTGATGGTAAGGAGAATGTTGAGCCATTTTTGCCTAGAAAAAGAGGAGACTCAAAGAGAAAATATTTTTCACACAAGGTGTTTAGTTGAACACAAGGTATGCTCACTTATCATTTATGGAGGCAGCTACACCAATGTGGTTAGCACAAGGCTTGTTGAGAAATTACTCTTGCCAACCACAAAACATCCAAGGCCATACAAGATCAATGGCTTAGTGAGAGTAGAGAAGTGGTGGTAAATTCTCAAGTGCTCATTCCTTTTTCCATTAATTCTTATAGTGATGAAGTTCTTTTTGATATTGTACCTATGGAGGTTGCACATATACTTCTTGGAAGGCCTTGGCAATATGATAGAAAAGTCACATACAATGGTATGGAGAACACTTTTAAGTTTGAGCACTTAGGTAAGAAAATTATTTTGAGGCCTTTGACTCCAAGACAAGTGTGTGAAGATCAAGCGAGGATGAAAGAAAATAGAATTCAAGAGCTAAAAAAAAAATATTGCAGTTGATGTCACAAAAAAAGGCAAAAATAGTGAGCTATCCAAGAGAAAAACTAGTGAGAAGAAAAGAAAATAGAAAGAAAAAGAGAGAAAAAAATTCATGAGATTAAAGAGAGTTTGTTCTTGAGTGAAAAGGAAACGAAGAGAGTGCTATTAGCCAAACAACCTCTTTATTATATGATTCCTAGCTCTCTTTATTTACATGTTGAAAAGGAAAAGAGACTATGTGTTCCTAAAAGCTCTTTGAGAGAACTTTTCATTAGGGAAGCTCATGAAAACAATTTAATGGGACACTTGGGTGTGGATAAAACTTTGGCTAGTTTACATGAACATTTTTTTTTGGCCAAAAATGAGGCATGATGTGCATAAGCTTGTATCTCAATGTATTACTTGTCATAAAGCCAAATCTAGATTAATGTCTCATGGTTTATATACACCTTTGCCTGTTACTAACTCCCCTTGGGTTGACATTTCCATGGATTTTGTGCTTGGTCTTCCAAGATCCAATAGGGGAAAGGATTCTATATTTTTTGTTGTTGATAGGTTCTCAAAGATGACACACTTCATTCCTTGTCACAAGAGTGATAATGCTTGTGAAGTAGCCAATCTCTTCTTCAAGGAAGTGGTGAGACTTCATGGATTGCCTAGAAGCATTGTGAGTGATAGAGACACAAAGTTCCTTAGCCACTTTTGGAAAACTTTATGGGGTAAGCTTGACACAAAACCCTTGTTTTCATCAACTTGTCACCCACAAACGGATGGCCAAACCGAGGTGGTAAATAAGACATTGGGTTAACTCCTTAGATGTTACATCAAGGGTAATTTGAAGACGTGGGATGAATGTCTATCTCACATTGAGTTTGCTTATAATAGAGTAGTTCAAAAAACTACTTCCTTACCTCCTTTTCAAATTGTTTGTGGCTTTAACCCTTTAACTACTCTTGATTTATTGCCATTACCTAACACTTCTTCTATGATTAATCATGATGCTTTCTCTAATGTTAGGAAATTTCATGAACAACTGAAGGCCCATGTGGAGAGGAAGATGGAACAATATGCTAAGCAAACCAATAAGCACAAGAACCAAGTGATCTTTAATGAAGGAGATTTGGTTTGGCTTCATTTGAGGAAGGATAGATTTCCTCAAGAAAGAACTTCCTTTGGTTAGCTTTAGAGGACCCATGACAAGAGCTAGAACTAAAGCCCTTCAAGACCACATCAAAGCTAACTTGGACAAGCATGAAGAAGCACACCAACTCAAGGATAACAAGGGCTAGATTTTGATGTCTTAAGTTCAATTTAATTCCATAAATTCCAGAACTTGTTAGTAGCAAAAGTAGTGGAAATAAAAAGGCTTTTTAGTGCAATTGTGTAAAGATATGTAGGTGCACTTGTGTGTAAATTTGTGTAGCACCTATGTAAGCTTGTTGGCTGCAATTAGAGGCTTAAAATAGTTCACCTTAGGCTTGTTGGTTCAACCAAGAGTCACTTAGGAGAAGCTTGCACCTCAAGCTTCATTTAGCTTGCGTTAGGCTTCTTAGATTGCATTACAAGCTTCATTTCATTGTAATTTTCCTTGCATTTAGTTTGATATTTTCGTGGCTACATAAGCTGCCTAAAAACTGACTGTAACAACTTTGATGTCATTAATATAAATATGAAATTTGTGTAAGAGTTTCTCTCTTGTTCTTGTGCAAGAACTTCTTGGGTCTTATCAATGGCTTCTCAATGCTATTGTGGCGATTCTTCCTAGACTTATTGGAGAGCTTTTCCATGGTGTCTTCCATCTTCATCCCTAACCTTTCTCCATCTTCCATTATTGCACGTTGAAGCTTCCTTCTAGCCGTATGTTCCACGAGAATTGAAGGCAAGCTTATGTTCTTGAAAAGGCTTGAAGATTGGGTTTCATTGCAAGTTAGATTTGGGAAATCAATATCTAATGGGTTTAGACATACATCAGTGTTTGTCTTTTTCAGTTTCTGGTTGTGTGGTGTTTCTTATTTCTCTTAATCTGTTATGCCCTGTATCATATAATAAATGAAATTGCTTTTATTTGGTTTATCTGATCTTCCTTTGCTTATTTCCATTCAATACTATATTTTGCCTTTGATAAGTCAAAAGGGGGAGAAAAATAAATGTTGATTGAATTGAACATTGAACATTAACTCTAACGAAATTGCTCAAACCTAAATTTATATGTAATTACAAGAGAAAGGGGGAGCAATAAATATGTTGTGTATATTTCATTCTTCATTTTCCCTTGCTTATTTAAAAAGTTTTATGCAAAGATACTTTACAATTAATCTTGGCTAGCAAGTTAATTTTCTTTCAGGTATCAATGAATAGCTCCTGGAAATACTCTCCTGAAGAACACCAAGCATCAAAATGTTCAATTGAATTTTAGCGTGATGAAAGCCAAAAAAGAGATGTTAGACTTAGGGGGAACAAAAGAGGATCCATGAAGTTGATGATCTTAGACAATATTGTTTAGGTTTTTTACATGCCCATTCAATTGAATGGAATTTGTAATTTATGTATGAGTTTGTCTAAGTCGATGCCTCCTATGATCCATTGCATAAATCTTTCATTATTGTATCATGAAAAACATTCATGCTTTTGCATTCATGATTTTGCAAAGCAAAGTTTCTTAAATTTTTTTTCTGAAACTCAAGTTTTCCATAACTTCATAAAAAGCTAAGTGTTTCATGTTTCAAGTCTTGGGAAAAATGTTTCTCACTGGTTTAATTGATTACATGGTGTTTTAATCGATTGCATTGCTCATCAGTTTTCCAGAAAGCCTGAAGAACACTTTAATCGATTACTTAGGACTTGTAATCGATTACCAAGTTGAATTAATCGATTACTTAAGTGACTTAATCGATTACTGGCAGTTATAATTGTTTTTCTATAAATAGTTGTTGCTTGTTTTCACTTGGAACAACAAATTTTGAAACCCATTCTTTTGAGAGAAAATTTACTAAGTGCATTTCAGTGTATGACCCACAAATCCTCTATTTCAACAAACATCTAGAAACCTTGTGAGGATTTCCTTTTGGGCACTTGCTAAAGAGAAAGTTTTGGAGAGATTTTTTTGAAATTTCTATTCAACCTTTGGTTCAAGATTCGTTAATTATCTGCATAAATTTGCATTGGATTCCATGTTGTATCTCTCCTTGTTACATTGTTGTATTTCTTTAAGAAATTATGTATTTGTATCTTGTACAATAGCTTCTTAGAGTTTTTCTAGAATAGGTTTTCTAGAGGGAGATTAGAGAAGGGTTGTTTCCCTAAGTCTTGATCACATAGGGTCTATAGTGTTAGATGCCTTGTTCTTAGTCTGGGATTGATTAAGACTGATTATAAAACTTGTAAGAAGATATTGCATATAGTAAGATCCTAGCTTGTTAGTTATGAAATTGGATGTAGCTTGTTTGGAATTAAGAAGTGAACCAATATAAATTTTGTGTTATTTTTTCTTCTCTAGTCTTTTCTCTTAGTTATTGATTGTCATTCATTGGTTCAACTTTTTCATAATCAACAGAAGCAATCTTATTGTAACTGTATTTCATAAAGGTTGGAGGTTGATTGATCAAAGCCATTCTAAGTTTGACTTGTGATATGATCCCTTAAACTCTGATTTTTTAAGCAATTTTTTAAAGGGGCAAGAAGAACCAATTCACCCCCCCTCTTGGTTTGTGTGTTACTCAAAAAAATTTCAAGAATCTATCCAAAGATCATTTAGAACTTGAGAAAACCCTTCAGGGTTAAGTAGATGTTTCACTGGACGAGTCCACTCAGACATATGAAGCTTGCATAACTCTTAAAGAAAAAAAGTCCAAGTTATGTCTTAAGATTGAGACAAATGCCAGCCAAAAAGCTACCATTCTTAAAAACATTCAGGAGTTGGAAAACAAGTTGAAAGATCTTTAAAAGGATTTAAAGGAGCTTAATGAACTTCAAAATCATCAAAAGGAAGAAAAATATGATATTTGGAACAAGCCATAGAGATTATGAAGACCTCAAAATGAGTAAACATAATAATCTTTGGGTGGAATGTGAAGAACACCATAAATCTGTGAGTTTCTTGAATAATGAGCTTCTGAAGCATCAAGAACTTAAAGGTCAACCTCAAGATGTTGTCAAACTTCATGAGGAAATAAGAAACTTAAAGTCTATATTATCCAAATTTGTCAAAGGAACAAACAGTCTTAAAAAAATATTAGGATACTATAGAAGTTCTTTAGACAAATCTGGAGATGGATATGATGGAAATGTATATGTTCATGATGAACACACAATTGTATGTTATTTCTATGGAAAAATTGGACACATGACGTTTAGATGCAAGGGTTGTCCAAAGAATGGTTCACCCAATCCCTTCACGACTAACACAAAAGGACCCAAAAAGGTTTAGGTACCTAACAAAATAATTTTTTCCTGTTACAGATGTCCTTGACAGCCGGAAATAGATGCCTGCCATGGTACCTAGACAGTGGTTGCTCATGACACATGAGGGAGAAAATTTTATGTTCCAATGCCTGACTCCCTATCATGATGGAACAGTCACTTTCAGAGGGAATCAAAAAGGTAGAATAACCGGCATAGGTAACATAGGTATTCACCCCTATCCCTCCATTGATAATTTTCTACTTGTTGAAGGTCTTAACCATAATCTATCGAGCATAAGTCAATTATGTGATAGTGGATATGGTGTCTCCTTCAACAAGGATGTGTGTGTCATCCTATGTGATCATGGGTCCCTTTTATTCTCTGCCAAGAGAAAAGGCAACCTCTACAAGATAAGACTGGGGGAACTTTCAAATCAAAAGGTGTCATGCTTATTGTCTATCAAAGAAAATCACTGGTTACAGCATAGAAAACTTGGCCAAGCAAGTTGGAGGTTAATCTACAAACTACAGAAAAATAACCTTGTAATAGGTCTAGCAAGTATGTCATATAAGGATGATTTACTTTGTGAGACATGTCAAAAGGGGAAACAAATTAAAAACTCTTTTACCAGTAAAAATATTGTTTCCACCTCTAGACCTCTCCAGCTATTACATCTTGATTTGTTTGGTCCAACCAGAAATGCGTCCACCGGTGGTAAGAGGTATAAACTTTTCATAGTAGACGATTACTCTAAATGGACATGGGTTATGTTCCTAAACCACAAGGATGAGTCCTTTGATATCTTCTTTAAATTTTATAAATGTGTTCAAAATGAAAAAGGAGTATGCATTACTTCAATCAGGAGTAATTATAGGGTGAGTTTGAAAATGACAGGTTCCAACTGTTTTGTGAAGAAGATGTAATCCTTTAGAATTTTTCAAAACCAAGAAGTCCTCAACAAAATGGAGTAGTTGAAAGAAAGAACATATCTGTCCAAGAGATAGCTAGAACCATACTAAATGATAATTCAATCCCTAAGCATTTCTAGGTTGAAGCAGTGAATACTGTGTGTTACCTTCAAAATAGAAATTATATAAGACCTATCCTAAAAAATACTCCCTATGAAATGTGTAAGGGACGAAAACCCAACATATCATATTTTCATCCATTTGGATGCAAATGTTTTATTCTCAACACAAAGGATAGTCTACAAAAATTTGATTCAAAAAGTGACAATGGAATATTTCTTGGATACTCTAAAACTTCAAAAGGCTTTCAGAGTGTACAACTCAAGAACCTTAGTTGTTAAAGAAGCTATCCATATAAGATTTGACAAAAATAAGTATGATAAAGATTTATTAGAGCTAGATGAGTCTTTTGAAGATTTAAGAGTGGATAATAGCTCTATAGCAACTACCTCATCTAGACAAGATCTAAAGCTAGTAGTGTCCACTCAACAAGAAGCTCAAGCTGAAGTAAGAGAACCCACTGGACGCATCATGAGAAGGAATTATCCAAAAAGTCAGATCATAGGTGATCTAGCATATCATGGTCAAACAAGATTGTCACTAAGAACACAAGGACTGTTGATTCCAAGTGAAACTTGATGAACATTGGAAGCCTTTGCCAAGATTTGTTTTGAGCTTCAAACATGCTTGAAGACTTGGAATTTTATGTAAAAGGAAAGTCATCTGATTGATCCATGCATTCACTCAAACATTCATCTAACTAAGTATTTTTTCATGAAAATCCACCTAAGCTTTTAACATTGAACTAAAGGTTTTCATGTGAAATCAAAGGTTTTGGAAAAATGAATTTTGTACTGGTTTAATCGATTACATTGACGATATAATCGATTATTTTGTTCTTGGTTTACATGGGAAAAGTTTTTAAGAATAATGTAATCGATTACCTATAGGACTAATCGATTATTTGACCTTCATTTACATATAAACTGCTTTGATGAACACTTTAATCGATTACTAACAGGTAGTAATCGATTACACAGGCTAAACTGAAAAAACCATCTTTCTGTCATAATCAATTACCAAATTCAGTAATCGATTACACTTTGTGTTAATGCATATAAGGTTTGCTGCATTAATCAATTACCAAAAATACTAATCGATTACATAGTTCAAAAGTTTGTTATAAATAGAACCTTGGCTCAGCTTGTTTTGTAACTTGATCAATTCGTATTTTGAGCACACATAAGTTTTCTAAACACGTTCTAAGTGATTTTTTCGGGTTCTATGAGTTCTTGCTTTCACTAAAACACTTATGGGTTTTTGAGTGATTCTTTCAAGCAAGAAGTTTCTTTCAAAGGTTAAGGAAGAAGATGTTCTGAGATTAAATTTGTATTTCAACCTGGTTTGTTCATTCATGTGCATATCATTCACTGGATCATCAGGTGTTTTCTTTCCTTAACTGATAGGTTGTAATTTTATTTACAAATTTGTGTTGTATTGGCTATTGTAATTTTTGATTCTTAAAGCTTGGGACTAGAGAAGGGTTCTCTAGCTTAAAGATCAGAGTAGTGTTCTCTGGATCCTTCTCCTTAGATTTCTAATAGGGTTTTAGATTTCTGTTCTTTGTCTAGGGTTGATAAAGGGGAGATTCTTGTAAAAGCTTGTAAGAATATTTTTATAATAGTGGAACTCTAACCTAGTGTTGGTTGGAAGAAACTGGATGTAGCTTCATGATTTGAAGTGAACCAGTATAAATTGTTTTTGTTCTTGTTTCTATATCTCTTATCTCATTATATTCATTATTGTTAATTCTTTGAATCACATTCATTGTTCAACAAGGTTTGTTTTGATCTATTGAATTCTTGGACTGATCTATTTGATTGAGTAAAAGGTTTCTTGGTTTTAAAAGTGATAAAGATCCTGAAAACTCTTATTTGAATTTGATTTTAAAATACCAAGGTTCAACCAATTCACCCCCCCTCTTGATTGTTGTGAAGTATTCCTAATATTTTGAAGGACACATTATACTAAGCTCTGAAATGGAACCCAAACACATTCACGAGGCCATGCAAGACAATAATTGGATGAAAATGATTCAAAGAGAGCTTGACCAGTTTTAAAAGAATGGTGTCTGGAAGATAGTCGAACTACCAAAAGGAAAGAAAATAGTAGGAGCCAAATGGGTCATTTACAATAAACTAAATGAAAATGGTAAGGTTGTTGATAGAGGACTATCCATGGATCATGAAGTTCTAGAAACACTCCATGAATTGAAGGGTCCAATGACGAGGTCCAAAGCCAAGCTTCTTAAAGGTCCATTGCAAGCTCAAGGTCAAGGAGGAGTTGAAGAACTTCCTTTGGTTAGCTTGAAAGGACCCATGACAAGAGCTAGACCTCAAGCCCTTCAAGACCATATCAAAACTAACTTATATCTTGTGGACAAGCATGAAGAAGCACACCACCTGTCTGTTGTAATTGATTACCACCTTTCTATAATCGATTACTAAGCAAGGTCTGTCTGCTGTAATCGATTACACAACTCTGGAACACTCTGTTTTAATCTATTACCAGCTTTCTATAATCGATTACACAGCGCTGAAACACTCTGTTGTAATTGATTACCAGTTTTCTGTAATCAATACACATCATTGGAACGCTATTTTTAATCGATTACATGTTGTATTAATCGATTATTTTCTGTTAGAATTGTAGTGCTTTGATATTATTTTTGTAATGGGCCTTGATATTACCAAAAATAGGCCTAAACTTACGTTTTTAAGTGGTCATTAGAGGCTTAGCCATATAAATACACAGACTATGCTATTTTTGGAATAACTTTGATTAATGAAATTAAGCATTTGCTTGAATTGAGGTCATAGTCTCTTGTTGGTTCTTGATTGAAACCAAATCGATTCTTATCAAGGAAGATTTCCTTTGTGGTGAATCCTCCTCTGACTTATCGCTCTGTTATGGATCATGGCGTCATTCATCATCATTTCTTAATCTTCACCATTTTTCAATTTAAGTTTCAAACCACCATTTCATGGAGTCTTGAAGTTTGCAATCTGGAAACGATCCAATCCAAGCATTCATGCCTTGGAAGTCATCAGTTGTGAGAAACAAGAAAACGTTAGTTGCTAAAGGTTACTCATAACTGTAAGGTATATACTCCAAAGAAACCTATGCACCTGTTGCATGTTTAGAAGCAATACACATCTTACTTTCATTTCTAAATGGCTTAATCCAAGATAAAGTTTATGTTGAATAACCTCATGGATTGGAAAGTGAAACCTTTCCTCTACATGTTTTAAAACTCTGCAAAGCATTATATAGACTTAAACAAGCTCCTAGAGCTTGGTATGAAAAACTAAGTTTCATTTCTCTTGAAAAATGGCTTTGAATGAGGAAATGTTGACGCGACTCTTTTTCACAAAAACTATGATTCTTAGTTTTTATTAGTACAAGTGTATATGGATGATATCATTTTCAGTGATACTAATGAAATGCTTTGTGAAGATTTTTCTAAGTTAATGCAGACTGAGTTCGAAATGAGCATGATGGGAAAGCTAGAATTCTTTCTTGGATTGCAAATAAAGCAAACACCCTAAGGCATTTACATTCATCAGACCAAGTATGTGAAAAAATTATTAAAGAAATTCGACATGAGTGATGAAAAATAGATGAAGACTTATATGCATCCTACTAAATATCTTGGACTAGACGAGGAATCAACAAAGGTTGACGGGACTCAGTACAAGCAATGATTAGTTTATTGCTCTATGTCATTGCGTCTAGGCTTGATATTATGTTTAGTGTTCGCCTATTGATAACCAATGTCGTATCGATTCAAAACAATTAAACTACGCTAATTTTGTAGCACAGGATTAACCTAGGTCGACTCAGAGACAAGATCAATATGGTTCCAACTCCAAATTCACTAATAAACAGTCGGAGGTTTTTGTCAAACAATTTGCATGCATTTAATAATAATTGCAGAATTGCAGAAAAATGTATAAACTAATGCGAATTGATAAGATGTAATGTAAAACAGACTAAAGAGCATCAATCCAATTCACCAAACCAAGCAATGATAATTATCATAATTCTCAGATAATGATTCTGTTATGAAAGTTCATTCAATTTTATTAGAAGCAGTACAATCGAAGTAACTCCTAAATTAATTGAAATCACAACCTAATTGAAATATCGTTCAACTAATCTGTGATTAAAATTCAAAATTAGGAAATGAATCCATAACCTAATCCATTTTCAATCCTAAACACATTCATAATCATGAAAATTGAATAGATGATTGAAGAAGAAAGTGAACATTCACACGAAATTTTAAATACTAAACCAGAACTCAAATTCCCTTTTGCTTGGACTGGATCCTTGGATCGATTGATTGTTTAGCCTTCCATGATCATCATCAATGGAAGACCCATGAAATCAGTGCAAGAGCAATGAAGAACAGAAATGAAAATGAAGAACAATCAAGAACAATGAAGAACAATTGAGAGAAAATGTTTTAATTCTGAAAATTTCTAAAGTGTAATGTAAAATTTGTTAGTGCTAAAATATAATGTATCTTTTTCACTAACTAATTGCACTAGCATATACTGACTAAGTCAGAAGGAAAGAATGGACCATGAGCAGGCCCATCTAAACTTATTAACTATGCTAATTACACCAATAAAAATCCAACTCGCAGCCTAAAATTCAAGTGCAGTGGTTCTGACTTCCAAGCTTAAAATGACCCTCCAAATGATAGAATTGTCCTTGGCTTATCTCTAACAAACTTATATATCTTTTCGTTATCTTTCCAAGGATTACTCATATGCTCCATTCGGAGTTCTGTAGAGCTCTATAGCTCCTGCACAAGGAAGATAGGTCAAGTGAGCAAAAAATCCGAAAATAAGCAACAAATAACAATTAAGTCCACTTGCTTGCCTAAGACAAAAACTGAATTAGAATGAGAAAATAAAAGTCCAAGAGAAGTCAAATAAGCTAAGAAGAATAGAAAAATATTTAACTAAAAACACCCAATCAAAATACCCCATACTTAAACATTTGTACTCCTGGGCAAAACTAAAAGAAAGACTAAGACAAATTTAAACTAAAGTAAACCAAAAACTAAAAGAAAGGTATGAACAAGGCACACAAATTTTTCAATGGATCCTAACAATGCACAAAAGTGAGAAAGATGAACGATGGAAGAATGATATCAAGGTAACAAACAATCCATGAAAACATGATCACAAAGTGCAAAGTGAAAACATAGTCAAGTTAAAATTAAAAATGCACTAAGGTAATAGAAATCTCTCAAAGAACAACACTCAACCTCATCTAATGTGTATGGGTTTGTGACCATTGACCTTGAAGACTTTTCTGGTAACTTCATTTTTAATTTCAACTGCACCATGGGGAAAAACATTAGTAATAACAAAAGGTCCATCCCATCTAGATCGAAGGTTACCGGAAATAAGCTTAAGGCGAGAGTTAAACAAGAGCACTTTTTGGCCACTATGGAACTCCTTCCTAAGAATTAGGAATGGCAAAATGGGCCTGGCCCGACGGGCTGGCCCATTTAACCCACACAAAAATGTGGGCTGGGTTGACAAAATCAACCCACTGATCAAAAATGGGCCGAGCCAACCCGGCCCACAAAAATGCGGGCAAAACCTGGGCCCGGGCCAGGCTAGCCCGATGGGATAAGGATATTTAAATATTAAATAGATATAGTGGCTGAGAAGAGAGGCTGAGAAAGTCACTAAGTGAATGTGACTGTGTGAGATGAGAAAGAGAGTTTGAGATGAAAGAGACAGAGAGAGTAAAGGCTATGCGACCACGACCTTGACCACGCCGGGTCTCCAACTCCCTAGTCTACGCCGCGTCTCCGGCTCCGCAACCGCGACCTTGGCGTTCCAAGTGCTTTCGTGCTTCGTTCCAAACTTCCAGTTCCAGTGCTTCATTCCACGACGACACGAGCGCGAACTTGATGTTAACCGCAACACTCGCCTCTCCAACGCCAACTTTGACTCTCTCACCGCTGAGGGCAGCCTTGGCCCTCAGAGATTTTAATAATCCATTTTCCCTCTTTTCTCTTAGGGTTAGGGTTTTGCCTTTTTTTATTATTTAATTTAATAACTATTTCGAATGTTGCAGGAACTGAACCTGTATCTGCAGTTCTTGTTTGAACTCATTGTTGATCGAGGTCCATCTATTGGGTTGGATTTTACCTTGAACCGGTTTGATCTGTTCCATGGTCACCTTTTTCTAGCGCTAGACTCTGGAAGACTTGGTATCTTGTATGTTCAGTTGTTAATAATAATGATTCTTATCTTTGTTCTTGTGTATGTCCACTTTTATCATGTTTGCTTTTTGTTCCAAAAGGGATTTACTTTGTGTTATAGATTTGATATAATTCACGTTTTAAGAATGTTTAAGTTAAGAATGCAACAATTTTACATTTGGGTCACAAGTTTGTTGCATAGCTTGACTGGACTTGAACTTTGGAATAGTGATGATGCTTTCTTGACATGCATTGATGAAACTTGTGCCCTGTTGTGTTAATTCTTTCTTGTGACAAATTGTTACATGATTTTTTCCTTTTAGCACTGGAAAACTATTCATTTATCATAAGACATAAATTAATTAAACCATGGCTAGTGTTTGTGTTCTTTGAGGTCCCTGTCTTTTTAAAGCTGGCTTCTTCTTTTATCAGTTGTTGATGGAAGTTTTGAATTTGATAGAATTTTTTCTTTCATTTTGAAACATCATCTCATGTGCTTGCAGCTCAGTCCTGTTAGGGATTTGTGAGAACTTTTCCAATCTCATAATTTGGAGTTGGAGTTTTTGCCAGCCCCTAAAATTGACTAAAAGGTTTTCAGTTGAAGCTAAAGTGAGTGGGAATGGTGTATGTGAAACAGCTTCAGCAACTGGCCAAAATACAAAAGAGGCTTGCAGAATTGCTTCACAGCTACTTTTTTCAAAGTTCAAGGTAAAGAAATTATGTTTAGTTTTATTTTTTCCATTCTTATTTTCTCAACTCAACACCTTAGAATTAGCATTTCTTTATTGTACAGTGACACCACAGGCGAGTATATTACTTTGGTGATTCATGTAAACAAGGGTAATAATCAATTTTTAACTTTCTGCAGATGTGATGAAATCAGTTGTGCTTATATTCTTTAAATTTCCGAATTCTCTAGTTAAGGAAACAAGTGTTCTAGTTTAAGATGTTCCTTGTTTCTTCATTTGGAGATACTTTTGATCTAATTTAGAATAATGCAATAGTACCTCTTTTTCCAGAAATGAGAAGCATGGTAGTAACATCATCTTTTTTATGCTGTGGAGTTCTTGTAAGTTGAATTACTATACTAGATAGATTGGCTTCCTTACTCCAACAGATGGAAAAATTTCATTATAAATTCATTTTCCTTTATATTTTCCATATAGTTGTCTAGTGCATTATGTTTACTTTCTTCTGTCAAGTTCTGCTCTTTATATAAGCCCATTGGCCAATTCTTGTGCCAAAACACAATTGTGGTTTTTTAGTTTTTCAACAGTCATTTTATAAGAGCTTTATTTTAAGATAAATAAATAAAAGGAATGAGAGTGGTTCAGGCAATTCTTCTATTCAACATTAATGTTTTTAGCAAATTTTAAATTTAAGGTATGAATGTTGCTACTTGCTACTTTGCTAAATTTAAGTTAGTGTATTAATCTTGTATAAATTAATTACATTTATATTTTTCTAATAACTTTTTTGGCTTTTTTTAAAATAATTTTTTATTTTTTATATTTTTTTAGGTGGGCTGGCCTGCTGGCCCACCTTAATGTAGGGTGGGCTAGCATTTCTAGCCTACTTTTGAAAAGTGGGCCAGCCTGGCCCGCCCCCAATTTTTGGTGGGTTGGGCCAGCCCGGCCCGTTTTGGGTGGGCTATCCCACTTTTCCATCCCTACTAGGAATCCTAAAGTCATGAAATTTCTTCACTTTCTCCTTGTAAATCTTGGAGTTCTCATAGGCTTCTAAGCGGATCTTTTCAAGTTCTTGCAACTGAAGTTTCCTTTCCATACCCGCTTCATCAAATGCCATGTTACAACTCTTCACCGCCCAATATGTGCGATGCTTAATCTCCACCGGAAGGTGACATGACTTAACAAAAACCACCCTATAGGGAGACATCCCCAAAGGTGTTCGGTAAGCGGTCCTGTGAGCCCATAAAGCATCCTCAAGTGTTTGCTTCAATTCTTCCTGTTAGGTTGCACCACCTTCTGTAACACTTGCTTGATTTCTCTGTTAAACACCTCTGCTTGCCCATTAGTTTGGGGGTGATATGCTATAGCAACTCTATGCACAACCCCATACTTCTGAAGCAAGGATGCCAATGACCATTTACAAAAGTAGCTCCCTTGGTCACTGATAATGGCTCTAGGGACACCAAACCTGCAAAAAATGTTGGATCTTACCAAATCCACAACAACTTTAGAATCATTAGTTCTGGTGGCCTTAGCTTCAACCCATCTAGAAACATAATCAACAACATGCAAAATATATGAAAAACCATGAGAAACAGGAAATGGACCCATAAAATCAATACCCCATACATAAAAAATCTCACAAAAAATAATGGGCTAATGGGGCATCTCATGCCTATGTATAATGGTTCCTCCTGCTCTCTGACACTGCTCACAAGTGGTGGTAAAATGATGAGCATCTCTAAACAAGGTGGGCCAAAAGAACCCACAGTCTAATACCCTCCTAGCGGTCTGCTGAGGACCAAAATGACCTCCGATAGGTGTGTCATGACAAAACTGAAGAATAGACTGAATCTCATGATCTGGCACACACCTTTGGATCACTTGGTCACTACCAAACCTCCACAAATAAGAATCATCTCACACATAATGTTTAGCATCACTCTTAAGTTTATCTATTTGGGACCTAGATGCATAAGGGGGGACAACAGATGCAACAATAAAATTCACAATGTCAGCTAACCAAGGTGTGACATGCGATGAATGCAAATGCATAAAATGCTCATCAGGGAAATTATCACAAATAGGAAAAGACTCAATCGGTCCCTTAATCCTACTCAAATAATCAGCAACCAAGTTTTCTACACCACTTCTGTCCTTAATCTCAATGTCAAACTCATGAAGAAGAAGCATCCATCTGATCAATCTAGGTTTAGCATCAGGCTTCTTCAACAGGTACGTCAAAGCTGCATGGTCAGTAAAGACAGTGATATGGGAGCAAAGCAAATAAGATCTGAATTTATCTAAAGCAAAAACAATAGCCAAAAGTTCCTTCTTAGTGATGGTGTAGTTAACTTGGGTTGCATCCAAAGTGTGTGAAGCATAAGCAATGACATGGAAGAGTTTATCAACTTTTTGTGACAACACAGCCCCAAGTGCATAATTAGAGGCATCACACATGAGCTCAAAGGGAAGCTCCCAATCTAGTGGCTGCATGATAAGAGAGGTAGTAAGCTTCTTCCTCAATCCCTCAAATGCCTCTTTGCAAGGCTGGTCAAACATAAAGTCTACATCCTTTTGGAGAAGCTTGGACAATGGCAATGCAATCTTACTAAAATCCTGAATGAATCTCCTATAAAAACCCGCATATCCAAGAAAAGAATGAACTTTCCGCATAGAAGCAGGGTAAGGTAAAGAAGTGATCACATCAATCTTGGCCCTATCGACCTCAAGACCTCTACTAGAGACCAAATGCTCTAAGACTATACCCTCATGCACCATAAAATGACATATCTCAAAGTTAAGAACAAGGTTAGTCCCAATACATCGGTCAAGCACTCTAGAGAGACTATCCAAACATGCATCAAAAGAGGAACCATAAACAGTGAAATCGTCCATAAACACCTTCATGCAACTCTTTAATAAATTAGAAAAGATACTCACCATGCACCTTTTGAAGGTGCCAAGTGTGTTGCATAGGCCAAAAGGCATCCAAGTGTAGGCAAATGTGCTAAATGGACAGATGAATGTGGTATTGTGTTGATCCTCTAGTGTAATATGAATTTGCATGTACCCGGAAAAACCATCAAGGAAACAATAATGTGATTTACCTACCAACCTCTCTAGAACTTGATCAATGAAGGGGAGAGGGAAATGGTCCTTGCGAGTGGCCTGGTTGAGTCCCCGATAGTTAAGGCATACTCGTCAACTATTGGCCACTCTAGCCGGAATCAACTTATTATCTTGGTTCTTCACAATCGTGATACTCGACTTCTTAGGAACCACTTGGACAGGTGAAACCCGCTATCTGAGATGGGATAGATGATCCCTGCAGCTAGTAACTTCATCACTTCTTTCTTCACCACATCAAGAATAATGACATTCAGCCTCCTTTGTGGCTGCCTCCCCAGCCTAGAATCATCCTCCAATAGTATTCAATGCATGCAAATGGAAGGATTGATTCCAAGGATGTCAGCAAGTGTGCATCCAATGGCATTTATATGGCTTCTCAAAACATGCAACAACTTCTCTTCATGCTCAAGTGACAGTCTGCTAGAGATGATGACTAGAACCTTCTGAGCATCATCTAAATATGCATATTTAAGGTGCTCAGGTAGTGACTTCAGCTCCAAGGAAGGTGGATGAATGGTGGAAGCAAGGAAATGTTGGTGGCTGAAGGAAAGGAGATAGGAAAATCAGCATTTGTACTTGCAACACAATTAGAATCAAGTGCCGAGGAAATCTCCGAACAAATACTACAGACAACAGCAAAATCATCATAAGTACAACCAAGATCAAAATCATCAAAATCATCAGAAAGTAAATCAGAAATATCTACACTATCTACTGCAACATTAATGATATCAACAAAAAAAATAGAATGTTCCTCTAAAGGATGTCTCATGGCATCAAATAGGTTAAACTGGACAATGTCATCACCAAACTCCATGGAAAGAGTTCTGACATACATGTCAATTTTGGTCCTTGCTGACATCAAGAATGGTCTCCCTAGGATTAATGTGAAACCATGGCTGGAAGACTCATTCTCCATATGCAAAATGTAAAATCTACTGGAAAGATCAAATTATTGACTCGCACCAGCACATCTTCAATAAGTCCAAGTGGAAGCACAACACTCCTGTTGGCTAAGTCAATGACCACACCAGTGGGTTTCAATTCACCAAGATGTAATGATCTGTAAACCGATGTGGGCATGACATTAATTGAAGCTCCGAGGTCACACATGGCATCTGCAAAGGTACAATCTCCAATGGTACAAGGGACAGTGAAAGTGCCAGGATCCTTGCACTTCTCTGGCAAGGTGGATAGTAGAATGGCAACAATAGTTTGCCTTGTATAAGTGCAGAAACATTTCTGTCAATCTTCACTTGTTCATTTCCCTTTAGCTTCCTCTTGTGGGTGCACAAATCCTTCAAGAACTTTGCATATTTTGGAATCTGTTTGATGGCATCCAAGAGGAGAATGTTGACTTCCACCCTCCTGAAAGTCTCAAGCAGATCAGAATCAAACTCCACTTTCTTTGCAGAAATGGATCTAGAAGGAAAATGTAAGGGAATCTGTTTTGGTGCAGAATCTGTTTTGGCACCATCATCAATTTTTTTACTAGCACCAGCATCAATTTTAGCACCAGCATCTGGAAGCTCTATCCCACTCCTCAAGGTAATAGCACTGACATTCTTCGAATTTATTACTGGTTGTGCTGGAATGCTGCCAAAACCTTGCTGCTGCATCTGGTTGACAGTTGTAGCTAATTGTCCAATCTGAGTCTGCAAGTCTTGGATGATGCCACTGACATTTTGTTGAAATTGGATGTTTCTAGTTGCCATTTCCTTCATCAAATCCTCCAAGGAAGGTCCAAAACTGGTTTACACAGGTTGTGTAGGTGTAGGTGCAGGTTGCTAGAATTGTGGCTGTTGTCTGAATAAGGGAGGTTGGTATTTGCTGGTGGAAGGTGGATATTGTTGTTGTTGAGGTCTGAATGGCTGCTATTGTTGAGTCTGCGGTTGGTTTTGTGGACCAGGACCATACCTCAAATTTGGAGGATCTCTCCAACCAGGATTATAAGTGTTGGAGTAAGGATTATATTGTTGTTGAGGTCTAAATGGTTGTCCAGGTTGTATGGCAGAAACTTTACCAGCTTGTTTTGTTTCTTGGATAGTGGGACATGAACCTGTTGGATGATCAGGTGCACACTAGATGCCACACAGCCTTGGTTGATTGACTGCCATCACATTCTACTATTGACCGATAGCAAGTTGTCTCACAAGGGATGTCAACTCTGTCAGTTTATTCTCCAACCTCTGGTTATTAGCAACCATAGAAACAAAAACTTCATTTGCAGCCTTGCTTGTTGCAGCACCTCTAGTACCAAATTGTTGATAATTGGCAGCCATGTTCGAAATCAACTGCCTTGCAGCAAGAGGAGTCTTGTCCATCAAAGCGCCTCCACTGGTTGCATCTATCATACTCCTATCCATCAACATCAATCCTTCATAAAAATACTGGATCAATAATTGCTTACTAATTTGATGGTGAGGACAGGTAGCATACAACTTGTTGAATCTCTCCCAGTACTCATACAAAGTCTCTCCAGGTAGCTGCTTTATACCACAAATTTCTTTCCGGATGGATGCTGTTTTGGAGGCAGGGAAGAATCTCTCCAAGAATCTTCTTTTCATGTCTATCCAAGTGTTGATAGGATTTGGTTGAAGGTACAACCAGTCTTTAGCAACACCATCCAAAGAGAAAGGAAATGCCTTCATCTTAACATAATCCTCATGGATGTCATGTGGTCGCATGGTGGAACACACCACATGAAACTCCTTAAGGTGCTTATGTGGATCTTCACCTGAAAGACCATGAAACTTTGGAAGCAAATGGATCAGACCAGATTTTAGCTCATAACTAACTTCAGTCTCAGGATATTGAATGCACCAAGGTTGATAAACAACATCAAGTGTAGCCAATTCCTTAAGAGTCAAGTTGTTATCAGCCATTGTATCAACAAAATTTTCAGAATCAAGATGTGCAGAATGAGAACTAGAATCAAAAACAGAAGACTCAGAAAATACTACACTACTATCTAGAACTACACTATCAAAGTCATCTAGACTACTATTATATCTGCTCAATCTGTGAAATGTCCTATCTATTTCAGGATCATATGAATGCAAATCACTTGGTTGGGACCTAGTCATGCACACTTCAGCTCATCAATAACAGACAACTACCCTACTAGGAACACTATTCACAATATCTGCCGAAATGAAACAGAAATTGGAAAAGTGCCTCAAACAATTTTTAAAAAATTCAAAACACCATGGTAAATATCTATAAATCATGCTTGATTTTTGTGATTTTTTTTGATGAATTTTAAAATTCATGAAAACACAAAATAAATTCAAAAGTGGCCTAGATCAATGAATTTGGGAATTTGGACCCCCCCTGACCGTGTTCATCCTTCATATTCTTGTAATTTTTTTGCCCATTCTGAGATAGTTTACTGTGAAATGACCAGAATGCCCCTGTGCTAAAACTGCTAAAACTCCTACTTAGAAGCCGAATTTGCAAATTTCAACCCACACCAAACCCATAAAGGGTTACTTTTGCTTAGAATGGGGGATAAACTTCGGACACCAAGTTTCAGAATCAAAATCCACAGGACCGAAAATATCTGGACAGCAAATTGCACCACCTACAACACAACTACACTACAATACACTAATCCTCTCCCTACTATTACTCTGTTTTTTCCTCTGTTTTTACTATTCACCTCTTTTTTTTTTTTACAACAATACATCCACTACATCATCCACACTTCATAACGCACAACAACAATAATGCAAATATGTAACAAAGTGTAATTGTGCAAGAGAATGTCAATATGCAGTGAATGAATGCAAAAAAAAATATTTTTTTTATCTAATTATGAGTGAATTAAAGCTAGCACTCAATGAACCGTGTCCCTAGCAACAACGCTAGTTTTGATAACTGATGTTGTATCGATTCAAAACAATTAAACTACGCTAATTCTGTAGCACATGATTAACCTAGGTTGACTCAGAGACATGATCAATATGGTTCCAACTCCAATTCACTAATAAATAGTTGGGGGTTTTTGTCAAACAATTTGCATACGTTTAATAATAATTGCAGAATTGCAGAAAAACGTATAAACTAATGTGAATTAATAAGATGTAATACAAAACAAATTAAAGATCATCAATCCAATTCACCAAACCAAGCAATGATAATTATCATAGTTCTCAGATAATGATTCTGTTATGAAAGTTCATTCAATTTCATTAGAAGCAGTTCAATCTAAGTAACACCTAAATTAATTGAAATTATAACCTAATTGAAATATCATTCACCTAATCTATGATTAAAATTCGAAATTAGGAAATAAATCCATAACCTAATCCATTTTCAATCCTAAACACATTCATAATCATGAAAACTGAATAGATGATTGAAGAAGAAAGTGAACATTCACACAGAATTTGAAATACTAAACCAAAACTAAATTCCCTTTTGCTTGGACTGGATCCTTGGATTAATTGATTGATTAGCCTTCCATGATCATCATCAATGGAAGACCCACGAAATCAGTGCAAGAGCAATGAAGAACAGAAATGAAAATGAAGAAGAAAATGAAGAACATTCAAGAACAATGAAAAACAAATAAAGAACAATTGAGAGAAAATGTTTTAATTCTGAAAATTTCTAAAGTGTAATGTAAAATCTGTTTGTGCTAAAATGTAATGTATCTTTTTCACTAACTAATTGCACTAGCATATAGTGACTAAGTCAGAAGGAAAGAATGAACCATGAGCAGGCCCATCTAAACTTATTAACTATGCTAATTACACCAACAAAAATCCAACTCGCAGCCCAAAATTCAAGTGTAGTGGTTCTGACTTCCAATCCTAAAATGACCCTCCAAATGACAGAATTGGCCTTGGCTTATCTGTGAAAAACTTGTAGATCTTTTCCTTATCTTTCCAAGGACTACTCATATGCTCCATTCGGAGTTTTGTAGAGCTCTGTAGGTCCTGCACAAGGAAGATAGGTCAAGTGAGCATAAAATCCAAAAATAAGCAACAAATAACAATTAAACCCACTTACTTGCCTAAGACAAAAATTGAAATAGAATGAGAAAATAAAAGTCCAAGAGAATTCAAATAAGCTAAGAAGAATAGAAAAATATTTAACTAAAAACACCCAATCACCTATGTGCAAGATTTCTGTAACACCCCGTATGCATCCGATGTATTAACATATTACTTAATCAGAATAGCGCAGCAATTATCATAGATAATTAAAAATGGAAGCAGTAAACAAAATGACATCATCAAACGTCATTACCAACATCACTGTACATCATATATGGTGAATTCTCATAATATACAAAGTATATGTCTCAAAATTGTACATATCCTTCATCATTACCAAAATACAGGCATAAAATCAAAATATCATAATATAGAGCCAACATGCTCTTCATTATATGCGTAAGGTTCTCTCAGAATCCATATCCCTCTACTCGGGCCTCTTGCCCTAGGATCTATCAGCCGCTCCCTGAACATCACCTGCAAAACATAATCCCCAACAGGGGTGAGATAACAATCTTAGTAAACTCAGGGCCCTTGGAGGTCTTCCCTCCCCGTGGTTCACTTTCATGCACATAATATCAAAATTGGCATTACAAGCTAGCCATCACAGCTATCAACCATACTACCACATGTACATAGCATATACAGATATAAATCGATGCCTGAGGAGGCTTCATCCATTCATATGGGTACATCCCACATCAGGACCTACTAAACATGCCTGAGGAGGCTTCATCCATTCATATGGGCACATCCCACATCAGGACTTTCTTTCTTTGCTTGAGGAGGCTTCATCCAGCTATGTGGGCACATCCCACATCAGGACTTACATATATAGACCATTAAATTCAATTCTACTGGCCAGAGAATCTAATCAAGCACGTAACAACACTATGACAGTATTCAGCTCATCATATACAGGTTTCCACAAACAGTAACACACAATTTCAATATACATGCATCGGAGTATGGTGGAACACAACAGTGGGAAACACTCCCAAGAACAAAGAGCTTACCTGCTCTTAGCGCTATACCGGCTCTCCCGGCTTCGTGGTCACAACCACCAGCAAGATCACTATCACGCCCTACGCAAGGCATAAAACAATCAATCAATAACGGTCCTTAGCCGTTAGAATGAAAGGAAATGTCATTCCCTTCCATTAAAACCTCTCTGTTCTCTATCTTAGGGTTATCAGAGCTAACCACCTTATAGGCGATTCACAGACCCTCAATGGGATCTATCTTAGTCTAACCAAGATCTTAGAGTCCCCCAGACTCTACATAAGCTCAATTCAATGATCTACTAGGTCATATATCAACAATTTCCCAACATGACTAAAACAGATATATCAACACATCTTCACCGTTTATTTGGCCTTCTGAATAACTTTTGTAAAGACATTTAGGCTCATAACTATCATAATATCTTCCATTTACTCAACATTTTTCCTACCCATACCAAACTCATAGTCAAAATCAAACTTCATCAAAAATCATGTTTCAAAGTTTAATATTCATTAGAACAACCTCCTGAGCATACTTTTCTAAAAAACCCAAGCCTAATTCCAGCTCTATCACAAAGTGGTCACTATTCATCCCAAGAACAATTTCACAAATCAAACGGTAAAACTTGAGTTTCTTACCTCTAAAACGACAGGAAAGGCTAGAGAACAACTTTTCCAAGCTTGAACGTCCTTAAAATGCCTTCTTTTCTCCTCAGAATCAAACTTTGTGAATTTCCTTAGAGAACTGGATCTCTTTGTTTGATGGTTTTCAGAGAAAAGTGATGATGGAATCTAGCTCATTGAGTAGTTCCTTTCAACTTTCATGTTGGGTGTGAAAGGTTTTGGTCAACGGTTGAGTGTTTAAGAAGCTTCTCTAGTTCATCAATGGCAGAAGCAGAGAAAAGGAAGAAAGGAAAGAGAGAGAATGGCTAAAGGAAAGAGAGAGAAGGCTATTATATTCACCCCACCTTTTTTAAGAATTTTGTCCGCAAAATTCAAAAACATACCTGTCAAGTAACTCGGGTATAGCTGTACCAGCTCCTGCTCTCGCTCCCAAGTCGCCTCCTCAGGTGTCCTCCCTTCCCATTGTACCTTAACTATGGGAATGGTCTTACTCCGGATCTGCTTCTCCATCATATCCAGAATCCGTATAGGCCGTTTAGGACAAGTCAGATTCTCTCGAATCTAGACGGTGTCAGGCTCCACCACGTGCGAAGGGTCTGGCACATATCTTCTCAGCTGTGACACATGGAAAACGTCATGTAGCCCTGACAACTGGGGAGGCAAAGCTAGCCTATAGGCCACTGGTCCTACTCTCTGAAGAATCTGGTAAGGACCAATGAACCTAGGACTAAGCTTCCTCACACCCAAAGCCCGTCCAACACCAGTAACTGGAGAGAACCTCAGAAACACATGGTCGCCCTCATCAAACTGCAACGGCCTGTGTTTATGATCATAATAACTTTTCTGTCTACTCTGAGCCTTCAACAACTTATCTCTGATTAAACGGATCTGCTCAGTAGTCTCCTGAACCATCTTAGGTCCAAGAAGCTGTCTCTCACCCACCTCAGTCCAACATACAGGAGTCCTGCACCTCGACCATACAATGCCTCATAAGTTGCCATGCCTAAACTAGCATGAAAACTATTATTATACGAGAACTCCACCATAGGTAGGTATCGATCCCATCTAGTACCTTGCTCCAAGGCACAAGCTCTCAACATATCCTCCAAAGTCTGGATTGTCCTCTTTGTCTGACCATCTGTCTGAGGATGGTAAGCTGTACTAAGCCTCAGCTGAGTCCCGAAAGCCTCCTGAAGCGCACTCCAAAATCTAGAAGTGAACTTCGGATCTCTGTCACTGATAATACTCTCTGGGACACCATGCAGTCTGACAATCTCTTTGACATATAGCTGAGCCAACCTCTCTGCAGTATAGTCAGTCCGAACAGGTAAGAAATGAGCAGACTTGATCAGCCTATCAACAATTACCCAGATGGAGTCATATCCACTCTGAGTTCTCGGTAGTCCAACTACAAAATCCATGGAAATGCTATCCCATTTCCACTCTGGAATCTGCAACGGCTGTAGTAGGCCTGACGGTCTCTGATGCTCAATCTTCACCTTCTGACATACCAGACATTTAGTCACATACTCAGCTATGCCCTTCTTCATCCCTGGCCACCAGAACTTCCTCTTAAGGTCCTGATACATCTTAGTGGCACCCGGATGAATGCTGAACTGACCCTTATGAGCCTCCGACAGACCTGCATCCACCAGCTTGCCCTTAGGCACAACGATCTGATCTTGATACAACACCAAGTTATGAGTCTCCCTGGAAACATCCTGTTGACCAATCATGGCCCTCACATCATCATTCTGTTTTTGGGCTTCCCGTATCCTCTGAATCAACTCGTTATCAATCTTTGTCTCTCTCAACTCAAGACCACTAGCACCCTCTGTCACAGTCAGGTGCGTATCTCTAAACTGCTCAATCAACTTACAGTCTGAGATTATCATGCAGGCAACACTCACATGCTTCCTTCTCAAGGCATCAGCAACTACATTCGCCTTGCCGGGATGGTATTTCAACTCAAATTCATAATCTTTGAGAAACTCCATCCACCGTCTCTGCCTCATATTCAACTCCTTTTGATCAAACAGATACTTGAGGCTCTTGTGGTCACTGAATACCACTAACTTGGCACCATATAAGTAATGCCTCCAAACCTTTAGAGCAAAGACAATAGCTGCAAGCTCTAAATCATGTGTAGGATAATTCTCCTCATGTGGCTTCAGTTGCCTAGATGCATAGGCAGCCACTTTCTTTTCCTGCATCAACACACATCCAAGTCCCTGCTTGGAAGCATCACAATAAACCTCAAAACAACCCTCAGGATCAGGAAGAGTCAATACTGGAGCTGTGGTCAACTTTTCCTTCAATCTCAGGAAACACTCCTCACATTCATGAGTCCAAACAAATGGGCTACCTTTCCTGGTAAGGCGGGTCAAAGGTAACACGATCTGTGAGAACCCTTGAATGAACCTCTGATAGTAACCTGCTAGACCAAGGAAACTACGGACCTCTGAAACATTCTTGGGCCACTCCCAAGACATCACAGCTTCTATCTTACTGGGATCAACTGCTACCCCAGCTGCAGAAATTACATGGCCCAGGAATTTCACCTCTGAAAGCCAAAACTCACACTTAGACGACTTAGCATACAGCTAATTATTTCTCAATGTATGCAGAACAATCCTGAGGTGCTCGGCATGCTCTGCCTCCGTCCTGGAGTAGATCAGTATATCATCAATAAACACCACCACAAACTGATCTAGAAATGGTCTGAATACCCTGTTCATATAGTCCATGAACACTGCAGGGGCATTCGTCAAACCAAAGGGAATGACCTGATACTCATAATGACTATACCTCGACCTGAATGCAGTCTTCGGTATGTCCTCTAGCTTAATCCGAATCTAGTGATATCCGGATCTTAGGTCTATTTTGGAGAACACACAGGCTCCCTTCAACTGATTAAGCAAATCATCAATTCGAGGCAAATGATACTTATTCTTTATAGTAACCTTATTCAGCTGCCTGTAATCCACACACAACCGCATACTTCCATCCTTCTTCTTCACAAAAAGAACCGGTGCTCCCCACGGTGACACACTCGGTCTAATAAACCCCTTGGACAGCAAATCCTCAATCTGTACCTTTAACTCCTTTAACTCTAAAGGAGACATGCGATAAGGAGCTATAGATATGGGTCCCACACCTGGAACCAAGTCAACGGAGAATTCAATCCCCCTATCCGGCGGAAGCTGTGTAATCTCATCTGGAAATACATCAACAAACTCACTCACCACCGGAATCTTTGACATATCCAACCCCTGTCTCTCATCTACTGTACTAAGCAAAAGATAGCTCTGAGCTCCTCTCTTTATTTCCTTCCGAACTTGCAAGACCGAGAGAAACGAAATGGAACTCGAGCTGACTCCCTCTGAAGGCACTACAACCTTCTTATGATAACAGTCTAGCATTATGCCATACTTGGCCAACCAATCCATACCCAAAATAATCTCAAGGGTAGGCATCGCAAGGCAATACATATCAACTGGTCAAAAAGCATCTTCTGTGGCTCAAGTGGTGAATACCTTACAAGAAAGAGGAGCAATGGAATACACATGAAAAGGAGTAATTAACTGTGACACGTTCACTAAAAAAAATCCTTTTGTAGCGAACCATTTACTAAGAAAAATAAATATTAATAAATATATATATGGGCGAACATATTCCTTGCCCTCAAACTGAAAATGCACATCTCTGCAGCACATATCTACTCTACACTGCTCTTTAGAGGCAGTAGTGTAACACCCCCGTAGGCCTCCGGTGCGTTATCATTAATAATATCAGTTTAGCGTCTAATAAACATAAAATGTTACTCAGCGGAAGCATAGAATCGTTTTTCTTGATTCATTACGTATGGAATTATCAACATTATACAGATATTCGCATGAAACATGAATTTATACCATTACTGATCCAGTTTCTCATACAAAGGCAAAAGCATATAAATAAATGTCCACAAAATACTCAGGAGGAAAATATACATCATATCATTAACAGTCCTGTATATACATATACATCAGTGTTTTCACCACACTGTGGTGATACAAAAGAATAGTTACCTTCACAGAGGGTTTACAACACTATACAGCCCTTCCTCAGGGTACATAACATAAACCAAACAAAATTGAGCCTTCAAGCTCCTACTTCTGCTTTCAGATAAGTAGAGATGTCTCTACTCGGGCCTCCTGCCCTGAGACTGCTCTCTTCTGCCTGAAGAGTCACCTGAAATCATAAATCCCCACACGGGGTGAGATATACATCTCAGCTAGTCCAGGGTCCAAGGAGGAATCTCCTCCACCCTGTCCCACTTTCCACAACACATACATCAGACAATCACAAACAAATAGCCCACTGGCCCTCATAACAATACATGAAACATCCAAACTTGGCGGAGCTACCTCAACACCCAAATTCAATAAACATGGCGGAGCTACCTCAACGCCTCAAGCAATACATATGGCGGAGCTACCTCAACACCTCAATCAGCAAGCATGGCGGAGCTACCTCAACGGCCTGGCGGAGCTACCTCAACGCCTCATCTAATGGCCAAAAGATCTATCACAATCATATCATATAACAATCACAGATGCACACATATATCATTATGAGGATGCAACTACTAATGCATGCATCAGGAAATGACCAACACTCCCCCGGAGTGTGGTGTGGCACACAAGATGGGAAATTCTTCCCAGGGACACTGAACTTACCTAGCACGGTATCACTCTGTAATCCAGTCCCTGCTATGTGGCTCCCGCCACCGACACCCTCAGTGTCAAGCCCTATTCAAGGCATATGGTTATATCAGAACCAATTCAACAGACATGCTGTCACAGAACATATTGTACCAGAAATCCCCTATCCTAGGGTTTAATCCAATTTTGCCCACACAAGGCTTTTTCTCAGATTATA